>CM053792.1:602084908-602674908 GCA_028749045.1 Cupressus sempervirens
GGTAATAGGATACCCTATTATAGTTTCTCCTCCCATACTCAGGAAACGATGAATTAATGAACTGTACTTTTGATTGACAAGTCATTGTAAGATCAATTTTTTCTAAATTGAGACTATAAGTACCTTTTTAGGGGATTGAAATAAGGAAATCCTAAAAGGGAAAATTTATATATAAATGTATACTAATGAATTTTTGTTGTTGCAAGTTCACAATCAAGGATGTGCATAATGTGTATCTTCATATGTCTGCATCATGTTTTCTTCATGTCTTCATATGTCTACATCATCTCTTCATCTATCTACATCATGTTTGCTTCATGTTTTCATCTTTCTACATCATGTATGCTTATGCTTTCATGCATTTATGTGACTACATTGTGTCTACTTTTTGTTTTTGTTCATTAAATATGTATATCTCATAAAATTTTTTAGACCTTTTGTATGCAAAAATATTTTCTATCTATTGAGGAGCTTGTGTATGAATGATTTTGCTTGAGTACAAGAAAATTCAAGAGGGGTGGACTATGATATCCCCATTTTGACATATATAATTTAATAATAGGTAAGTATAATATAAGTATTATATAATATTAAAAATTTTAATAATTTATATAAATTTAAAACTATAAATTATTATTATTATTATTATATATACATATATATACACACATATGTATGTATACAATATATATATATACTTATATATATTAGATATTAATATATATACACATATATCAACTATTGACAATTACATCTTAATTACTTATTAAAATAGTATTATTAATAACAAGGAATATGATTAAATATAATAATATAATCATATTTAATATAATAATATATAATATAATTATCTTATAAATATAATTAATATTAATGATAGGGCATGACTCTTGGAGATACGCATATAAATATAGGATACAAAATAATGAAAAGAATATGAGATAAATATATTATGAAATGGATACAAATTAAAGAGAAATAAGAAAATGTCCTTAAACGGGACATTACATTAATGTTTATGGTAAATAGAAGATATACAAAAAAAAATTGAATCTACGGTGTCTATAGTCTTATACCTGTGGATCCATGTAACTATGGAAGATCATGGTCAAAGGCATTGAATATCTTGCATATGTAAATCATTTATCTTAAGTTAGCCAAAAATTTGTCTTAATTAATGTGTATATCTAGAAAAATATTGGACATGTTGTATATAGATGCACATATGATTTTGAAAGAAAGATTTGGTCAACTCGCTCAAACTCACCCATATTATAATCAATGAAAAGTTGTCTACTTACAATGCTTGATATACTAACAAATTACGTAGAAGATAAAAATTACATGATTTATTCATCGAAATCATTATATATTTTTTAATTCCTTACCTCTACTTTATGTATGGTAGCTATGCAATATAATCGTATATACTCCATGATAGTAGAGTTCAACACATAATAACTTAATTATGAAAACATATAAGTTAAATAAATTTATATAAATAAATCATGACCCCATCATACTTGACATTGATCATACATCGACAAATATTTTATTGTTCATGTCATTGATCATTATCTTCATCCATGTCATAATCATCATCACCATCATCATACTTGTCACTTTGATCATCGTCATCACCACCACCATTTTCATCACCATCATCATCATATTCATTACCATTATCATGACCATCATCATCTTGATTATAATTATCTTCATCAGCATGATCATGATCATGATCTTCATCATCATCAGCAGGATCATCACCAACATCACTAGAATAGTCATCCTTTTCTTCTTATTCATCATTGTGTAACATTCATTTGTGATCACCATCTACTTCATCTTCTTATTCTTTAGTATTCTCTTCTTCCATCACATTATACTTTACCGACCTTCCTCTTGGATCATGTCTAACAAAAAATGACTAACCCAGTTTATGTAGAACACCAAAGTAAAACACTTTTTCACATTGGGTTGAAAGAACATGTGGCTTATCTCCAACTGGCTCAAATGACCTTGTATTGATCGTTGTAAATTCAATATCATGTTCAATACAAATCCTATTAGGATTATTTCAATTCATCCATAGCTTGTACCATTTGATGAAAAATAGAACTAATTTGAATGAAGTAAAGTTGCACTCAAGTATATCATCCAAAATGACATAGCATCAATCTTCAGACTATTGAAGATGTATGCCATTTCTAGATGAAATATTGGTGACCTCAAAGACTACACTTATCCTAGAATCACAAATTTTTTTCATTTTATCTAAATTTTTTATGAAAAATTTATGGCCATGGTAGTACATAGCTTTGTGGTGTTTTCCCTACAATTATTCAAACATGTCAAGATTATTTTCATCAACCTATGAGTTGATATTAAACTTATGGATTATGATTAGTAATCTTCTACATACCTTTCTATCTTTTAAGTCATATGCCAGATCAAGTGATATTGGCATAATATTAAGATCTCCATTACAATGAGATTCTTTAACCAATGATGCAACAGTATCACATGTTAATGAGCGACCATTTTCTTCAAAGTGTTGAATCCATACTATCATCTAATCAAGATTATTTGCAATATAAATATGTAGTGCATCCCACTCATGATCAACTATAAAGAAAAAAACTAGACCAATTAGAAATAATTTATGTTGATGATGGATAAAAATTAATTAACTACAATAACATCTTTTAATTACCTCTCACTTTCCTCAATCTACCTTTCCCCATCATGTACTCCCCTTCAAAACTATTAATGGAGTTGGGATCCCAAATGTGATCTACATGGATCTTTGATGAAAACTTGGAAAGATAGTCATTAATGTACACCATGGTCTAGTATACCAATACCATATAGGGTGTGCTCTTTGTCGAACCAAGCCCTTGAAAAATTTTAAGCCTCTCAACTATCCACATTGACCTAATTTGCACAAGTGTACACAATTCAATCTCCTCAACTTGATGTATGAGGTAGTGTTCTTAAGCATTGAAAAAATATGAAGGTAAACACTTTTACATTTCACACACAAGCTGTGAAATTTTTCTCTTCCAATTTTTATATCTTTTTAATCAATTTCTTTAGATGATAACCACCTAAAAGAGATTCAATACATAAGAACATATAAATAAGGTTCAACACACAAGTCATAAATATAATATATGTACAAAAAATCTTTGAAATACCACTTTTAACCTCATACATTTTCCAAGATCACATATAAATTTATTAATAGTTTTGTCAAACTGGTATAGGAGGGATAGAGGTAGGATGGACTACAATCATAAAAAAAATGATCTTTTCAATATATTATGAAATATATGCAATTTTACAAATATATTATAAATAGAGAATATAAATTACCTTAACAAAGGTATGCCAATCATGTGTTTTCAACCTTGGCCCGAAATCACCTTTCTTTGATACAAGACTACTTATATTTGCAACAAGTCCTATGGAATTTTTTTTTTATGACTTCTTTTAATACATTACTTTGTTGCTTCATTTAATAACCAAGGAAGGGTAGTCATATTTATGTGGTCTCCATTTCTATTTAATTCAATGAAATATTTCAGCGCATGATTGGATTCATGAATGTCATGAAAAATTTTAGCAACTTTTTCTCTATCGTGCCTTCCATCTAATATTTTCTATAGTGTGTCTATTACATTTTTTCCAATAGGCATAGCATCAAATAAATACACAATTGGAAGATCCTTGTAGTATGGTAACCTACTAAATTAGGTAGGATAAATTTGTATTCCTCTAGGAAGTTGGTCATTGATGCCTTATTCCTTGACAATCTTCAAAAACATGAATTACATCATTACCAACTAAAAGAATATATCAACATATAAATTTCAAACTTAAGACCACCACAAACTAGACATTAATTTGATGATTTATTCAATCATTTTCCAACTATTGGCATTAAAGTCATGTTTTTTATTAGTGACATACACTTATTCATATTGTAAGCATCTATCGAGCATATTCTATAGTTAAAAGTGTTAACCAAGCATTTTGGCATTTATTGAGCTCTATAGTTGCTACTAAGTCCAAGGGATAGTTTTTAGTTTGCACTAAGCAGTTACTACTATGGTAATGATTAGCAATATAAACTGAGCATCTCAATGTATGCCAAGTTTGTCAATATAAATTGAGTCATGCAATACTTACCAAGTTCCTTGTTACAATAGTGAGAATCCAATGTTGACTGAGCCACTTAGTGTTAATTAAGTGATTCAGTTTATATGTCGAGTTTCATAATATTCATCGAGTCACTAGTGTAGACCGAGTTCAAGACTACTTGGAAGTGATCAGTATGAACCAAGCCTCTATGTCTACTAAGTGCATGATGATGCCAAGCATTGACAGTGGATGTCGAGTATTGGAACCTCACTAAGCCAATTTTCATAATCTGAGTTCTTGCAGCATGGGTCAACTTTGTGCATTTTGTGTAAACTATTATTGTGGCCAACTTTGTAATTGCTAAGTGGATTGGTATATATGTAATGTATTGTATCACATTCAAAAAAATTAAGAATGAATGAATAAAAAAAAGTAAGAACAAATGAATAAAAGTGAGATAAAAAGTGGAGAAGAGCATAAAAGTGAAGTACAAGGCCACAAGCAATATAAGGACCAACAAAGGTTTATCTATCACAACAATGTGATTTTTACACTCAAAGGTATCTCATTGAGAAAACCAAGTTACATATCAAAGATCAACTACTGTTTCATCCTAACATGTGGATTAGTCAAATCCTTTAACATGGTATACCTAATAGTCTTATGTAAATCTCTCTACCAAGTGCATATTTCATTGTATGTTTGTAAATCTATTAGCAAGGTGGATCGAGTAGTCCTTATTGCTCCTAATAGAGCAGATCATCAAAAGTGATCATTATAAGCCTTAACAAGCCAAATTTATACTGTAATACTAAATCTTGTGAGTATCATCCCCAACCTAGTTTTACCTTCTATTTGGAATTTTTTTGGGTCAATGCGTGCTTTAATGTTTTCAATTTCTCATACATGCAATTAGACAAGAATATAGATTGCTAATTAAGGATTAAATTCTATGAGTTACTAATTCACCCCTCCCCTCTTACTAACTTAGCCTATCATAATATTTCCAACAATTGGTATCAAAGATTTTGTGGTTCTCAGAGAAAATTTTAACAACTTGAGAAAAGATCAAAGGTTATGGAAATATTTAGACTTTATAGGGCTATTGATAATGAGAAGCTAGATTTGGAAATGGTTATTGCACAACTCAAGAAAGAAAAGGAACAACTCTCTCAAATCTTGAAAAGAAGAAATGATCTTGCAATCCAAATGAATAACCATCTCTACATTGAAGAAATAATTGAAGACATCCATTCAACAAGTAGTCCAAATGAATCTAGTGAAGAATTTAAAGAATTATTAGAAAAGAATGGTTCACTTAAAGAATAAGAAAGAAAACTAAGAAGAGAGAAAGAAATGCATTCAGTAAGACTATGTGAAGTTATGGAAGAGAAAAACAAGATAAAAGAAGGAATAGAAGGAAAGAATACTAAGATTCAACATTTATCCCTTCAGCAAGCTGACTACATTAATAAACTCACAAATAAAAATGAAGAAATCATGAACCTAAGATCACAAAATGAAAGGTTTTTGAATGATTTAAACACTAAAAGGCAAACCAATGAAAGGATGATGAAATATCAAGCAAACATGAATCAATTGAATGAGAAAAATTACTTTAGAAAAAAGGGTAAAAGAAGAATTAGATGTACAAAATAAGGTAAATCATCCAAGCAAGGAGCTCAAAATAATTAAAGACCTACTTGTAGTCACTGTGGCAAGATAGGTCATACATCAAAAAACTATTGGAGCAATGGGAAAAAAAAATTAATGGAAAGTGATTCAATAGCAGCTAGAATGGTCATAAGGCTAATGAATGCAATGAAAAATCTAACGTTGAAGGAAAATGTCACAAATGTAAGAAGCATGGGTACAAATCCTCATAATGAAAAACTAAAATATTGAACCTAGTAGAATAGGTTGTAAAATCTATATTTGGCTAGGACTATAACACTTGGTATAGATGTCATTACTATGGAGAATTTGGACACATTGGAATAAATTGTGTGAAACATCACATGAGGACAACAGACACTACCAGAAGATGTTTCATTTGTATAGAACTTGGTCATCTTGCCAAGAATTGTATGAATACTATAAGAATTGAAGATGAAAAGAAGGAAATGGCTGATAACATCAAAAAAAAAATGAGACAACAATGGTCCAAAATCTTTTGACAATGCAAGTATGAGGAATGATGAACAAGTCACTCAAGAATTCGGTGACTCCACCTTTTCCACTTGATCTCTCATACAAGACCTAGAACTAGGATTCTAATGATATCTCACATTAGTTCCAGTTAGTAGAATGAAAGATCCAAATCAAAATTCAAGATGCAAAGGGATCACCATTACTGAGTATGTTATAGGCCTTACCGAGTGAGGTCAAGTTGTAAGACCCAATCGAAAGGTTGGGAGAAACTAAGCTCTATATGGTATTCAAGTCATGAATGACTCTACTAAGCATTCAATGCAAGAAAAGTGGATGAAAATCTATCATTTGAGAGAAAAATTGTACCAGGGCATTTATGGATAATTTTGATAAAAAAGATGAAATCAAAGTCATTTCTCACTATGAATTTTTGAGAGATATCTATGCAAGACAATATTTAGAGCATCCAAGAAATTTGAGCAAATTATTGAAGGTTTTTGTGTCATTTAAAACCCTACTAAGTGAAGATGGCATCCACCAACAACAAATCAAAGAAAGGTTCAAACATGTTAGTTCGAGGCATGGAGTGGAAGGCAAAAAAAAAAAATTTGTGTCCTGCCATTGTTGAAACCCTAGATCTGAGTGGAGCTTAGTCACAAATTCCATCGAAGGTACTATTAATCAATGATATCCATTCACATTTTAAGTGTACTATTCAAGATATCAGACATTAGAAATGGATGAAACCCTTGAAAAGTTATGTGTAAATGGTATGTTAAAATTGAAACATCAACATCTTGAAACAAAAGCTTTTACTCACATTCTGCATATGCCATAGGATTTTCAAATAAAATAAATAATACATATCCTTAGTCAAGTGCACAATGGTCAGCTGTAGTTGGATCAACCTATTTTGATAACCAAGAAGATGATCCACAGGATCACTAATCTTCCTATGTTGGCAAAAGAAAAAATGACCAAAACCCTAAGTTGGGTCAAATTGGAGAAGAAAACCCTTATTGAGTGGGATGGTAGGGGAATGAAGATTAGCTATGTCATAGATATGGAATTTAAGTTTTGGATACATTTCGTCACTCACAAGATTTACAGCTCGAGTAGACTAAACAACATGTCATCTGAAGTAGTAGATTTAGTATATAAATTGTCAAGAATAATCTGTCGCTTGACCTTACTAAGTTAATATTGAATCAATTCAAAAAGAACATGGAGAGTATAAGAACTTCCATGAATAATCCATCTAAGTTCAGTTCACTTTTGACTTGTCTATTTTTCTATGTACAAAGTTTTTCCCATTTAAGGGTACAATAGTATGGAAAAAAGATGTACCTATTCTTTATCAAGTTAATGAGTATATGGCTGAAATGGGAGAGAAGTATGCAAGCATTATGGACAACTAATTTGATGCATTCAAAGAAATCATGAATAATAGATTTAGGATTCCCAAAAAATTAGTTGATGATTAGAAAGATGATGTTTGTTTTATGGTTGATAGTGACAAAGTGTATATTTAGGCAACTAGATTGAGGATAGGATGGGTAAAAACTCTTGGTTATGAGTTGAACATAGATGAAACCAAGGATATAATTGAGACATTGATAATTATCTTGTAGACCCTAAAGCTACATATTTTGGTACTTATAATGAGGCAAAGGCTAGAATTGAACTCAAAATCAAACTCCCTCAGGCAGTCAACAAAGGAAAGAAGAGAATTACCAAGCTAAAAACTAGTTCCACTATTCTATTGACTGAAGGTAAAGGTGAAGATATAAAGGAAGGTGAAGAGAAATTAGAGGATAAAGATCCATTGAAGAAGAAAGGCAAGGTAATTATTACCAAGCCTTCCAAGACATCCACTATTGTATTTACAAGATGATCATCCAGGAAGAAAGAAGATAAAGGAGGAGATATAATCTTTAAGAGGCCTCCACCCACCTTCAATGAAAGTATCAAAGAATTAGAATTAGGAGCTAGGATAACAAACTTCAAGGCACTGAAGTATGAAACTAGGATTGAAGAGGAACAAAAGAAAATATAAGACTTGGTGATATCTAAAATGGGAAAATGAAAATATTCCCTAGATTAACTTGCTCATTAGATTCCTAATGTTTTAATGGATAAAATTAAGCCAAGATGGAGGAATGCCATGAAAACTACAAAAGAAATCTATGAGGAAACCCTGAGGAAACTCATGTTGAGTTTGAATGACAAGGAGGTAAAGGAATCTCTAAAGAAAAATGAAGAAAATCTTACTCTGAGATTCGAAACTTGTCTTGTGTTGTTGAATTCCATTAAACTTGTAGTAAAGAATACTAAAAACACTTGGAGGAACATCAATTTTCTTCACAAGTTGAGTGATTTTGTAGTTCATGTTAGTGGTAAGGAGGATGAAGAACAAGAAAAAGATGAGGAAATTAATGATGACAAAATTACTCAATTTGACAATGTAGATTATGAAGAGGAAGAACATGGATAGGAAGCTACTGAGGAGGAATTTTTAGATGTTCAAGATACTAAGGCGACCAAACCAGAGAAAATTGCTACAGTATTCATAGCCTCGCTTCCTCATTCTTTGAGCCAAGTAGTGACAACATCAAGTCCAAAGAAAGCTTTAGTAGGATTGAATGTGACAAACACAATTAGCACAAGTGCTCAATCAATCTTTGTACCTTTCTAGCTTAATACTTCACTGACTGAAGTGACAAGCACTTTATCTATTGAGTAGAAAACACTTCCCTCTACATCAGTTTTTGTAACTCTAGGCATTTCTACTATTGGTATTTTGGTAATGAGTATAATATCTACATTTTCAGCAAATCTTGCTATTTCCACAACTATTTCTATTCCTGGAAAGAAATTAATAAGTGCAAGGATAGTTGAGACCAAGCCTCAACTGAGCACAAAATTATTGGGCAAAGGAAAAGAAATGGAAGAAGATATTGATCTTGATGAGGAGATTGTTATTCCTAATTGGGACATCTCAAATATCAATCTTGATCAGACACATACTTTTGGAGAAATTCTTTAGAAGAAAGCTAAGCAATAGAGGCTTAAAGAAGAAAGAAATAAGGAATTTTAAATAATAGAAGATGCAAAGAATATCCTTGTCAAGGCTATAAATATAGAGGTTGACACTTCTCAACCAATTTTGATTTAGCTAGTAGAGGTTGTTCAGAATTTAAATAATGATATGAATGGTCAAGACAACTTGTTGCATAGAGCTAAGAAGAAATTTGAGAAAAAAATTTTGGAACATATTGCTTAGCTAATTGCTATCCATTATATAGAATTATCTACTATTCTAGGCTCACTAGAGACCTCTTGCAATAATGTGTCTTCACTACTTGGTAAACTTTGTGATATTTCAACTTTCATTAAGGAAATAAAAGATAAACTGTCAAAGATTAATGAGGATCTGAAGGCAAGTGCACAACAATTAGAACTTGACCCAAGTTACAGCTCTGACCATTATAAAAAGATCATATTTCTAACTAATATGGAGGTAGAATTGCTAAGAGAAGAAGCAAGAATCTAATGTACATTGATAGAAATATACGGCATGATTCTCCCAAACATGGATGCATTATAGGAACACATTGCACATGCAAAAATACTCATCCATGAAAACAACTTCTCAATTACAAACCACATAATAGAAATGTCAATAGAAGTGAAAATTGTATTGCACACATGTAAGGTGTTGCAAGAGAATTGGAACAAGAAAATAGTGTTAATTTTGAAGGTACATTCAAATTTATTGTCACATGTTGACATTACCTTATAGTGTATATATAGCATACATCTTTGGAATTAACGTCAAAAAGGGGGAGAAGATTGTAGAAAAAGATTGTATAATGTATGTTGTTTAAACAGGAGAAGATGTACATGAAAGAATAGAAAATGTATGTGAAAAGATGTACAATAAACTAAATATTATGTATGGGGAAACATTATAATATTATTCATGTATAGATACTTTGAGGTACATCTCTTACAAAACCAATTTTGAAAAATCTCAAAAACAATATACTATACTGATTTAGAGACATAAGGTGATGGATACAAATTATTATTATGGATTTTGAATTTAGTTTTGACTGATAAGTTTTTTTGTCACTAATGCCAAAGGGGGACATTTTTGATGTTATAGTCATGTTTATTATTAATCACATATACTTATTCAGATTGTAAGCATCTATTGAGCATATTGTACAGTTAACATTGTTAACCAAGAATTTCAACATCTATCAAGCTCTACAATTGCTACCAAGTCCAAAAGACAATATTTAGTTTGCACCAAGCAATTATTTCTATGATAATGATCAACAATAAAAAACTAAACATCTCAATGTATGTCGAGTTTTAAGTATAAACCAAGTCACGTAGTGCTTACCAAGTTCCTAGTTACAATAGTGAGAATCCAGTGTTGTTTGAGCCAATCAGTGTTGCCCAAGTGATTTAGTTTATATGTTGAGGTTCACAATATTCACCGAGTCACCAGTGTAGACTGAGTTCAAGACTACTTGGAAGTGATCAATATGAATTAAGCCACTACCTCTACCAAGTTCATGGAAATGTCAAGCATTGACAATGGATGTCGAGTATCAAAACCTCACTAAGCTAGTCTTTAGAACTTGAGTTCCTATAGTATGGGTTGACTTTGTGCATTGATAGTGGATGCCAAGCATTGACAATGGATGTCAAGTATTAGAACCTCATTGATCCAGTCTTTAGAACTTGAATTCCTACAGTGTGGGTCAACTTTGCGTATTTTTTGTAAACTTTTATTGTGGCTAACTTTGTAATTTTTTAATTGGATTAGTATATATGTAATGTATTGTATCACATCCAAAAAAAGTTAGAATAAATGAATAGAAGTGTGATAATAAGTAGAGAAGAGAAGAAAACTAAAGTATAAGGCCACAAACAGTGTAAGGAGTAGTAAAGATTTATTTATCACATCAAGGTGATTTTTACACTCAAAGGTATCTCATTTAGCAAACTAAGTAGTAGATCATAGATAAGCTACTATTTCATCCTAATAGGTGGATCACTCAAATCCTCTGACAAGGTAGACTTAACAGTCTTATGTAAATCTCTTTACCAAATGCATACTTCATTGTATGTTTGTAAATCCTTTAGCAAGGTGGACCTAGCAAACCTTATTGCTTCTAACAAGGTAGTCATCATAAGTGATCATTGTAAGCCTTAACAGGCCAACTTTATACTACAGTACTAATGCTTGTGGGTATCATCCCCACCCCATTTTTATTTTCTATTTGGAAGGTTTTTGGGTCACCAAATTGTGTGCCAAAAGTGTTATGTGTGCTTTAATATTTTTAGTTTCTCATACATGCAATTAGATCATAATACATATTGCTAATTAAGGGTTAAATTTTATAAGTTACTAATTTACCCCTCCCCTCTTACTAACTTAGCCTATCATAATATTTCCAAACCAACTTCCATAGATGAGGTGTCATTCTTCATGACCTTGATGTTGTCTTTTCTTTCCCATTAAAAAGATTTTTTTTAGTATTTTGATACTTATGATTATTGTGGAGAAAGTTCCTAAAACTCATTAAACACCTACTTTTCAAAACTTTTTGAATGATGAGATTTCATCTTCAGACCTAAAAATAGACATACAAAATTTCCCTTTGTCTGAAGACCTAAAATATCATGTACCATTGGATCATATACAATTATCATGCACAACTTAAGCATACAAAAATAATGTGTAAGTAGGATAGCAGACCAAAAATATGTGACCTTACTAATATAACATACCGCAAAAATGAGTTAGCCTAGGGGCATCATGTATTGTCCATAAAAGTAGAATGGAATTGAAATTTTCTTGGTCCTATTAATCTAGAGACATCATACATAGTGACCACATTCCATAACTTCAACAATTCATCAATAAGGGGCTCAATATACATGTTCATATCTTTAACTTGGTACTTACCTAGTAATTGAATCAAGAAAAATAGTACTTAATTATTATGACCATTTTCATGCACTATTTATAAATTAATTTAGATAACTATTAAATAAAAAAATACCTGGTACAATCATTGAAAACATTATGTTCTCCCTCTTTAAGGACATCCAAGGAGGAATGTTATTCTTAAAAACAAAAATAGGCCACACTAAGTAAACAAATCTCATATCTCCAAATGGATTGACACCATTTGCTGCCAATGAAATCTTGAGATTATGAGGTTCTTCTTTAAAGTGTGGCCATGTTTTTTCTACCTTTTTAAATAAAAAACCATCCATAAGAATTCAAATAATGTCATCTTGACTTCTATTTCATGCATGGTAATCCATAAATTGTGCCAAGCTAGTGCACCTAGATAATTGTTCAACAAGTGGAATAATAGGAATGTACCAAATAAAATTGTGAGGCACCTTTTTGCTTATTTGATTTGACTGGTATCTACTACTATGACAATCAGGGTATTCTATTAAAAATTCATGTTGTTTATGATATAAAATGTGATCATTAGGACATGCATGTATTGTCTGATACTTTATTCTAATTTGATTCATAATGGTAGATAATTCTTAGTTTGAATGAGGTAGAATGTTTGATGGTCATAACAAAAACTCACCTAAAGAAAAACTATGAATTGTTAATATAATAAATAGTAATGGTATGCTAACATTGAAGATGACAAAAATGACATAACTTAGCATATGTGGTATTGCTACATTGGATAAACCATTCATAACTTTCAAGTTAACCAACAACACTATAGTAGAGAGAAGAGTTGTTTGGGAGCCTCACTATAGGGGCTCATGTGCCTTCTCAAGTATAGGTATATCAAGACCATCTTCATCATCATTATTAGATATGTTAGTACCATCATCGTGAGCATCTTCATCAACACCAATACCATCTTCTTCAATTATTTTTCTCTGGTGCATTATCATCTTCTTTCATGGGGGTGTTATCCTCAGCTTAGATATCCACACCTCCATATTCCTTTAGTTGGAAATCAACAGTCACCAATAAATGAAAATCATGACACCTTTAAACATGACCATATTTCTTACAATGACTTTTGGTTGTTGTGATTAGAATTATTCAATTCTTTAAGCCCTTACACTTTTTGCAAGGACAATTACATTATCAACTTTTCTTCAAAACTGAGACCATAATCTAGAGCTTGTCTGGTTATTTTGTTCTAGGTTCATATTTCCAGGCATGGTCTTCCTTCACAAGAAAATATATCTCCAAAATTAATGGACATGTTGTACTTGATGTTTATATCTTCACATATGGTTTTGAAAGGAAAATTTGGTGCAATTAATGTGTACATCTGCAAAAATATTGGAAATATTTTACTTAATGTTTATATCTACATATATGGTTTTGAAAGAAAAATATGGTCTAGTTAATGTGTATATCTACAAAATATTGAACATGTTGTACTTAATTTTTATATCTACACATATGGTTTTGAAGAAAAAATTTGTCACCTCGCTCAAATTCAACCATATTATAATCAATGAAAAGTTGTCTTCTTATATGAAATTATGCTATTTGTGGTTAAAGATTTATTGTTAAGGAAATTGACAAGGAAGCAAGGACAAAAGTTAAAAGAAGCCAAAGATTTCATTACAAGTATCACCTCCCAAAATCTAATCACAAAAACAAAAAGAAAGAATATGTATACATGCAAGATGGAGAAGCAAAATAGTTGGACAAGTTTCCAATAACTCAAAATTGTTAAATCTTCCAAAAAAATAGAATTATTATATGTTCGATGTACAAAAAGCCAAAGTTAGACACTGGTGTAGGGGCCCAAGGTCCTCAAAAATGTGGTCAAACATCAAAATTTGGATAGATTAGGTGATTAATAATTGTCCAAATTGACACATGGCAATATGTAAATCTCAAGCATCGTAGAATGCATTTTAGACAAATTTCTTGCATGTTGTAATAAGGCCTATGGGAAAGTTGTAGGTTAGTCAACATTGGTCAATTCTATGAGTCGAGCAAAAAATTCATTTTTATTTTTTTAAGAGTTCTTGCATGATTTATCAAGTTTTGGTAGGAATTTGAAGTAATTTTTTTGGAAATATTGAGAAGTTGCAAAAATTGTCAAAAAGTTATCATGCAATGTTTCTTGCAAATTTGGAAGGTCAACAGTCATAATTGTGTTTTGATCGAACAAGTAGAGGTGAATATGTAAGGTCAAGAAGCTTGGCCTATGAATTTAATGTTCTTCAACCTAGGAAGGTTTTTGGTAATGTGATGTACGTAATTTGAATCGATAAAGCAATTTTTGGTGGGAAAATAAGTACAGACAACAAGTACTATTTTAACAAGCAATCATAGGAATGAAATTGCAAAAGAGGTTCATGATGACAATAAGATGGTGATGGGTTAATGCAAGACCACATACAATACATAATTGGAGTCTCTCAATGTAGAGGCAATAAGTTATCCATGGACAATAAACACAATTGAAGTGCAAAAAAACAAAGTGAAAACAATAAGGCTAAAATTGCTGAATTGGATGAAGCCATCATTTTCGGCAATTGGTATGTTGAATAGTCAAAGAATGGTATATATGTCACCAAGTCAAGATAAATCTTGTGTAAATATGAAAAATATTGGTTCATGTGGAGCAACTTTAAGTAGAGGTGGTCAATTTTCTCCAATCATGTTGACCTAATGAGTTTTAATTTCTTCATCAATTTTTTGTGGAGAGTGATGATATAGCATGACCTATTCCTCAATAATTTTTGTACTTGCATCTCCAAATTTTATGTGTTGTTGATCATAGTTGATCAATTGATTATAATGTAGCCTATGACTATAACTTCCATATCCAATTCTGAATTCATCATAAAGCACCTTTTCCCTAATATAGTTGTGTCATCCCCTATTTGATTTGTTAACATGGACGTAAATTGTGGGAGACATAAATTTTAGGAAAAAACAACTTATTTAATTTTATTTTACTCTTTTTCATATACACGTCAAATATCTACTCACTACTACATACTACCCAACCAAAAATGATATAAGGACTTGAAGACTAGTTTTCAAAGGTAAGTGAAATAGGGGGAAGTTGAATTATAGAATATCTTTCTCTATCTTGAACTTCTAAGGAATCTTAAATAAAATATTTTATTAGAACAAGGAAAAGAATTGAGAACTTGAAATACAGTGACTATAGGTTGATGAAGAAGTGATCAACAAATAAGTCTAGAGTTAGTACACCCTCACCTTATCCAAATTCTTCTAAACTTTATACATACAATAGGAAGCCATACATGCAAGTAACAAGAACATAGATTGAATAATCATGGCACTATTTAGAATAGCTATAAAAACAAAGTTAAGCATATCATTGAGGAAATTGAAATAATTATGAAGTGATCATCCCTCTTGGTAAGTTGGACAAAATAACTAATGGTATAAGACTTTTTATTTAGACTATACACAAGAAAATAGAACTGTAGACTATAGTGGTTTCAAAATTATTATAAACAAGATTCATTAGGAATTTAAATAAGAAAAATAACTTATGTTTTCTTTCTTCTAATTCTTTAATGAGAATAGATTAATTAATTAAACAACACCATGAGAATGCATATCCATGACTAGCTTATATATATCCATGAAAAACTTAATTTGCATTATGTAAATCCTAAACCTAAACCATGAAAAACCTAAACTAGACACTCGTACCAAACAATGACACTCAAAAAGTGAGCCATGAGCACTCTCCAATTATTGCACAATATTATTATGTACTATAAATGTTAACTAATAATCCATTTTGTCTTGTATGGGCATAATAGAACCATCTCTCGGTTAAATTATTGCTTCTTAAATTCAATGTAAATAGGAAGAATAGCCATAACATAGTTTCTCAATGCATTATACAACACCCAACCATTTCTTAATATCTTCTTGCAAACATAAGGTAACATATATTATCCATTATTCTTATAAGATGTGTCATCAAACAAATAAAGTTGCAATTTTTATAGAACAAATTGAAAAAAAAATTAAAAATGATTTTAAAGTAGCTCAATCTTCAACAAAGATGTTGTGGTTGCACATCTATCAACTACATTTCCATCGTTGTCAACCATAAACTTAGTGAAGTTCCATTTTATGCTATCACCAAAAAATCCGCCTTTGATTTATTTCAAGAACTTGTAAATAGGGGCTACATTACTACCATTGACCTCAACCTACATCATCAAAGTGCAATACAAACACAAAAGAAAAAATATAATAACTTTGTTTACTAGTTAAATAAAACTTGAAAAAAATCAATTATTTTATGATAACATTGCCCCTAGAATATCTAATAAAGATATGTATTAAGAGATCAAAATATAACTAATATGCTAACATTGCCAAAAATGGGAAACTCTACTGTAAAGCAAGTACATGACACCTCTACAATCTCCTCAGTATCACCTAGTTCTTGTCTACCAAACTGGTTGCAAGGGAAGGCTAGGATCACTTATCCTTTTTAAGATTAATTTTTTTTCACCATAATCCTTAGCAATATTGAATTTATATGAATTTCTTGAACACATCTCTTAGTTATACAAGAGTAAGCAGATCTTAGTGTATTTAAACTATTACATGGAGTCAAATGAAGATTAGATTGTATTTTCTTAATGTATGAGATGAGTGAGATTTATGATATTTGTGAGTTGAATGAAGAAAGAGGAAGGATACTAGAGGTATTAATAAGGTAGTAGGTAGAGGAATAAGCTAAACAAAAATTGGATAGTGAAGAAGATAAAGATGTTGAGGAACCTATTAAGGTAGATGATCAAATACATGGCAAAGGAATGGTCACTGAGATAGACCAAATAAAAAGAGCCAAGAGGAGACAAAATATCTAAAATAGAGGACACTAATGGTGAAGAGGACACACAAGGAGAGTTAGAACATGATGAGGCAGCAAATTTCCTGCAGCATGTAGGAAAGATGGAGCAGACATTCAACACTATGATTGTAAGTTTTGATGGCAGTAATAAAGGGAAAGGTCATTTGAAGATTGGATTAGTGAAAGAGGTAGAGAAGACCTCAATCTATGTGGATAATAGGGACATGGCCCTTGGAGAGGCTGAATTTATTTTTTTCTATTATTGGAAAGTAATATTGGAATTAGATAGAATGCAATCAAAGGAATGAAGTTGCAGAAGAGGTTCATGATGACAAGAAGATGGTAATGGGTCAATGCAAGACCATAGACAATATAGAATTGGAGTCTCTCAATGTAGAGGTAATGGGTTATCTATTTGCTAACTATACTTCTAGGCTCCCCTATGAAATAAGATTGTGAAATCTAGAACCTAGTATAGTTAGCTCATTACATTGAAGCTCCAAAAGAGGGGAGCTATTCAAAATTAATCGCCAAATCACTACCTAATACCTGACCTACATAATTAAATATACGTGTAGATTACATTATGATTTACAAAAGAGCCCAATGATCATATGAAGACAAGTGTTAATATAGTTATTGTCTAATGACAAAATGAACACTAGAGAGCCAAGCCAAAGATGGGCATAAAAGCCACCCTCATTGATTTTGATCTAGAATTAAAATTGTAACCATGACACTAACAAAAGTCATCTGACATAAGCACAAACTAGATCCCTATGATGAATACAATATCTCCAAAAAATAAGTGAGATCCATAAAATTTAAACATGCGAGATCACAAAAAAACCATGATTTACTATGAAGTCCTTTGAAGCTACCAATTACCAAGGTAGGCACATTCAGAAAAAGGCATAGCTAAAACACACAAGATTGCAAAAAAGAATTCTTTCTTGCAAGTATATTTTCCTCTGCAATATGATATTTATAATAAAAAGAGTTTCCTTTTTAAGTGTTAGTTTGTTTTTTCTAATATAATGAAACGTCATTACTAGAAGATACCATGGACAATGATTAAGTATATTTGTAGTTAGTGTGATAAGAGTATACTTGCTTATGGATCTTAATAGCAAGTGCTAATAAAATCTTATTAAGTGTCATTTTTCTTTCGCTAATATAATGAGATGTCATTACTAAAAGATACCATGGATAGTGATTAAGTATATTTGTAGTTAGTAAAAAGTATATTTTCTTATGGCTCTTAATAACAAGTGCTAACAAAATCTTATTCTTGAAAAGTCATTCTATTTTTTTAGGGCATTAAAAAAGCACAACTTGGACTCTTTTAGTATAAGACACATATTATTTTCTTATCTTCTTAAAACTATGGTTCCAATTAAAATATTTTTTTTCTATTTTCTTAGAGGATCTTTCATATATCATTGAATATATTTTTAATCTATGCTTTGAGTCATATCTTATATTCATCATCAAAATGAGAAAATAATGAGTATAGAATTGTGGATATGAACCTTGCTATTTAGTAATCATTATTTTCTCATTTTAATGATAATTCGCTGGGCATTAGTTTAAAAATATGGATTATATATATAGTTCAATCCATAAAACTTGCATTGAAATTCCACATCTTTTCTAAAAAATTGTTTGAATAAAGTTTTACTTTTTCCAATATTATGTTAGCAGTTCCACCACAAACATTTCTATAATCAAAATGAAGAAAGGATTGTGCAAGAAAAGATTATGATATTAGAAACTACTGGAAACAAAATTTGAAAATTTGAAAAACAAAAGAAAGTGATAGAAATGCCTCTACCTGCACTCTCGATGATGAATTCCAATTCTTCACTAGCTAACTTTTCCTCAATCCTCACTACAAGGTAGATAAATAAAATACTTTTACTTGTTATCTTCACAAATATTTCATTAGGCATGTGTGCAAAATAGAATGGCATTAATATTTTCTATAAATAATTTATTTTTTAATGTGCTTATGAAATTGAATGATTTAAAATGAACCCATAAAAAATCAAATATTTTTTCTTGTTATCTTCACAGATATTTCATTAGACATGTGTGCAAAATAAAATAGAACTTTTATGTGCTCATGAAATTGAATGATTTCAAATGAACCCACTAAAAATCAAATGTTGTTGAATGTGAAGACTCTAAACTACATAAACCTTTTGCATGTTCCCTTTACATTCAAAGTGGGAGCTTTGAGAAGAATGAGTAGGTGTGATAATTTTTTCAAATAGTAATTTGATAAAAGGTGGAGAAATTAGAAGAAGCCTAAATTTAGTTGGATTGAAAGCCATAAATTGGTGCATGCTTTTCTTTTAGGAGATGGATCACCTCAACACCCATAGACACAAGATATCTATTGAAAGATGCAAAATTGGCTTGGGAGATGAAGGTAATTAGGTATTTCTAGATTCAATTGATACATTGCATCTAAATTCATCTACAATTATGTGCCAAGAGAAATTGTTCTTACAGATGTGACCTAGGTATTAGAGGTTACTGATGATGCTAAATGGATCAAACTAAAAGATAATCTTGCCCTCTCATAATTACATAATTGGTGGGAAAATTAGTATTACATATTCCTCAACATTGGGTGATTATGTTGTTGTGATGGGAAATCAATGGTCACTTGTTAAAAGAAATTGCCTTGGCATCATATGAGAGTTCTATTTCAAAATAAGCTTATATAGAGACTTGGTCAAGAAGAGGTTGATGAAGGATCTAAATTTTTGGCTTCTTTTAGTATGGGTAGTATCATATAAATGACCCAAAAATTTATAACATTTAGACATGTATGCACCCTAAAATGGTCACCTAGATTATGGACCCCCATTATTTGATTTATCAAATTTCCTAAATCAATGGTTTGTAATATTTTATTAAATCAATTCAAAAAAATTTCTTTGATCAAATTGTAATTAAATTCAATTATTTCAATATTTCCTAAAGGATTGGTCATTTTATCCTAACTCTTATTTAATTAAAAGACAACCTCTCTTTTAATTAAATAATTAATCCACATTTAATTAATTAAGAGAAAACCCCTTCTTTTAATTAAATTAAATATTTCCTATTTAATTAAAAGAACTTTCTCTCTTTTAATTAAATAAAATCCCCTTTGAATTAAAAGAAAATCCATCTTTTAAATAAATAAATAAAATCTCACTTGAAAAAAGGAAATAAATTAAATAAAAAATAAATAAATCTTTTTTATTTTCTCTACACTTAAATGCACATATTTCTAAGTGAGATTCCATTTAATTTCCTCCTCTTTTCTCATTACTAAAATTTTGTCTCACAAGGATAATTCTTTCTCTAGCCTTGATTAAATCTTATTTCCTCTTAATCCTAATTGTTTATTCTTCTTTATAAGGGAGAGCGCTCTCCTCATTTTTATGATTATGCTATTGTTATGTTGTTGGTTTGAACAATGATTTTTGAGGAGTTTAAGCATTAAAAACTTTTTGTGGAGAACTTCTATCTTCTTGTCTTCTTCTCTCATACATCCATGTCTTCCACCATTATGATCCATCCTTGCAATTTCATATTAGCTTAGATCCACATTTGTTTTCATAGGTTAATACTGCATTGTTATTTCTTTTCATAGATTAGATTTCCTTTTTTGCATTGCTTTGCATTGTCATCATTTAGGTTAGTTTACATCTTCATTTGCATTCATATTTTGATCTTTGAATCTCTCATTTTATGGTGTACTTGCATGGGCACAAATTAGGTCAAACTGAGGGCCTCCATCACAAACTCTTGCACTCCATGAATAGAGAGCTATGAGCCACCATTCAAGACCTCATTCTTGAGTAATCTTGGATATAATGACTCATAAAAATGGGCTCATATTTTAGGCATACATTTTTTGGAACCCACCATGTGGCAACCCACTTTTACTTGCTAGTTTTATATATTTTTGGAGCTAACCCCTTTATGTGGATTTGTTTGGAGACAAAAAACTCTAGATTTTAAATATTTGATCATATCTCCCAAATGGATTGGTGTTTTGGTCTGAATTTTTTTTTGTAGGGTGCAGACATATCAAAGAATCTTCAGTGAAATTTATAGATTTTTCTAGGGTATTTTTGATTTTTTATAGTTTTTTCTTGATTTTTCATGAATTTTATTTAGGGTGCAAATTAGAAATTTTTTTGTAAACATCTTCATTTTTGAAAGTTCTCAGAATTCTAAAGAGGGGTTTTTCGTATTTTTATTTTAGAGATCATATTAAGGCTCAATAATTTAATTTGCAAAAAGTAGTCTATTTTGACAAAATGGCTCTCTAGGGTACAAATGAAAAGATCTTTTCAAAATTTTGACATTTTGTAAATATTTCTAATTTTTGATAGGTGTCTCTTTTTAGAATTTAGGGTTTTAGGCTTGAATTCATGGCATATAGGTCCAATCTTGTTGACTAGGTTAAAAATATGATTAAATTGAACTTTATTTGTACAAAGTTCAATGCATGATATGAGTTGTCATTTTTCATGAAATCAAATAGTTCAATATATTTTCATATGAGTTTTCCTATTTCTTTATGATTTCATCTGCTTGATTGAAGTTTGTGAAGGTAACTTGGAGGTCTAAAGAGCAAAAAATGGAAAAAATTGGAAAGCATGAAATCAAGGTGCACACATTCCAAACCTTCTCATTTGAATTATAAAAAGTGATCATTGTATTTTCTTTCATTGTAAAATAATTTTCTTTCTTTTGTCATATTTTTTGGTGTGTCTTCCTAACATTGAAAAAAGTGCTTTAAATGAATCATTCTCATTTGTATTTGGGGTTAAAATAAAAATCTTTTTTCTTTTAATCCCCAAGATTTTCTTATTGATGTTCTCTTCTTTCATCCTTGGTAAGGAGTTTGAGGGGAAACTAAATAAGGGATCTTGAGTTTTGATTTTTTAGGAGGCCTACCTAGAGAAATGATCACTCGAGGGGATGACCTCAACTCTTGTATTCTAGCAGAGTACAAATCTTGTGACTTGAATCTAAAACAGGTCTCTTGGAAGTAGAAATATTGTCAATCTTTTCTAATCCCCAAATAAATTTATACTTTTTGGAAGTGAAGGTGGATATTGGGTTACTGTTTCCTCCCAATTGTATTCTCTTTCATTTATAGATTTGGGCCTCATGTACCTTGCATATATCAAGGAAAACCCCTAGTTGAGCTTGTGCATCCTTATAGAAACCTGAATAGGTTGTTGGTGTTTTTGATGTGGTTGAATTTCTAGAACCTTCCCCACTTTCAACAAAAGGGGATACATCCATCAAATTGAGCCAAGGATTCTTTCCTTTTATATGTTTTCAAAACCATTATAGGCTTTAAATCCTGTCCTACCGAACCTCAATCAAGTCTAGCTGAATGTGAGTTCTCCTGTGCCATTAAAAAATATCTAGACTTACCTACCAAACTTCAATCAATTCTAGATGATTATGATTTCTCCTCTACCATTAAAAAGTATATAGACTTACCTACTAGTTTCTCTTTTTCAAGGTCTACATCTTCTACTCCAAGACATAAATAGTCTTCATCTTATATATCCAAAGACCTTTTGAGAGAGAAAGTGAGTAATAAATCCTTTAAGAATATGTCAATATTTCATGATGGGCCTATCTTTGATTGAGATGAGAATGAAAAAAATGGTCCTAGATATACTTTTGAGAGAACTTTTACTCCTTTGGAATTTTCATATGACATTATGATTGAGACCTTAGTTGCAAAAAAGATCATTACTTTACCATACAAATTTTATAAACATTATGAACCTGAGGTAAAACCTTATTGGTGGAGAAATGATCACTATTGCAGCTACCATACATGCAAAGGTCATAAAACCAAAGATTTTATTGCATTTAAATGTATATTTCAAGATCTTATTGATGATGGAATCATTGATGTTGAAATTTGTAAAGACCTATGTAATGAAGATGCATCTCTTAAGCAAGATCATATTGATGAACCTATGTCTAGTGATGGTTTCCTTGATACCTCCATCTCTTACAATACTTATGCATCTCCCAAAACTTCAAATCTATCCAAAATTCCCATAAAAAAAAGTTCCTAATGCTTTTCATGTAGTTCCCTATAGTTATCCTCAAGAGCTACATGTTAAAGAAAGTCAAGTTAAACTACATTGGGCTGAAAACCCTTTTCATGATTCTAAGACTAAAGATCCTCAACCTTCATGTAGGCTACGTCTATTATGCCCACTTTAGCTAGTCCTCCATTACCCCTTAAATATCCTATCATGAAAACCTCATATACTCCCTTTTCCTTAGAAGTGGTTCCATGTCAAGAGGACTCAGAAAAATATAAAAGTAAAAATGTCAAGAAAGATTAAGATCAAGCACCACTTCATCTCCTTCAAGATGTCACCCCTCCATATCCTATGTCTTATTCAACTCATAAGTATGATGAAGACACTACTTCTACTATTTCCCTTGAGCTCACTAAAAATTGTGAACAAAGTTGTATGCGTATTATATCCAAAGAAACTTGTCAAGATCAAAGAATCCCTTCTTGTTCCAATTCTCCATATTCACTTCAAAACTATACTCAAGCTTCAAATACTCCTATCAAAGGTGTTTCCCCTATTAAAGATACTTATGAGTCTATTGATGGCCTTGGTCACATTTCTCACTCTAAAGATACTAATATCCTTATTCACTATCCCTTCCTATCTCCTAAATCAATCCTTTGTCCTTATTTGTCAAAGCTAAAGCCTTCAAACCTTCCATGCTCCTCCATATCCTACTTTTAGTCCTATCTCATGTCCTAGCTCTCCTATCATACCTTGAGATCAACAAAGACACTCATCCTTGATGAATTCTCATTCATCTATCCATATGAACCAGACATATAATCATTATTCATCCACAAATCTTGAGTCTTTTGGAAGAATTTTAGATGACCAATTTAAGAACAAACACAAGAATCCATTTAAAAATCAATATCACTATGTCTTATCTAATCAAAATATGAATAAAAGGGAAGATCAATTATTCAAGAGACCACAAAGGTCTACTACCCAAAGACCTAAATGAAACAAAATATGGGTTCCTAAATCCATCATTAAATGAATGAATTCTAAAGTATCCAAAGGTAAAGAAAATCCTAAAGCTATATGGATTCCCGAATCTCTTTTGATAGACTTGAATATTGAAAATAGTTCAAAGTTGGCATTCAATATTCCAAAGGCTTCAACTCCATCTTCTTCCAAAAATCTTGCTAAGAAGCTTCCAAAGACTTCCACTCCATCTTCTGCCAAAATTCTCTTACTTCCTCATACATCTAAACCTCAAACTATTTCCTCCATAATTACTCTTTCATTTTGTATCCCTTCAAATTGTGTGTCAATGTTGATCTTTCCTATTTTCTCATCTACTCTTATGCAATATTTTCAAGCCTACACTTAACTACTATCAATATTCCTTCTATCTTTCCAAAAAATAAAACCTTGTCCTCCATATACATTGTGTACCATCTCCTTTCCATCAGCCTATTAGCATATTTGAGTATACTTATATATGGTGTTGGCTTATCATGACTTATCCTTCATATTGGAGCACTATTTAAATTGAAATAACTTGATCTCTTTCTAAAAATTCAAAAAGAAAAAAATTGAAAGAAACAATAAAAAAATGTACGTTGGTGAAAATATGGTAAATAGGTGCCTTGGTAGAAAAAGTAAAGATAAATAAATTCATCCTATGGTGAAAACCACCTCTTATGGCACCTTGGATAAGTACCATGATGAAATCCTGGAAAATAAGAATCATGTATAATCATTCGCTAATCCGTCTATCCCATATTTCCTCTTTGATCTTGACAATGTCGATCTATCCTAGTGTATTAGCTATCTTATTTTTCAACTTGCCTTTTATGCTTTTTCATTCACTCATAGCCTACATATTTACCTTTATTCTTATTAATTTATCCTACTAATATTCTATCCATTTGACCCCTTGGTCTTGATCACACAATGAAAAACATGGTTCTTAGGCCTCTTGACATGCCTACTTTTGTTGGACTGCATGCTTTCAAGCTATCTTAGTTATTAGTTTCCACTGCTTATCCCATATGCTATCTCCTTTCCTAGCTTTCTTTTCTTGTCCAACGCATGCTTTATATGGTTATCTTTGCCTAGCTTGGGTAATCTTGATGAGTTAGTCCTTGAATATCACTTTCACTTGCTTCATGCACTCCTTCCTTATCCATCATATCCACTAGCTTATTGCTACATCATACCTTACACCTTCCTTTAAAATGGAACAAAATGATGTGATCCTGCTTGAGAGTGAGAAATCTCTGATTCATTCTAAAAATCCAAAAAAATTATATATGATGCTAAAAAGATTCCTAAAAAGCATAAAATATCCTAAAAAATGATCACCTTAGTAATAAGAACTTTGATGGATCTCCAAAAAATTATATATTCCAAAAAAAATAAAAAATCCAAGTGGTGAAAACATGGAATCAGGCACTAGATGCCTTTGCACCCCTCTTTCTTCGTGTGTGTCCTTGACACTTGGCCTTTCTCCATCATGCCTTGTCCTTATTGCCTTGTTTTGGAATTGGTCTTTATCTAGGGGGCATAAATGTGTTCTCTTTAGTCTCTTGGCTACGTTTGTCTTTAGGACACCTCAAAAATGGTATTTTTTAACACCACCCCAACTGTATTTTTCATACAACCCCTAACATCGAGTGTTTTTCAACACTTATTAGTTTCGTCTTACCTAGTTTCATCATGTGATCTTACTTACTTGCAAGCATTTAATCGTTATCCTTGAAACTCAATATCAGTTAACACACTTCAATTTTAAACATAAAAACTTAATGCTTGACCTATGTCATGATCTCTTCTTTTTGTGCTAATTGTCATTGATTTTCATTGAGTATTTTTTTTTTATAAGTCTTTCTAGGATGCATTGCTAGAGGACTTGGTGCATGGGGCATGTTTTTATTTTTTTTCTTCTTGTGGGTATCATCTTGAAACTCTAGAGTGTCTCTTGTTGTCCCATTGAAACACTTAGGAAATTTGAGGCATCATCCTTGCCTATTTTTGCAAAACTTTTTTTTATGGTCATCTTGGTATCTATGCCTTGATATGAGAATGGTTTTGCTACATTGAATTGGGTAAGCTAACATCTAAGTCATCTTGACCTTTATTGACATAGGCAAGGGATGAATAACTAAGGCCAAAGGCTCACCCAACTATCAAAACACCCTGCAAGAGTTAACATAATAGAAGAAAACACAAGGGACAACAACCAAAGGAGGAAGAAGGGTGAAATACTTTTATTGATTCATAAAAACATCTTCATACATGCCCAACTATAAGGCCTTTTGGGTTACAAACAATTACAAATACATTCACATTCAAAGATCAAACTGCAAATTCACACTTTCAGTTCTACTCTCCAAAATTCCTCTTCCCAAAAACTTGCCTAACTCTAAGCTTAAACTCTATGTATATACTTGCCAAAATGGCTTAACAATTATTCTAGAACTTTAAATAAGAGGAAGGCTGACCCAACAACAGTCTAGACACATCCCAAGAAAAGATCTTAACATAAATGTCACGATCAAAATAAATCCCACAAGTTGGCTCACAAAAATCATGTCCAAATGTTGACACTCGGGATACACTAGGTAACTCGGCACATGAAGAATCACTCAACATAAACTAGCTAACTTGGCACATGAAGAAATTAGTACAATAACTTGACACATGAAGGAATTTCTAGGCATATGAAGGAATTTCTATAGTAACTTGGCACATGAAGGAATTGCTAGGTGCACGAAGGAATTACTATACTAACTAGGCACATGAAGGAATTGTTGGGCACATGAAGGAATTGCTAGGCACCAGCTTGTAGAATTGATGCAAGAGCATCCAAAGGTATAAGGGAAATCCTATGTCACCCAAAAAATTTATTTAGACTTAGTTTTTATTTCATGTGTTTTCATTTCTGGATACCCATTTGGGTCAAATAAAGGTTCCAACTCTCACAGTTCCACTATCAGTGTTCTAGGATAGAGTATTTGAGCACCTTGGGATATGTATAAATGTCAAAAAAATAGGAGTATGTAATTGAGCCATAATTTTGGTGAATTAGAGGGTGTAAATTGGTCGGATGAATGTAATTGTAATTTAGAGCATTCCAGAAAGAGAACCAAGTCAAAAGGTCCCACGATTCAAAAGTTATCGCAGTTTTTCAATTTCTAGAGACCTCCTAAGAATGCTTCAAAGTTAGGTTAGGGTCATTAAATGACCTCAAATAGGGCCAAAAAATTGGGGATGAGTGAAAATTTTCCATAGGGTTATAGATCACTTCAAGAGATTTCCAAAAATGTAAACGGTTCATCAATCAGAGCTACGGTTCAAAAGTTATGTCTCTCGAAAGTTCAGTTACCATTTCTGGATTCTTCTAATTTTGTGCCGACTTCTAATGCAACTCTTGGAGCCTTCTATTTGGTCAGTGGATGCCAACTAGCACTTTCTAGAATGTATTCCTAATCCTTAATGCTTTGGGGTCTATTTAAGAACATTTCTACCATTGTAAAAGGCAGTTCAGAGTGGAGTTTGAGAGGAGGTACTAAAAAGAGAAATTATCTCCATATTTATACTATTGTAAGCCCTTAGGGCATATTTTGAAGTCTATTTTCTTTGTACTAAATTTATTATCATATTTACATAGTTAATAAAATTTTCCCCTTTCCTGTTGTGTCCATTTTGTTATTTGTCTTGACCCCATCAAGTGGTATCAGAGCGAGTTTTCCTAAGTGTATAGATTGAGTGCCAAATGTGAGGCAGTTTGCACCAAGACTGTGTGGTTGTGGGTTTGAATTAGGAAGATGCCTCCATGAAGAGAGCATGGTGGAAGGGCCAGAGAAATTAATCCTAAGGAGGTTAGAGCCCTCCAAAGGTAGGTACAAGCGTTGCAGGAGGAGCTTCGTAGAGGAACAATTGTTACTGCAGGTGACGAAAGTGAGGACAACAATGAAGAAAAAGAAATTGGACCAGAAGGGGAAATTGATGGGGAATTTTTGAATTAGGAAGAGGAGAGGCTTTTTAGGGCCATTACTAAGTTTGGTAAAAGACCTATAATTGATGTGTTTATATTTCCAAGAAATCTAAAACCAGATGAGTTGATTGACTGGATCAATGAATTGGAAGAGTACTTTGAGTATGAGGATATCAGGGATCCAAATAGGGTTAAGTTTGCAAAGGCCAAACTAAAGGGCCATGCCAAAATCTAGTGGCAAGAGGTTCAATTGGAAAGAAATAGAAGAGGAAAGGATAAGATCACAAGGTGGGATCACATGGTGGACAAACTAAAGAAGCAATTTATTCCTGTTGACTACGAGTTCGATTTCTTTAAAAAGATGCATGGGTTAAAGCAAGCAAGAAAATCAGTCAAGGAATATATGGAGGAGTCTTATGACTTCTGATTAGAGTAGGGCATGTAGAAGAAAATTAGGAGAAGGTTGCTCATTATATCAGTGGGTTACGACCTAACATCTAGGAGGAATTAAGTCTGGTAAGAATGACCAGCGTTGAAGAGGCATACTAGTTTGCCCTACAAGTTAAAGAAAAGCTATATAAAATTTTTGAAGGGAGACAAAGAGGGCATGATCAAGGAGGAAGGGGTAGTGGTAGGTCATCTGGAGGCTGAAATGAAACCCAAAAGAAAAATGAAGATGTGGGTACTAGTAGGAACCAGAGGAACAAGGGTTTCAATCGCTCCTATGATCAAGACTTTGGAAATCAGAGAGGAAGAGGTAGAGGACATAGACAAGGAAGAAGTGGCTTTCATGGTACCTATTTCCATTGCAATGAAGAAGGTCATCATGCCTTTGAATGCCCTCAACGACAAGGATGGACAGATAGGAGAGCTGAGGGTCAAGCTAGGGTTGCTCATGTGGATGAGGATGCACAGTCATCACATTCAGAGCATGCAGAAAGAGAAGAGACTTTAGTAAATGAAAGGGTCCTACTAAGTGGTGAGATTGAACTAGGACAAAGAAGGAGTCTATTTCATACCAGGTGCAAGTTTGAGGATAAATGTTGCGATGTGATCATTGATGGTGGTAGCACTAACAACTTGGTGTTGGAAGAGATGGTCTCTAAGCTGAAGCTTAAGAGGGAGAAACACCCCCAACCCTGTCAAATCACTTGGGTGAAGGATGATCATAAGGTCCTAGTAACTGAACAATGTTTAGTGAAATTCAAAATTGGGAGTTACCATGATGAAGTTCTCTGTGATGTTATTCCAATGGATGTTTGCCATCTATTATTGGGAAGACCATGGCAGTTTGATAGGCATGTAGTACATGATGTTCATGCAAACACATATTCTCTGACCAAGGATGGAATTTGCCACAAACTGAAGCCCATGAAAAAGGAAGGTAAAAAGGTATGCAACAGTGCTAGGATTTGTCTTGTTGATGGAAGGAAGTTTTTAGATGGCATGAAACATCAACGTACATGCTATGCTTTGATTCCTAGGAAATATAAAAAAGGTAGTAGTGAAATACCACCTGAAGTTTCAGATTTACTAGGTGAGTTTGGAGATATCATCTCTAATAATGTTCCAGAAGGATTGCCACCGGTAAGGCAAATCAGTCATCAGATAGATTTAATCCCAGGAGCTAGTTTTCCTAACAAGGCTACTCACAGGATGACTCCTACTGAAACCAAGGAGGGAAACATATAGGTTTAGGAGTTGTTGAGGAAGGGTTTGATTTGAGAGAGCTTGAGTCCATGTGTAGTACCTACAGTACTAGCACCAAAGAAGGATGGAGAGTGGAGAATGTGTACAGACTCTTGAGCTATCAATAGGATAACCATCAATTATCAATTTCCTTTGCCAAGAATGGATGATCTTATGGACTGTTTGAGTGGAGCTTAGTACTTCACAAAGATAGATCTCAAAAGTGGCTATCACTAGATATAGATATGAGAAGGAGATGAGTGGAAAACTACGTGAGTGGCTAGTCATGCCCTTTGGATTGATGAATGCCCCAAGCACCTTTATGCGGCTTATGAATGAGGTACTTAAGAAGTTCTTGAGAAAATTTGTTATTGTTTATTTGGATGATATTTTAATTTTCAGCAAGACTTTGGAAGAACATTTATTGCATATTTGTAGTGTTCTTGAGAGGTTGAGGGAAGAGAAACTATTAATTAATCTGAAGAAGTGTACCTTTGCTAAAAAGGAATTAGTCTACTTGGAGTTTGTTATATCACCTGAAGGTCTCAAAATGGATCCAGAGAAGGTAAAAGCCATCTTGGAATGGCCTACTCCAAGGTCTGCTACTGAGGTAAGATCATTTCATGGTCTAGTTAATTTTTATAGGAATTTCATTAAGAATTTCAATTGCATATGTGCACCCCTGAATGACACCATAAGAGGGGATAGAAAAGAGTTCAAATGGACTGCAGTAGCTGTGAGAAGTTTTGAACTGTTAAAGAAGGAGGTGATAGAATAACCTATGTTGGCACTTCTAGATTTTAGAAAGGTTTTCTAGGTGCATTGTGATGCTAGTGGCAGTGCTATTGGGGCTATATTAAGCCAAGAATGTAAGCCTATTGCATATTTTAGTGAAAAATTGAATGATGCAAAAAGGAAGTATTCTGTTTATGTTCAAGAGTTCTATGTAATAGTTCAGGCCTTAAAGAAATGGAGGCATTATCTATTGCCAAAGGAATTTGTTTTGTATACTGATCATCAGGCATTATAGTACCTAAATAGCCAAGGTAAATTGAATTAGAGGCATATAAAGTGGGTAGAGTTCTTGTGGAGCTATACATTTGTGTTGAAGCATAGAAGTGGAAAATCTAACAAGGTTGCACATGCACTAAGTAGGAGACAGTTGTTGCTTACAATAATGCAGGTTGAAGTAGTTGGGTTTGATGAACTCAACAATCTGTAGCCTGAGGATCCTAATTTTTTTGAAGAATGGAAAGCTTGTAAAGAACCTATTTCTATAGACAGAACTAAGTGGCTAGACTATTTGATTCAGGATGGTATATTGTTCAAGGGTAGTCAATTGTGCATTCCAAGGAGTTCCAAGAGGGAAAATCTAATTAAGGAGAAACACAGTGGAGGGATGGCATGACATTTTGGTCAAGATAAGACCATTTCCATTCTCAAAGAACATTATTTTTGTCCTCAAATGTCATAGGATGTGAAGAAGTTTGTATAGAATTGCTAGGTTTGTCAAGTGGCCAAGGGATTTAGTCACAATACTGGACTAAATCAGCCATTGAATGTTCCATCAAAGCCATGGGAGGACATAAGTATGGATTTTGTTCTTGGATTGCCAAGGAGACAAAGGGGTAATGACTCAATATTTTTGGTGGTTGATAGGTTCTTCAAAATGGCACATTTCATTCCATGCTGAAAAACTCATGATGTTGTCCATATTGCAAACTTGTTTTTCAGAGAGGTGGTAAGACTACATGGTCTCCCAAGGAGTATAGTTTCTAAAAAAGATACTAAATTTATGGGGTATTTTTGGAGAACATTGTGGAAGAAGTTGAAAATAGACTTGAAGTTCAGTTCTACACATCACCCACAGACTGATGGACAGACTAAAGTGATAAATAGAAGTCTAGGCAATTTACTGAGATGTTTAGTTGGGGATAAGCCCAAGGGATGGGATTTGATTCTACCACAAGTAGAATTTTCTTACAATAACTCTGTAAATAGGAGTACTGGAAAATCACCATTCCAAATTGTATATGGAAGTAGCCCAAGGACTGCACTAGAATTGAGGAAGATGGAGCAAGGAGAGAGGACAAGTGCTAAAGCTGAAGAATTTGCTGAACATATCAAACATCTACATGAGGAGGTCTAGGCACACATCACCAAGATGAACCAACAGTATAAAGCTAGGGCTGATCAAAGGAGAAGACATAAGGAGTTCCAAGTAGGGGATCTAGTCATGGTACACTTAAGAAAAGAAAGATTTCCAGCCGATACTTACAACAAGCTGAAGATGAAGAAATTTGGCCCCTGCAAAATTTTGAAGAAACATGACTCAAGAAATGCAAATGAAGTAGAGTTTCCAGATGGAATTCACATTTCTCCTATCTTTAACATTGTAGACTTAATAGAATATCATGATAATGGTGTAGATGAGGAGCTGATGTTAGAACCATGTCCAATTCCTACTTCTAAGAAGGAGGAGATAGAGGAGATTCTAGATAGTCGTGTGGGTAGGAGTACCATAAATAGGCAGTATGAAGAGTATCTAGTCAAGTGGAAAGGACAGTTGATAGAGGACTCAACTTAGATATCAGCAGCTGAGGTTTCCCATTTGGGATTTTCTCTACCATTCATAAAGTGACAAGGTCACTTTTCATTCTACCCTGGGTGTCTAATGCAGGAGCATCCAAAGGTATAAGGGCAATCCTGTGTCACCCAAAAAATGTACTTATACTTAGTTTCTATTTCATGTGTTTTCATTTCTAGATACCCATTTGGGTCAAATAAAGGTTCCAACTCTCATAGTTCCACTATCAGGGTTCTAGGATAGAGTATTTGAGCACCTTGGGATACATGTAAATGCTAAAAAATAGGATTATGTAATTGATCCATAATTTTGGTGAATTAGAGGGTGTAAATTGGCCAGATGAATGTAATTATAATTTAGAGCATTCTAGAAAAAGAACCAGGTCAAAAGGCCCCACAGTTCAAAAGTTATCATAGTATTTTAGTTTTTGGAGACCTCTTAAGAATGCTTCAAAGTTAGGTTAGGGGCATTAAATTACCTCAAATGAGGCTAAAAAATGGGGGATGAGTGAAGCTTGTCCATAGGGCTATAGAGCACTTTGAGATCTTTTCAAAAATGAAAATGGTTCATCAATCGGATCCATGGTTCAAAAGTTATGCCTCCCAAAAGTCTGGTTACCATTTATGGATTCTTCTAATTTTGTGCCGACTTCTAATGCAACTTTTGGAGCCTTCTATTTGGTCGGTGGATGCCAACTAGCACTTTCTAGAATGTATTCCTAATCCTTAACCCTTCAGGGTCTATTTAAGAACATTTTTGGCATTGTAAAAGGCAGTTCGGAGTGGAGTTTGAGAGGAGGTAGTAAAAAGAGAAATTATCTCCAGATTTATACTATTGTAAGCCCTTAGAGTATGTTTTGAAGTCTATTTTCTTTGTACTAAATGTATTAGTGTATTTACATAGTTAATAAAATTTTCCCCTTTCTTTTTGTGTCCATTCTGTTATTTGGCTTGACCCCATCAAGAATGAACAAAATGGTGTAGGATAACAAGGAAATCTAGGATGTTCTTGCATCAGACTACCAGAGTTGAAAGAAATGATCCTCCTAAATCATTGAGATGTCACAACCTGAGCTAAATCTAACTCAAATTGAGATATCCATGAAGCATCTTCAATAGGTCTATTCTTCCACTACACCAAGTATTCATAGTAATATTTTCCTTTTGTGCTCTTGTCAACTCTTTGATCCAATATATGTTCAACTTCTTCAATATACATCTTAGGATAATCATCTAATACAACAACTTCATCCTCTAACTCATGATACTTATACAAATTAGCAATATTGAATATAGGAGTATATGTCATCAATTAACTCAACTTCATAAGCATTACCACTGTTAAACTTCCTCAAGATCTTACAAGGTCCAAATTTCTTCTTCTTTAACTTACTATATGTTCCAACTAAGAATCTTCCTTTCTTTAGATGAACCATCACCTCATCATCGACTTTAAAATCATAGTGTCTTCTAGAATGATCAGCATTCTCCTTATACTTTTGATTACTTTGTTCCATGCTCAACTTCACTTCCTTATGCAAAGACTCCATAAAATCAAAAAATTCTTCTTTTGTAGCGCTTCTCTTTTCTTCACCAGCAACATCTCTTAGATCTGATATACCTCTAGGATGCATTCTTGTAACAATCTCAGAAGGTGTCTTCCCTATACTCCTATTCACATAATTATTATATGAAAAATCAGCTTATGCCAATATCATCTCCCAATTAGTTGGCATATTCCCAACTAAACATCTTAACAAATTACCCAAGCTTCTATTCACAACCTCTATCTATCCATCTATTTGTGGATGGAATGTAGAACTAAACTTCAATTTAGTACCCATCTTCTTCCACAAAGTCTTCCAAAAATAACTAACAAACTTACAATCTCTGTCAGAAATAATGTTTCTTGGTAATCCATGCAATCTCACAATCTCTTTAAAGAAAAGTTTGGCAATATGCTCAACATTTGATGTCTTCTTACATGGTATGAAATAAGCCATCTTAGAAAATCTATCCACTACAACAAATATGGAATCATACCCTTTCACTGTCTTAGGAAATCCAAGAACAAAATCCATATTGATGTTAATCAAAGGTTTCTCAGGAATAGTAATATGTGTATACAAATTAGTATTTTGACTCACCCCTTTTGCAACTTGACAAACTCCCCACAACTCTTAACAAATTTATGAACATCCTTATACATTTGTGGCTAATAATAGTTCTCTTTCAACAAACTCAATGTCATATCAATTCCAAAATGTCCAACTAATCCACCGCTATGCTTTTCTTTAATTAGACTCAACCTCATAGAACTTCTAGAAATACACAACTGAATACCTTTGAACACCATACCTTCTTGAATGAAATAATCATCATACTTATGTGATCTATCAGATTTGGTGCTTTGTACTCTCTCCATGCCTCAAAAAAATTAGGATCAACATCATACAACTCTTCCATTTCATCAAAACCAAGAACTTCAACATTCATTTCTATCAGCAAGGATCATCTCCTACTCAATGCATCAACAACTCTATTGATAAATCCACTCTTATGCTTAATGACAAATGCAAAACTCTGCAAATACTCAACCCACTTCATATATCTCTAATTCAATTTATGTTGACGTCCCAAGTATTGTAAAGCTTTATGATTAGTATACAACACAAAATCCTTAGAAATCAAATAATGTCTCCACTTCTTCAATGCTTGAACAATATCATAAAACTCTTGATCATACACAAAATACTTCCTTTTAGCATCATTCAATTTTTTAGTAAAGAAAGCAATAGGTTTACCTTCTTGACTTAATGTAGATCCTATTGCATTACCACTTGCATTGCATTCAACTTGAAATACTTTGTTAAAATCAAGTAAACCTTTTATTTTGAAGTCTCAAAACTCTTATCAACTCTATGTAACCACTTGAATTCCTTTTTATCTCCCCTCATTGTCTCAGTCATAGTATTACAAACAACACTGAAATTCTTTATAAAATTTCTGAAAAAACTAGACAAAGAATGGAATGATCTTACCTCACCCACATTCTCAGGTATAGGCTATTAAAAAAATTCTTTAACCTTCTCAGGATCCATCTTTAAACCATCAGTTGAAATCACAAATCCTAAATACACAATTTCCTCTTGTATGAAAGATCACTTTTTTAGATTAATCAACAACTTTTCCTCTTTCAATCTTTGCAATACTTGTCTAATATGTTCAAGATGTTCTTCCTTAGTCTTGCTGAATATTAGAATATCATCCAAATAAACAATCAAAAACTTACCCAAAAATATTTTTAGAACTTCATTCATCAACCTCATGAAAGTACTAGGTGCATTAGTCAATCCAAAAGGCATAACCAACCATTCATCCAAACTATCTTTCATCTTGAAAGTAGTCTTTCATTCATCGCCTTTGTTGATTATGATATGATGATAGAAACTCTTCAAATCAATCTTGGTAAAATACTTTGCTCCACTCAAACAATCCATTATGTCATCCATCCATGGCATAGGAAACCTATATTTCACTCTTATCTTGTTAATGGCTCTAGAATCAATACACATTCTCCATTATCCATTCTTTTTAGGTGCTAATCCAATAGGTACAACACATGGACTCAAGATTTCTCTATGAAATCTTTCTACAATGACTCATGCACTTGTCTATTAAGTTCTTCATTTTCTGTAGGTGTCAATCTATATGGTGCTTTGTTTGGAAAATTAACTCTAGAAATCAGATCCATATAATGACTTTTACTTCTTAATAGAGGCAAATCATCAGGAATATAATCAACAATAATGTCTTTATACTCATTCAACAATTTTATAATTTCTCTTGGCACTCGGCTATCACTATCTACTATCACTCAGTCATTACTAGCTTTTGCTACTCAGTCATTACTACCAATGCTCGGTCCTGTAGGAACTATGGCAAAAAAAACTTGATTCTTTTTCATTTCCTTTTTAAATTTTTTCCCATTAACCATGCAATTTTTTGTAGCAGTAGAATTAACCTCATCTGGACTTTCAATTAAAGGTAGCAATATTTTATTCTTCCTATTTACCCAAAGAGTATGTTGACTCAATCTTCCATTATGTACAACATATCTATCATATTTCCAAGGTCTACCCAACAAAATATGACAAAAATCCATGGGCATAATATCACACAAAACTTCATCAAAGTAATGTCTGATTTTGAACTTCACAAGGCATTTCTTACTTACCAATACCTTATGCTCATCTTTGATCCATGAAACATGATAAGGTTTGGGATGTTTTAGCTTCTGCAACTTTGTAACCATCTCTTTTGATGCCAGATTTGTAGAACTTCCAATTTGCAACATTTTCCAACCATCTTACATCTTGTCTTGAAAAGACTTCTCTTTAAAATAATCTCCTCATCACTTCCCTTATTACATAAGGTTCTTCTCACAGTCAAATTTTGTCCAACCTCAGGTCCACTTGGTGAACTCTCGATGTCTTCTTGAATCACAACATTTCTATTATTTTTCCAACTTTTAGAAGATGTATATTCAAAAAATCTATGCCCTTCTTTGCCACATCTAAAACAATTACCCCAAAAACTACTAGGATAAGAATTACCTCTTCCTTGGTAAGATCCAGTACCTCCTCCATATGAACTACCACATTTCCACTCAATCTTGTCTTTCTCATCATTCTTTTATTCAGATTTTCCTTTATCCTACATAGAACTATTAAATCTGCCACTTTCTCCATAAGATCTACCTCTACCTTTGTAGAATCTACCACTTCTACCTCTTTGTATTTTTTCATGCTTCTTTGTCAAGATCTCCCAATCTTTCAAGGCATATTGATATGCTTCTTCTACACTTTTCAACTTCACAAAAATTATTTCATTTTGTATTCTAGATTTCAATCCATTAATGTACCTTGTAATTTTCTCAACATCATCATCCACATGTCTAGATCTTATGTCCAATCTATAGAATTTCTTACTATATTCTTTCATAGTCATGTCCTTTTGTTTCACAGTTTACATCTTTCTCAACAAGATAACTTGGTAATAAACAAGGAGAAATTTGTTCTTCACCTTGTTCACCATCATTGACTAAGTTTTGATCTTCTCCTTTCCTCTCCTTTGTCTATCAGTTTGGAAGTTCTCCCACCATAGTGATGCATGACCTTTCAAGTTAGTGACTACAATCTTCACCTTTCTATTAGCAAGAGTGTTTTCATACTCAAAGAACTTCTCCATAGTAGAGATCCAATCCAACACAACATTGGTATCCAATTTTCCATCATAAGGAACAACTCCTATAGTAGGCTTTGAATTTACCCTAGACAACACTTGCAACAATATTTTCTCATCTTGATCTTCTTTAGGTTTTTTATTATGGTTTGGTGCTACTACTTCATCATCACTCACATTATCAAGATGAGCTCCTCTCCTCTAGGCTGTCTCCATAGCATCTAATCTAGCTACAATTTGTCTTAACTAATCCAATATAGAATTATCAACATTATTTCCTCTACCATGAACCATCTTTACACATCAGGTTCCTGCAAGATCGTAATCCTCTACAAGTTATAGGTCAAATCCAAAGATTTACCACCCTACAACCAAATCTAAATCAGGGTTCTACACAATCCAATATCCATTGGGATGAACCTCAAGCTATGATACCAACTAACACATGAAAGGGATGAATAACTAGGGCTAAAGGCTCACTTAGCTATCCAAACCACCCTACAAGAGTTAAAACAATAGAAGAGAATACAAGGGACAACAACCAAATGAGGAAGAAGGGTGAAATAATTTTATTGATTCATCAAAACATCTTCATACATGCCCAGCTATAAGGCCTTCTAGGTTATGACCAATTACAAATACATTCACATTCAAAGATCCAACTACAAATTTGCACTTTCAGTTCTAGTCTCCAAAATTCATGTTCCCAAAAACTTTCCTAACTCTAAGCCTAAACTCTCTATATATATTTGTCAAAATGGCTTGTAGATTATCCTAGAACATTACATAAGAGGAAGGTCGACCCAAGAATGGTCTGGACACATCCCAAGAAAAGATCTTAACATAAATGTCACAATCAAAATAAATCTCACAAGTCAGCCCATAGAAATCATGTCCAAATGCTGACACTCAACATACACTAGGTAACTCGGCACATGAAGAGTAACTTGACATACACTGGGTAACTCGGCACATGAACAAATTGCTATAGTAATTTGACACATGAAGGAATTTCTAGGCACATGAATGAATTTCTAGGAACATGAAGGAATTGCTACTATAAATAGGCACATGAAGGAATTTCTAGGCACATGAACGAATTGTTGGGCACCAACTTGTAGAATGAACAAAAATGAGTAGGATAACAAGGCAACCCATGATGCTCTTGCATAATTTATGACTTTATTGCTTATGTTGGAATCTTTCCACATTCCAATCTAATACAAATCACATTCATATCTTCTTAGTTGCACTTGTAACTAGTGTTGATTGTGTGATTTTTCGATGTTCATTAATAATGGCCCAACGATGAAAATAATTTCTTTAACATTCTCTAATGAATGATGAGCACAAAATCCTATGTTACAATTGCTCTATTGCAAGTACACCTTTTCATTTTCATGTAGCTTGCATTATTAGATTTCATGTTAGCTTGCATTTTTAGGCTGCATTATGATTTTGAGAGGGCTTTCCCTTAATCTTTCTTTGGGACTTCTAATCAACTGTGCTCATGTTTTGATCTTCATCTCTTTATCTTCTTTCATGTTCTTAATCGATATCTTAAATAGTTGATTGATTTTGGGGCATTATTTTTTCTTCTTTCTATTTCTTTCCATATCTTCCAAATTTCTATCTTCCATTTGATTTTACCCACTTATTTTCTTCTAATTCACCTTTGGGGCATAATATTTCATGCTTGATGATCTAACTTGGTTCTGTGATTCTTATATCTTTCATCTTACATCACAAACTTTATTTTTTGTTTGATTTGATCAAATTTATCAATTTGTTATTTCTCCTCTATCTCATTTCAATTTCGATCACGAGGAGGCAGTATCTATGAACTTTAGTCCTTGATTCAATTTTATCAATTTTACCCTCAATTTTTTAAGTCAAAATTTATTTGTATTCTTTTTCCTGATGTGTTCTTGTATCAACCACACATCTGGATTATTTTGTGATCCCAAATTGATCTCACACTTCAATTTCTTTCTTTGACCACATATGTTCCTAAATTGATCACACATTAGTTAAAGAGAGGCAAATGTATGCACTCTAAAATGGTCATCTAGATTATGGGCTTCCATTATTCAATTTATCAAATTTTTTGGAATCAATGGTTTGCAATATTTTATTAAATTAATTCAAATCAATCTCTTTGATCAAATTGTATTTAATTTAATTATTTTAGTATTTCCTAAAGGTTTGAACATTTTATCCTAAGTCTTATTTGATTAAAATACAACCTCTCTTTTAATTAAATAATTAATCCACATTTAATTAATTAAGAGAAAAACCCTCTTTTAATTTAATTAAATATTTCCTATTTAATTAAAAGAACTTGCTCCCTTTTAATTAAATAAAACCCCCTTTGAATTAAAAGAAGATCCATCTTTTACTTAAATAAATAAAATCCCACTTGAAAAAAGGGAAATCAATTAAATACAATTTTTTTTTTAAAAAAAATTTCTTTATACTTAAACGCACATATTTCTATGTGGGATTCCATTTTATTTTCCTCCTCTTTTGTCATTAGTATAATTTTGTCTCACACGAATAATTCTTTCTCCACCCTTGATTAAATCTTATTGCCTCTTAATCATACTAGTCTATTCTTCTTTATAAGGGAGAGCCCTCTCTTCATTTTTAACATCCACGATTATGCTATTATTATGCTGCAATTTTTGAGGAGTTTGAGCATTAAAACTTTTTTTGGAGAACTTCTATCTTCTTTTCTTCTTCTCTCATGCATCCACGGCTTCCATCATCATGATCCATTCTTTCATTTTCATATTATCTTAGATCTATGTTTGTTTTCATAGATTAATATTGCAATGTTATTTCTTTTCTTGCATTCCTTTGCATTGTCATCATTTAGGTTAGTTTGCATCTTCATTTGCATTCATTTTTTGATCTTTGAATCTCTCATTTTATGGTGTACTTGCATGGGCACAAACTAGGTCAAACTAAGGGCCTCCATCACAAACCCTTGTACTCCATGAATAGAGAGCTATGAGCCACCATTCAAGACCCCATTCTTGAGCAATCTTGGATATGACGACTCATAGAAGTGTACTCATATTTTAGGCATATAAGACAAAGCCCAACACAAACATGTATGGCTAGTATAATGATATGTAGATTTTTTTTACAAATTTAATTGGGGTAGTAGGAGATTATAATTGTTAGAACAACTTAAAATCTGAGAATGATGATGCTGAAAACTAATGAAACATAGAAACATAATCGATGGACTGTGATTTATTTGCGGATGGATAGAGACCACATTTAACATAGATGAAAAATATCAAATTGATAATAGTAAACACACATTTATAAGTTTAATCAATGATACCAATTCTCATAGAGGTTTTCTTCTGCTAAACAAATATTTTATTGGGAAATTAACTAGGTGCTTCCAGACTAATGATAGCATTTCCAACCATCTATGAAAAAATGAGAAAATTTCACTCCTTTCCTTTTTCATAACCATTTAGAATTTGAATTATAGTATCACACCCTATTGTGTTTGGGGTGCAACTGACTATGTTTTATGTTCACTCTATTTGATAACATCTGTGAGTAATTATAGTTTTGAAATACTCTATTATATTTACAAATGTTAGCATTTTGTACTCAAACCTATGAAGATACTTGATCTACAAGATCAATTCCAATAGATATATTATTTAGATTAGAACTTTTCAAGATTAGTCTATTTTAAGTAGTTGTAGGAAAATTTTTATTCTAGATATTATCTTTAAAGATGAGTAAAAGAGAAATTTTGAATGAAGCTAAACTATCGATGCACATGACTTCCATTTATAAATAGATTTGAGAAAATCAACCTAATTTTGATTGATAAATAGATAATCTATTTAGAAGTCAATAATCCCACTTCAAACCATAAAAAAATGGTTTTACTTAAATGATGAAAGAAATAAAAAAATAAATGAATGGAACCATTTATCTTTTTAGATTTTTCATTAGCAATGAAATTTATAAGTGCCAATAAACTTCTAATTTAGCATCTTCACTCAAACCTTAAGTTACAATTAGTCTATATGATCAACTTTCAGAGGCACAATATTTAATTCCTCATCTCTCAACATTGTATAAAGAAATTTTGAACTAGTATTTCACTCATATCTTCTATGATAGTTTGTCTATAAGATCAATTCTTATAAATATAATAATCAATCCAACACCCTCAATGAAATCAAGATTTTGACATCACATCACATATAGACTTGTTTTTGTTAAACTAAAGTTATAGGTATGATGAAACTCCTACAGATAAAAGATGGTCATTGGTCACTCTGAAACAATCCAATCTTCCCATTTAAGACTAATATAACTATGTGTTACATCATCAATTATGCTCAGTAAGAATCCCATCTCCAACTTCAACATTTTCACATTCACTACTGCAAATAATATTGTACCATACCTTATTAAAACTCTATAAATACATACTCTAGATGTCACCATAGTAAATTGTACAACTAAATCCTTTATAATAAGTCTCCTAATGATTATATGTAAAATTAAGAAGAAACAAATGACCAAAATGCTTGTCTCTATCATAAGTAATGGTCCATTTCATTTGATCACATTCTATCTAGATAAAGAACAATGGCTTTATGTCCATACTCTAAATAGGACATACAAAGAAAAAATATTTTCTGTTATTGTAGGTACATATTTTGTGGAAGTATATGCACTTATGCCAAGAACTACTAGGACTTTTGTTGATATGATCTATGACAATAAATTGTTTAACTAACCTATCATGAGATACTACAAGGCTCAATAATTTCAACATAATTCTGATCAAGGCAAGAATTTAAAGCAAGAATGAACACTCGATACCAATACCTAAAAATTTCTTACATTTTCATGCTTAGCTCAATTTATTACTAACATCAAGGTTTCCAAGTTGTAGACTATAATGCTCAATTATAGGATAAAGATTGATTTTTCTCTAAAATATTTGACATACAATTGATCTTTACAACTAATCATACTATAACAAGACTCAATGGAAGCAAAAATATTAGAAAAGGGGAAGCCCTTGAATCAATGCTTCCAAATTAGTTACTGAAACAAACATACAATTGCTTCTATAATTGCCAACTAGAAGAACTGCCTATCCAAACCTACCATTCAATAAATATCATCTTAAAACCTCACCTCCAATAGCTCCCAAAGTGCATGATGAAATAATAAATAAACACCTTTTTGCTAAAACTTTAGTTGGGGCTTTGTGTGGGCAGCAAGACAATAAAATATTTACTAGATCACTCAGTTAATACTATCACTCAAGAATCTTTGTCACTCAACCAACATTTTTATGCTTGATAATGATTAAGTTCTTTAATCTTGTTCTTCAAATCCTTGAGTGACCATGCATCACTAATACTTGGTCAAACTTACCATTATGACTTGTTTCAACTCTAAGCTTTTCCCAACTATCACCTTCACTTCATGTATTGATTAAATAATAAATTATCTTATCAAGTGCCATTATAATTCCATCTCACTTACACATCTCAACTCAACCTTTCACTAGGTCATCTCATGATCTTATCCTTTCAAATCTTCATCAATCAATAGATATCACACTCTACACTATTAGTGAATGTCTCTCCAATAGGTTTGACACCTATCTTACCAATAGGGTTGACATCAATGACAATACAACTATTGTTCCAATTAAGCTCTCAATAATTATAACTCCAACAATCTCCCTCTTTGGAATTGATGGCAACACCCTTCTAGTGGCAAAACCTTTCCACATTCCACAAGATATGCAATATCTTCAAGTTACGTTACCATGAAATCCAAGAATGTAATGCAACACCTTAAGTATTCAAGAATATTTCTTTGTAACCTCTTAGATCTTTAGTAATATCCTTAGTTTCATTCTAATTCTCATATAGTCAACTTCAATGAACATCAACCTTCAATTGTCTCCCTATATCTTTATGTCTTTGTTGACATCATCATTCATTTGCCTCTTTCTCTTTCTATCATATGATCTTCCATCTTCATAGCCTTCTATGGTAACTATGTACAGTCTTCAATACCATCTCTCCCTCTTTGAAAACAATGTCAAAGTCATTTTAGTCACCATAACAAAATCACATGCACCTTCCTACATCTTTTTTCATGTAGATATCACTAGTGTTGCTTGTATATTTTCTCCCTCTATCATGAAGCACCTCATCAAAATCATCTCTTTACATCATTTCACACCTTAAGGAAGATATGAAAGTGTGATCTTATACATTAATGTGTATGATATTTTAATAATAACATTTGATGCAATGCCACATTTCCTCCTTGGTAAAGATGTAAGCTATATGTTCCTTATTTTTCACATATTCAGGCTTCACTTCTTTGTCTTTAACCAATTCTCTCAAGTAATGATACTTGATCTCATTATGTTGTTTCTTACTATGCATCACATGAATCTTAAAAATATGTATAGCACTTGTATTGTCAAAATAGATCACTATAGGATCAATAATATTTTCCTTCATACTTTTCAACAATTGCTTGATCCAAACAACATTTAAAGAATTCATTACTGCAACAGCATATTTAACTTCTATTGTGGATTGAGAAATGCAATTCTACTTCTGGCTTGTCCAAGAAATCAATCTCTCTCCAAGAAAGAAAGCACCTCGACTAGTATTTTTTTGTCATCAACATTTCAAGTGCAATCTGCATTAGTATACACCTTTAGCTCAAATTTATCATTCTTCTTATATACCATAGGCCATAATCATATGTTCCTTTCAGATATCACAGTATCCTTTTCATAGCCATCATGTGATTCTCTTTAGGACTAGTATAAAATACTGCAACTATTCTACAATGTCAAGTCTTATATGACCTACATACTATAGTTTTCCAATCATTGACCTATATAATCTTTGATTTACCTCTTTATAATCATCATTCTTTGAAAGTTTATGTCTAGCAACTATAGGGGTTTCAATTAGTCTTGAGTCTTTCATGCCAAAATCTTTTTAGTATCTCCTTAATATAATTTTATTATTTAATATAGATACCTTTCTTTATCTGATATACTTGTAGGCCAACAAAGAATTCGATCTCTCCAAACATAGAAATTTCAAACTCTTTCGTCATTTCAAATAATTTGCAAAATTCATTTTTTCCTCTAAATATGATATCATATACAAATAATTCAGCTAACAATATCTTTCCCTTCGATTAATTAAGATATTTTCATCCTTGGCATGTTGACATTCCTCCTTGTATTTCCACCTTGTCAATTATTTTTCCACTCCATTTATGATTTTCTTCTCATAAACTTTACCCATATGCTTTTCTATGGTGGAAATTTTTAGCTGCAATATCTTTTCCTTTTTATTTGTACTTGTGCATATCATACATCTTCATTCTATTATAAATTCACCTTCTTTTGGATTGCAACAAGGTTTAGTGAATTTATACTTTGAGGTTCATTCTATTTGAAAATTCTTGATTGATAGATCCCAATTCCAATATATTTTGGATTTCACATCAGTTTTTGCATTGTCTTTCCTTTCTCCTTTCCTAGTCATGCACCATCACCATCTTTCAAATTCTCATCCAAGTTGATTATATTATTCTGGCCACTCTAGGTATTGCCCTAAAGATCTTGGATACTCTATGTATTTACCACAATATCTTCTCCAAGTGTTAGGATAAACCACGGACAAAAATAAATACTACATGCAAATATAACCAATAATAGAAAAATAATAGAACACACAAAAATGAACACAAGGTACCAAGATTTAACGTGGTTCACCCAATCCCTGGGCTACGTCCACCAAACAGCAAGTCCGATCTTTCTACAATCTAGTGATTTCAACCTGATTACAATCCATTATCCCTTACAGCTCAATACCGCCGCAAGAACCAATTTGGCATCACAACATAATGAAAAATACCCAACCCTAAGCCCTTTTATACCAGTATTAAACCGCTTTAGGGTTATAACATGTCATCCATATGTCGGCCATAATATGTCCGCTATCATGTCGGCTACTGTCCAAAAAAAAAAATTGGAACCCCACTATTTATGAAGTATGTACAGTACTTTCCTGATCAGTCACCACAATCTAACACCAAGTTCATAATGACCAAAGATAATAGGTTCACCAGCTTCTTCAATATATGCTAATGGCATTAGTAGTGGTAGTGATTGAGAATCTTGTAAATGTACTTGTGATGTTGTAGCTTCCTGATTTTGGCCATTAAAATATGATGACAAGGTTTTGTGAGTGTATTTGGCTAGTATTTCTTGGTTAACACCACATATAGAAGTCTTACCCTTGTTCATGTTTGACATCTCCCAAGAAATATAGGCTACCAAAAAAATCAAGTTGTTCACTAAATGATAGTTAACTGTAGTCTATTACATATATTTATCTAAATTTTCTTCAGTGTTTGTACAACCTACACTATAAAATATCGATGTCCTAGGTCTCCATGGTTACTGCATGACTCAATGGTACTAGTCATTGGCCTTAGGTGTCAACTGACCACTAACAGTCTAACTTGTATCTAAGAATGAACTAAAATTATAGAGAGTAGATAGATAGGGGTCAAAATTGCTCTTTTCCTAAATTTTAATCATCACACTCATGTCTCACTTGACAATGATCTCAATAGTTTGAGAAATTGAGACTTCACTATTTATTAGAATTGAGACAACCTACTGATTTATGAATATATTTATATCATTTCTCTTTAGAGAATTTTGTGAGAATATTATAATGCATACAAAATATTTAGCAAAGATCACATAATAAAAATATGTCCTATGGATTTCCAAGGTGATTATGGTTTGTCCATTATATGGCCGTGCATAATATAGTTGTCAAAATTGAACTATTATGTGACATGCATCCATATTTATGGGGAAAATTTTGTCCCCATCCTATTTTTTTTTGAAATCTTGGGAAAATTGAGGCCATCCAGAAAGTTCTTCTTCAAAAATAATAGCCAAATGTGTTTTTAATTTTCCATGTGCAAAAAATATTTTTCATTAGCTATTTCTTGTTGAAAGGAGATCTAAGGACATAAATCTTGTGGCAATGGGCCTAGGGATCTGATTTTTGATAAACTTGAGGGGATGCACCATACTAGATATGTGGAAACAACTCACCAAACCAACATTGGTCAATGAATGAAATTTACAATTGGTGAATATTCACCTCTAAAGTTAGCCTTGATATCATATAATTGTATTTTTGTTAAACCACAAGTAAACCTAATGGACAACACATGAAAAATATGTAGATTCTTCATAATTTTTGTGCAAAAGAGCTTGGTACCTACTTGATTCTCTAAGCCTTTACATTGGACCTCCAAAAAAATCCAAGCCTTAGGCTTGGTGGATTCTATTGCATTTAAAAGCGCATATGAGCTTTCAAATTTAAATATTTCTCCAAGGTCACATTTAATGGAATATCAATATATAATGGCTTACATAACACATAAGCACTATAGTGCATATTCTCTATTTGGAAATAAAGAAAAATTAAAATATCCTTATGTGACAAATAGATAATCGAATCAGTATTTTCAATCTTTTTGCCAACACCTAGATATTATTAATTACTTTGCCACATACATAAGAAAATAAACCAATAATGTTGAGTAGTATAAAAAACCATACATAAAGAGAGCTCATAACACCATATTTTGTTAACTAGGGAAACCTTGGCCAAGGGAAAACTCTAGTGGGGATGAAAATCACAAGATGATTTACCATATAAAGAATCTAGTCAAGTATATTGACCCTGTTAGGATTCGATGAAGAATTTATAGTGTCTCAAGTCCTTGTTAGGAAACTAGGCCTTGTTAGAAGCCTCAAGCCTATTAGGAGTTTCTTCAAATTTGTTAGGAGTTAGTAGATCATATACAAATGTGTGGAAGAAGAGCTCACTACCCTAATATGCAATGATACAATTAACTTCTTCAAAAGATAGATATACATACAATATTGGATCATTTGTTGTACTTTACAATTCTTCTGATTCTCAGATATTCATACAAGCCTTTAGTGGACTATCACTCAATATCATAAACAAGGAGTAACTTTAGATTTATCAACTTGCATCATATCTTGCATTATCATATCATATCACATCACATCTATCTTTGCAAATGAAGTTCTTTACTTATATCAATCATATTAATAAGTTCTTCCTTAGTTGGCTCTCATATCATCCTTGGATTTGGCTCATCAAGACTTAATAATCAAAATAATTCTTTAAGTTTTACAACTCAATTTGTTGGCTTTCTCTATTCTATACTATGAAGTATCTGCATCGATATTTCCTTCATAATGTGAACTTGGTTGTCTGTACATACATGCACACTACTATACATCATCAGGATGCCATCATGCATCTATAGTCAACTGCACAAGAGAATATTCTTAAGGAATATTCCACTATATATAGAACTCATCATGTTGTTGTATCATTTTCTAATACTATATCTCATCTTGTTTGACTAATTGGTCATATTGTCAACAATCACCCCCTTTGGCATTGATAGAAACATTTTGGGAAAATTGGCTAAGTTCCCAAAAAAAATGTTGTCATACCAATTAAAATAATTAAACATACTCAACATAGTATGTCTTGGAAAGATTATGTCAAAAATATTAAATCCCTTATAACTCTAATTACAAAGCTTGCTTGAAGAAAAGATTACTCCTATACTTCAAAATAAAACTATACAACTTACAATTAGAATTTTCCTTATTTCTCCCCCTTTAACATTAATGACAAAGGTGTCTACAAAAGGAAACATTCTGTCAAAATCTGAAAGCTGCATTAAAATTTAGAAAAATAATCACTGAAGTTAGTTTTCAACTATGCAAGGTGTTTCTTCCAACTATCTTTCAATGCATCTAACACACTTATTAGCACACATAGGACAGATGTGGCTAACTCTACTACATTCACGTCTATAACCACAAAATTTTCATATGAAGTTTTAGCTGCAAAACATTTCTCCAACTACTTCTTTAACAATGTAATCTGTGGGGATAAATGGTCTCTCAAAAGTGAGAATCTTTTTAGGGTTTTCTCTTTTTCTTCTAATCTTGTTTCAAAAAGTTATCAGTAAGTGTTTGTAGCTTAGTTATCTTTCCTTTGATATGTTCGTCAAAACTATGAAGGTGAAGGTATGCCAAGTTGTATTTAGTGTAAATCTTCTTCCCTTCCTCCATACTCTACCTCAATACCTTAATACATTTATTTAATGTTTTTATATCATTCCTTATATTTTTACACATAGTATTAAGAAGACTAGCATCATGCTTAGTCTCTGCTTGCACTATAGCAACATTAGTAAGCATTGTAAACTCATTGTGAAAAGATTTACACAAAATTGCTACTCTTTGTTGAATGTCTATAGATGTATCCATAGAACTTACTACTTTTTTGAATCTATCCAAAACTAATGTTAAAGTCTTCTCAATTGACTCAACTAATTTATTCTTTTCAAAGAATTTACTTAAATAAGGCATAAGGTTTTGTGGTTCAGTTTCATCATCTGATTCCACTACTGTGGTGACCACTGCTACTATGGCTATGGGTGCACTTGTATTAGCTACCTTAGTGTTAGCTATCACAACTTCAAATTTCTTCTTAGATGATACATCTTCTTTCTTTTTCTCATTCTCTTCCTCTTCATCACTAGAGCTATTGTAGTCAAAGTATTGCTAACAATGTCAGAGCCAAAATCTTTAATTGGATCTTTCATTCTATCCACTATTACATTACTATTATCTACTTGAATGGATTCAATATCAATGGTAATGTGTGGTGAATCACTTGGAATTGAAGCTTCAGCTAGTTGCTCAAAACTATGAGAAGGACTGATTGTTGCCATAGTAGGGCTTGTCTCCCCTGACCATGCACTCTTCTTAGTCTCCTTAGGAAATGTAGACATGTATGTGACTATTGCCTTTTTAGTTTCTATATTTAATTATTCATAATTTCCTCCCCTAAGAAGAATGTATCTCTTTTTATTCCTTAACAAGGGTGCTATACCTTTCAAAAATTCCTTTGAATCTTCTTCATTATTTACTATACATAGCTTTTTCACCATATTTATCATTATTTGTTTTTCTTCCTCAATTACTCTACTCTTTCTATTTCTTAGTCTATTATACAAATCTTCAAGGATTTGACCTTTTATGCTATCAAATCTTTTATCTTTTAGATTCTTATTTCTAACTACAACTTTTTCTAGCTATCTCCTATCCATATTAATGTACAAATCATAATACTTATTCAATTGAACAAAATTGTTGTCAGTAATAATTTGCATATTAATATTTTATGCCTTAGGTTTCCATGCTCTCCTTCCTACTAAAGTCTTTACTTCATGTTCTATAGGCTCTACTGGTCTATTAGCAGTTGCTTCTTCAGATTTTGAGGAACTAATCTACAAGTTCTCCTCTTACTCTATCCACTAGTTATTTTCTTAACTCTCTTATCAAAAGATGGGATTTGCATAGGTTTTATTTTCTCAAATCTTGTAGAATTTCTTCACTGATTCTTCCACTGATTCCTTTTGGTTCCTCAAGGGTTGCTGCTATGAAACTATTGCATATGACACTGTAGGTGCTTGCAAACTTTTCTATGCAATTGTGACCTCTACTATAGGTTTGGCCATTAGAATAGGTGTAGGAGTTAGTATTTCAGTTTGACCACTAACCTTCATCTCTAAGGCTATCCCTTTCACCTCTTCAAATTCTTTCCTAGACACCTTGATTCTTTTAAGATAGAATCAATTACTTTATCTACCTTCTTCTTGATGTCCTTATCCATTATATTTTTTTGAACCTCTTTAGTATATGTACCCCATCTAGGGCATCCAGAATCTACTTCAATGTGTAGAATTGTCTATGCATAGCCTTTAATTAGTTCAGTGCTCATTTCATAACCCATAGGTTCAGTGAACTTTACTTGAGGAACTACGACCTCTATGCATGTTAAATCTATTTCTACCATAAAACATTGTTCATCCTTATATTTCTCTATCAGCATAGGTAGTATAGTATACCTCTACTTCATTTCAGCTTGGAATGATTTCAGCATTCTAGGAATATCATTGTCTTTGACTATTTCCAATTTAGATCTAAAAACTTGAGTGATAATTTGCATTGCACACTCACTTCCATTCCAATTTGAAATACCAAGAAACTTCTTTGCTACATAGAAGAATATATGAGTCAATAGGGATTCAAACCTAAAGGCTATGCTCTTACATTTCTTGATCTTTGTTATGTTATCCAACAACTAAGTTTGGATAATATCACATAGATTAACTTTTTCACCTTTTAATGCCATTACATAAACTATGTGAAGAAATATGACGAGGACTGAATCTAAACTAGATCCATGGTTGAATTTATAACCCAAAATTCTACTGAGGAGTCTTACTCCATCATCTTGAATGGTGTTAACCTTCATGTTTCTACCATCAAATCTTGTGTTGAGATTTGTTTCAACTATTTTGCACACAATCTTTATGTTCATGGGATTGCATCCTTTGTTTCTCAGATCAATGACCTTGTGAATTAGGTCATTATCAATGCATATAAGTGAATCTCCTAACCATAGAAGGTCATCATGAATTCTGCTCAAAATGATTCTTGTGCCCTTGCGGTTTTCAAAGTTCATATAGAAAATGTACTTAACTAGGTTAAGTTGCTCTAGGTATGCATATTCTAGTTTCAATGATAAATCATTGTTGCACATTTTCTCCAATTCTTTATGGATCTCAGTATCACCTATGCTTTCTATCTTATAGTGAATATAACTTCTTATGTCTTCAACATGAAAAAAAAATTTGGGTACTTGTGAACATGCTCCAAGGGCATCATCAAGCAGAGAAATAAATGGGTGTTTCTTGAAGGTATATCTAGGTCTATTATTGATATAAAACACTTCATGTGTTTCCATAGCTGATTTTACTAAAAATGTGCTCAACAAATTTAAAAACTACCTCAACGTCATGTTTAGGGCTTTCAGTAATCACATGTATCTGCAAGCTTCTTCAACACTTCAAATAGCTATCAAATCACTCTTCAATATTGCACTTAATATTTCATGCAAGAAAATGATGTTCATAAATCAATTTGCATCCTTTAAATCTTTTACAATTTGTACTTTGCATTAAATTCATATCTGTCACAAATTAAAAATGTTGTCTTTATGTAACAAACAAATTATTTTTTGGATAACCTCATATTGATCATATCAAGCAATACATACTTTATTTCAGACTTCTCTCAGTGTCTAGTATATACTACTAACTATGCAACTTGTGGTATTCTCTCTAACATTAGTTTTAATTTAACTGATGCATTGTCTTACTAAGAATGCTTAATTCAGGTAGGATGAGTCATAGACAATAAGTGAATTTACTATCTTATAAGGTGCATTAGGATGTGCTTCTTCTAGAACTATATGAGAGCTTCTAGGTCCTTTTGCCTTCACAAATGTTTCCTTGAAATCTTCTATCTTCTCCTTCATTTCTTACTTCAGACTGTCATCATTTCTTTTGTTGTTCCTTCTGTAGTTTTGATTCTTGTATAGTTTTCTTCTATCCATTCTATAGAACTTTTCTATGTGTCCAAAGTTATTACATAACTAACATACAGTTATATTCCTTCTTTATTCACTATACTGGTTGTTAGGTGCCCTAAAATTCCTTGCAATGTATCCAAGATTATTACATCTATAACAAACAATTTGTTTTCTTTCTCCACTCTCATTTCTATGAGATCTTCTTTTGCCTACATGGTTAGTGTTCCTAAACATTCTACTATTTGCATTATCACTATCAAATTTAGGTTTCTTAAAATCTACTGCATAGTGTTCATATCCATGATAATTATGACAATAAAAATTTGAAATGGGTTTAAAAGACATGCCTTTGCAATCGTGTCCAATATGCTCAGGTTCATCAGATGTAAAACATTTAACATGAGGTTCCCGTGTTTCTCTACTTTTCCCATCTTGATTAGATTATTTAGATTTTTCAAAGTGAATAAAATTTTCTTTGTCTTTGGATGTATCATCAGAATTTCTCATGTTTATATCTTTCTTGACTTCAAGAAGATCAGATCCTTTTCTCTCATTATATTTCTTGGTAGATTGTCCAAGAAACAAGCCAAGTCCAATCTTATCATAACTAGGTCTTTGTATAGACATTTTTTCTTGAATATTTTTATCGACGGTATATAATTTCTTAGGTTGTTGTTTAGTTTTCACAAATTTACCTTTTACAATAGTATTGTATTTCTAACATGATAGATTCTAATTCAAATGTTACTTTGCGTAATTGGGATCTTAGATTTTCATTTTCATCTTTTATTTTAGAATCATTCTTACCTCCATTTTCTTAAGACTTAGCTTAAATTCTACCATTTTTAACTTATATTTCAAAATCTCATTATCTTTCTTTAGATCTTCAATATCATCATCATTAATTTTCTCACTAGGTCCTTTTTCTTCAAAGTATCTATCTTGTCCTTTAGTTTCCCAATATAATATTTTGCATCTTCATATCTATCCTTTAGGCCATCTCTTTCATCAGTAACGAGATAAATTTTATCAAGAGATTCTTCAAAATTCTTCTTCAACTATTCCATATCCATAGGGATTTTATTCAAGTTGTTAAGCCTCTTTTGAATAACTAAGCTCTGATACCAATTGTTAGAAATAGGTAATACTGAGAGGGGGGGGGGGGTTGCGGGGGGCATGGGTGAATCAATATTTTCAATAGTTTTTCCCACAACTGGATATTATTAATTACTTTTCCGCATGCATAAGAAAATAAACCAATAATGATGAATAGTATTAATACTGGGAGTATCTCCACATAAGAAGAGAACTCATAACACCATTTTTTTAAAATAGGGAAACCCTATCCAGGGGAAAACACTGGTGGGGATGAAACTTACAAGATGATTCACTATATAAGGAATTTAGTTAAGGATATTGACCCTGTTAGGAGTTTATATGAAGAATGTCTAGTGTCTCAAGTCCATGTTAGGAGACTAGGCCTTTTTAGAAGCCCTAACCCTTTTAGTATTTTTTTCAACCCTATTAGAAGTTGGTAGATCATATATAAATGTGTGCAAGAAGAGCCCACTAACCTAACATGCAACTATACAATTAACTTCTTCAAAAGATAGATATACATACAATACTAGATCATTTTCTATACTTCACAATTCCTCCAATTGTCAGATCTTCATACAAGCCTTTAATGGACTATAGATAATCTTCCTTTTAGTTTGCTCAATGTCATAAACAAGGAGTAACTTTGCATACATCAAATTTCATCATATCTCGCATTATCATATCATATCACATCACATAAACATTCACAAATGAAGTTCTTATATCAATCATATTAATAAATCCTTCATTAATCGGCTCTCATATCATCCTTAGAGTCAACTCATCAAGACTTAATAATTAAAATAATTATTTAAGTCATACAACTCAATTTGCTAACTTTCTTTGTTCTGTATTGTAAAGTATTTGCATCAATATTTTGTTGATAACTTGAACTTTTCTATTTGTACATACATGCACATTGGTATACATCATCAGGACAACATCATGCATTTGTAGTCAACTGTGTAAGAGAATATTCTTAAGGAATATTTTGCTATCAACAAAACTCTTTGTGCTACTATATCATCATCCAATATTAAGAAATTTTTCCATCACAAATAATCATAACTATACTATAAAACATATGTTGTCATAAATGACAACCACATATCTCATCTTATTTGACTAATTGGTCATATTGCCAACACCTTCTAAATAGAGAACACTCATGCCAATTTCATCACTAGGACCATACATAAAATATAATATTTAAGTTACATGTTCTTCTTTATTATACTTAAGTTAAATTTTGTGTATATAATTTCAACATGCTTGAGAGTAGTCTTAGCTTCATAAGAATTAATACCAACATTCTTGACTGTGAGGGTTTCTAGGAAAGTTCATACTTAGCTAAATTTCAAAAAATCAACACATTATCTTTAACATTATTTCTGATAAACTATTGATTACACCATTAAGCCCTTGACTTATGCATGATCATTGAGGATAGTTTCTTATTATATTTTTTATAGACTCTCTCTCTCTCTCTCTCTAGACTCACTACCTGATGAAATTACAAGTAGGAAAAGAAGTAAACTTCTAAGATGGGGGTGAATCAGAAGTGTAAACTTGGTCTTAGAAAACTTTTGCAATTCAAACATCACATGCATTAACATATTGAAATAGCATGTCAAGTAAATGCATCTATGTAATCACACACACATAACACCAAATATGATTACCCAAAAACCCTCCAAATGAGAATGTAAAATTGGGGTTTGAAGGACTTTAGAACATCCACTTGGAATGTCACCTTGATAAAGGATTTGGCTCAGCCTATTAGGACTACTCTAATTAGGAGATTTAACTGAAATCACCTGTTAGAATGTCTCATCATAGATCTTATGAATGACACTAGATTATCTAGTTAATGATCAAATCTGCAAATTATCCTTCTTGATCCTTTATGATGAGATGTATCAATGTTGTGTCCTTCTCTATCCTTTGTTCTCCTCTAACTAATTTTTCAATTCACTCTGTCTACTAAGTCACCTTTAATGCTTTTCAAACTCTCTTGTTTGCTTCTCTATTATTCACCTCTTGATTAATTCTCAATTCCTTGATTCATTACTTCATTATAAACTCTAGAGCTTTTTATTCCTTATAAAGACTTTGGTGGCTTAGTGTTAGGTATGAATCTATGATTGAGATTCATCCATTTTTTTGCTTAAACCTTCCCATCTTTTGATTAGCTACATGTAATTGCATTGGGATTTGACATATAGATTCATCCTTATCTCCAAAAGATCGTAATCTTTCCTTAAGTTAGCTTGAAAATAGTTTACATAGTTATTTGTACAATTACAAACAAACATGTCCATTCTGTATTACTTGATACATGAAGTTACTAATTCTCAGCACTTAATATAATTATGTTTCTAGCTTGGCACTTGAATTGCTCGACACCTATTGTCTATTCAGCACTTGAATCACTTAGCTTGGTCTATCTGCTCGACACTTGAGTGACTTGGCATATGAGCAGCTTAACACTCATTGTGACTCAACATGGTCTAACATTCTTATGTTTTACTCAACATCTATTACTACTTCGGCATGAACTAAGTAAATAGATTAAGTGTGTTGACACTCAATTGTCAAAACTAATTCCAAGATCAACAATCTAACCCCTTTGACATGAGTGTCAAAAATAGTTAAATATACATAATCAATCTAATCTTTTTGAGTATAACATATCCATGACTCAACTTATATACAAAACTTCAAAATTTTCAAAATTTTGTAATAGTTTATATACCTCAAAAACTTATAACTCCCCCTAAGTTAATGTGCCTGATTTGTATCTAAAATTTTGTTCTTCATTCTAAGTAGATTTGTCTCTACTGATACTTTTTATTGGCACTTATACTCTTTAATTTTTTATGCTCTATTTTTTTCCTATTTTTTCTTCATCTTCATCTTTTTGCTGACTCCCCCTTTCTTTTTACATATTGCATCTCCCTCTTTTCCTTGTGCCTTTATATCCCATATTCTTTATTCATCACTTCCCTTTTCTTTATTCTTCCCCTTGCTTATTTATCTTCCCAGTTTTGACACTTATGTCGAAGGGTTTATACACTTATGGTGTATTTGTTTAAAAATGTTTTATGGACTTCCATTATTATTTTTAGAGTAGCATCCTAGTTGTCACATGCAACATCAAATGATTTGATTTGGATTGCTAGCTTTACTACAAGGTGAACTAGGTCATCTAGTGTAGAAAGATTAGGATCTTTCTTTAACAAAGTTTTTGAATATCCTAGCTCTTTATGGAGTATTTCCATATGTGGGGTAAGAGATGCTTTGATATTTTAGAACTTGGCTCTTATATTAGCCTTTTCTACTTTTAACACAACTAGTTGACTTTGTGACTAAATCAATGCATGAAAATACTTCTCACTTTGAACTAGGTTCTATGGTAATTGCATACCTAATACATTCAAGTTCCTCTCTAGACTCAAAATTCTCTATCTTTTGTCTTGAGTGAAGAGTGTGGGGCCACATAGTTTAGTGTACAATGAGAAAATATTCTCAAGTGCCTTCTTCACTTTCTCAATCTTTGTTGATAGTTCAACTAGCATAAGCGCTATCTCACTAGATATCTTCTCATTGACTTTTCCTTGAAACTTTCTTTTAGACCATTCACAAAGTTTGGCATTTGTGTTTAAGTCTTCATTGTTCACCTATTCCAATATTTTTGAAAATATTTCCAATAGTGGCTTTGTCTCTTTAGGTGTTGACAAGCTGAAAGAATCTAAGAAGATGTATTTAATTTCTTCTGATGCTTGTCTTTGTCTATACTCTTTCCTGACTATTTCTTGTTGCTTCTTCCTCTCTAAGAGTTGTTGCAACATGTTTATTTTTTCTACTATCATTGTTACATAATCATACTTAGGTATCAATGTCTCTTCATCTAGAGTTACATCTCCATAGTGAATTACCTTAGCAACCTTAGAAGAACTTGAGCTTACTATTGAGATCTACAAGGGGTACAACTTTTGTACTCGTCTTCTAAAGGATCTTTGTAGGAGTACCTAATGTTGGTAATTCTACCAATTCTTGAATGACCTCTTCCTCCTTCTCCTTTGGTGTGTCCTTATTCTCTTCAGATTTTCTCTTATCAATCACAGTGATTTGTGTGGCACCTTGTTCTTGTGCTTTAGGTATAGATGCACTTATCTATCCTATTTGTTCTTTTGTTTTATTTTCTTCTTCTACTTTCCTCTATTCAACTATGTAACCTCTAAAATTTGTATCAACCTTAGTAGATTTATCTACTTCTATTTTGATTAGAGACATCAGAGACATCTTTAACAGTTATAGTTTCTATTGGTATACGTGTGGCATTTGTGTGTCTTGCACACTCTGTTCTTCCTGTTGCTCTTCAATTTTAGCCACATCTTCATCTTTCTTCTATATTTCCTCCTCAACAATATTTTCTTTCTCATTTTCATCCTCCTTATTACCATCTTCATCATTATTATTTATTCCCTCAAAGGGATGTTCTTCTCCTTGTTTCAAAGTTGTTAACCCATAAATTTCCCATTAGGGTTGATTTCTTAACAACATCTTCAATGTTGTTCTGAAGAATATTGAAGGCTCTATATTTAGGTGCAAATCTTCCACCATATTTATTGTTTTCCTTAGCAATCTATCCTTTGGTCAATTCTATCATTACTTGGGCCAATGTAGACTCTCTAATTTGTTTCTCTAGGTTTAAAAAATAATGCCACTTTTGGTCAACAATTTTATCTAAACCTTTTGGTAGAGTATTGTCAAATTCAAGTGGGTTTTTCTTGAATTTGGACATCATTGCACATATTTACTCTTCGACTAAATTATTTTCTTCTATATTAAGTTTATCAAAATAAATAATTTTTAGACCAGAAAAATCTGCATTATTTCTACATTTTCATAGATATTCTCAAGATTATTTTGTGGTTTATGACTTACCACTCTAAACTAACTTGTATCCACAAATTCTATGTTCTCATCATTAGTATTTGGTTGTGCAACATATTTTATATTTTGTTTCTTATGCACTAGGCCTTTTTTGTTTTGTAGCCTCATTTTTCTCTTTGGCTTTCTACTTGGCCTTTTGTGTGGTGGCTCTTGTTCTTGCCCTGGTAATTGGTGATGTAGGCTTGGCTAGGCTTGGCTTAGCAATCTTCTTTGCCTTTTGTCTTTGCCACAAGCTTTTCCTTAGCCTTTATTTTTATTTTTTGGACTTGTGTTGGCGCTTCCTCGGCTTCTTCTTCCTTGACACCTTCTATCTCTTCTTCATCCTTACCTTCTCCCAATCCTTGGGTTTATGTAAGAGGTTCTTTGGCTTGATCTTGCTCTTCCTCTTCATCCTCTTCATCTTCTTCCTCTTCTTCATCTCCAACACCACCTCCAAATTTGGCCTTTAATTTCCTCACCAATTTGTCTTTCTTCTTCAATGTGGAGGTTGTTTTCAATTCCATTTCTACTTTGGACTTCATGACATCATGATTTCCAAATATTTTGGTTGTTTTATCAACTTATTTGGCAAGAAGTGTAGTGATGGAAACTGAGGCTTCATCTACATTGATCTCATATCCTATGGGTCTCAACCATCTTACCGTAGGTATAGCAACATGTATATATGTGTAATATCTATAAGAAAACATATATCATTGTAGTGTTTTTCAAGCAAGGAAATTGGTATCCTTATCCTCTATTTCATAGACTTCTTAAAGTCTTCAAAGTAACTAGTCATGATAGTCTCAAAATTTTCTTCCATCTGCTCAATATATTCATTGATTTAGACTGCAACTCATCTGTTTGTTTTCAAATAATTGAAACATGTAGTTTGACTTAACCATCTCTTGTAGTTACCATTAAAGTGAGTCTTGATGTAGTTCTCAAGGATATGTCCATATTCTTGAAAATAATGATAGTTGTGTCTTGTCTTGTAATCCTAGTTGTTTAGAGTATCCATGACTTCTTACCTTTGCTGACCTGTCTGATGACCACATAGGCTTGGATCTGCACTCAAAAGATCTATGTCCATACTTCTAACAATTGTAGTAGTAACCTTCAAATCTTGGTGCATGCATGATTTTTGTTCTGCACTCATATGCTTGGTGACCTTATTTTTTCCACTTATGATAATGATTCATATTCTTAGGCTTAGCATTCTAATTTTTATTCTTGCTTCTACACACATTAGTAGTATGTCCTTTCTTACCACAAAAGTGACAAATGGGTTTGGAGTTCTTACCTTTGTTGTTATTTTCTTCAAAAGCTTTGGATGATTCTCCTTCTTTAGTTCTTGTGTAGCCTAATCCTATCTCATCATTATTAGATCTAGGGGATTTCAATAATTTCTCAAAGTACTTGATGGCTTCATTTGGCTTGTTGAAACTTTTAGCAATGTGTCTTTCTCTTTTTAGGTCATTTTGCAAGTATTCATTCTCCGTCTTCAATGTAGTTAACTCAATGTCTTTGGCATTCAACTCATGATGAGCATTCATCATTTGGCTCAAGGTATCCAATTGCATGTTTGAGATCTTGGTTAGCTCTTTTGAGTTCTCTTCGAGTCTGTTGTTCAAGGTTCTTTTTTCTTCTTCAATCATGGCCTTGTCTTCTATAGCTTTCTTCTTTTGTTCTATTATCTCACATAGCATCATGGCTTGAGATAATTGTTCTAATTTGTGATTTCTAATCTCCTTAGCTTGTACTCTATTCTTTTCCATTAGATCTACAATTGCAAAAAATTCATTGGAGTCTCCATTTGCAAATAGCTTGGTGGTGTCAATTTCTTTGTATTGTGTGTCATTCTCTGCTATAGCAATTTCTTTCATTTTCTTTAGGGAACTCTTCAAAGCATCTCTAGCTTGATTTAGTTGATGTAGTATGAGATCTATTTCAATCTCCTGGTTCTCAATAGTCTTTCCCAACTTGTAGACTTCCATTTCTAGATCTTTTCTCTAAGCTACAAAGCTTCTCCTTCTAAGAACTTGGCTTTGATACCAATTGTAACAAGTAGGAAAAGCAATAAACTTCTAAGAGGGGGGTGAATTAGAAGTGTAAACTTGGTCCCATAAAAATTCTACAATTCAAACATCACATGCATTAGCATATTGAAATAACATGTAAAGTAAATGTATCTGAGTAATCACACACACATAACACCATACATGATTACCCATAAACCTTCCAAATGATAAGGTAAAACTAGGGTGGGGATGACACTCACAAATCTTTACTCCTATAGAAATAAAGTGTAGTAAATTAAAGTTACAATTTTTTGACTATGAGACATGATCTATCCTATGAAAGGCTTGCCCTATTAAAGGCTTACAAAGACTATTAAGTCCCACCTTGTTAGAGGATTTTAAAACCCTATTATAAGTTTTCCTAGTTAAAGTAATTTAGAACATTCACTTGGAATGTCAACCTATTAAATGGTTTGACTCAACCTATTAGGACTACTCTGATTAGGAGATTTAACTGAAATCACCTATTAGAATGTCTCAGCATAGATCTTATGAATGGCATTGGATTACCTGGTTAAAGATTAAATCCACACAATATCCTTCTTGATCCTTTATGATCAAATGTATCAATGTTGTGTCCTTCTCTGTCCTTTGTTCTCCTCTAACTGATTATGCAATTCACTCTATCTGCTAAGACACCTTGAATGATCTGCAAACTCTTTTTTTCTTCTTTGTTATTTGCCACTCGATTACTTCCTGATTCCTTGATTCATTACTTCATTGTAAACTTTAGGAATTTTTCTTCCTTATAAATATTTTTATGGCTTAGGGTTAGGTATGAATCTACGATTGAGATTTATCCATTTTTTTCACTTAAACCTTCCCATTTTCTAATTGGTTGCATGTAATTGTATTATGACTACTTGGGCTTTGGTGGGACAAATAAATATTTTGAGTTTCTTAATGAATCAAATAAACTTGATTTATTTGCCTGAGCTATAATAGGGTCTATAAAACTTTTAAAAGGCATTAGAAAAAGATATATATGGATTGTATGAAAAAGAAAAATTAGAATTTAGTATAGAAACTAATTTTCTTTATATTTTTGGTCCATTCCTTGAATGTTTCATAGTTTGATTTAGAAGTGTGATTAGACTATATAAATTCTTAATTGAATCATTTTGAGTTCCTAAACTTGTTCTTTTTATAACTTATTTGTGTTTAGAGTTGAAGGATAAAGTCATTAACTTAGTTGTTTTGAGGGAATTAATGGATTTTGGATCCATTATGTGAATGTCCCTTATTGTTTCTCATATAATCAATCTCATGTAACATATTCTCAATTTTACCAACCTTTTCAAGTGTAGGAAGGAATGATATACTATTGTACACCATGTATTGATACCTAAAAGGTAATGAATATGCTACTACATCATACATGTATAGTAGTAGGAGTTTGGTCTTATGAAGAGGGTACTTTTATGCCATTAAAAGTTACCAAATGTCCCTTACATGGTTTTAGGATTTCTGGGGGGTCTAATAAGTGATTATAAGTGTGAGTTCTAGGAAGCCCTAGTTATGGGCTTAAAATAACAAGGTTTTTGATGTTAACCTATAAAATAGTGTCATATGGACAAAAATATTATAGAACCGTTCATTTGGCATAAAAGGAAAATATTATTAAGAATTTGTAGACTTGGGATTAAGTATTGTTAGGGGTTTCTTTGATAAAGTGGCCTAATTAGCCCTAGTTTTTGAACAGGTTGGTCTATTATGTATAGATATGTTAAAACGTGTATACCTAATTTTGAGATATTTTATAAAGAGGCCAAAGGGTATCCAATTAAAAATTATTTTTTATGATGTTTTGGAAGAATCTATTGAAAAAGGAATAAATCAAATTTTTGAGACCTAATTGAGGGTTTACGCCTAGTTAAAGACTAGTGTGGGGCTTACATAAAATATTAGAGGTAGGGTTTTAGAAACTAGTTATATCAAGTGTAATTTAATGATCCTAAACCATCCACAATGATAGAAATAATAGATTAATGATAAGACAAAATTTGAGTATTTGAAAGCTTGGGGTGACAAGAAAATTTTAAGGAGTTGAATTAATTTTGTGGAATCTACCTTAGGATCTCATACTTCTACACTAGTGCTTATGTGTCCTAATGGTCCCTAATGGATACTAAGGGGTCTTAATGGGTCCTAAAGAGTGACATGACTTCTTAGAAAACATTAGAAAAGCTAAGAACATATTAGGACTATAAGAATTTGCCTAAGGGCAAAATTCACCCAGGAACTAAGAACTCAAACACAAGCACACAGTAGACCAAAAATGGATATGATCAATTAATCAAAGTATGTCTGAATACGTTGCTCTATTCAAAATGTGATTATCAAACACACTAGGAGTGCCTATATATAAAGGCCTCTCGGGACACACCTAGAATGTCTCTAGAAACAACCAAAAGATAAGACAACTAAGCACCTTATCTAACATTCTAGATAAATGGATAAGAATGACTAAGTGTCATATGTGTGTAGAAGATTCCTGTGTTGTAGACAACATGTGCTTAAAAGAGGTGTGAAACCCTATGATGTCATCAAGACAACTCACAAGAGTGCACAAACTCCTAAGTGTCTCACAAATAAAATAAAGGAAAATAATTAAATAATGCATTAACCTAAGTAAACTTAAGTAAGTGTAATAAGTAAATACTTATTTACACCAACACCCCCCCTTAAGTGCAACTAAGGGGAATGGACTTAAGCTTACAAACTAGGATGAAGATGCATAATGGGTCCCGGCTACTAGGCCATGTTAGGTACCCATGTACATAATGAAAATGCAAATCTCTCATAAAGTGCGGAAAGAGAGAAAACCTCATGGGAAAAACCCTCCCCCAAAAAGAGAGATAAATAGGGATGCATCGATGGATGGAGTAATCAAGACCCCCCCATTATGACATACATCCATGTATATACAAGAAATAATGGAGAAGGAAAAAACCTCCTATGAGGACAAAGTCCCCCCCAAAAAAGGAGAAGAAGGAGACAAGGTAGTCCCCCCCCCCTTAAAAATAGAATGTTGATCGGTAAGAAATGCTCCAATGTAGAAGCTAATCCATGACCTTTTGATGATGTTCCTCCCCTTTGGAAGAAACAAGAGCAAGGGTACCTATGAGATATGTCCCCTATATGGAGAAGGAATCTCTATGATGATTGGTGTCTCTAAAGCCTGTCTAAAAGTCCCTATGTTAATACTGATGATGGCTTCCTCCAAAACTGCTAAAGAGAAGAGAAGATCAAACAAGGAAGGAGGTAGAACATGTCTCAAGAAACCAACGGTCTTCTAAACTGATGAAGAGACCTCTTGCAAATGCTATAAAGAAGAATCCACAATCACACCAATCTGGAAGGATTGATCATGTAGAGCATGGAGTTGAGGGTCAGAGCAGGCCCTCGCAACAACTGTAGAAGACTCCTCAGCAAAGAGAAGTGAGAAATCATCATAAAAGTCTCCCATATCTACTATGTGTGACTCCAAGAATAGAACTAAAATGTCTAGCAAGAAATCATCACCTGGAAGACCATGAGTACCTTGCAGTGTTGAAGTACATGAATCTGTCACTGCGGCAAAGGATTAAGTATCCACCTCAAAAAGAAGATGAATGTCATCAAGAATATCTTCCACATCTTCAATGTGAGACTCCACAAACAACTATGCAATGTCTGAAAGGAATTCTTCGCATGAAGGTAGAGTAGGAAGACATAAAGTATCTTGCTGCACTGATTCCAAAGCATCTGTGGCTAAAATAGGATCAGTAGGAGCAACAGGAGTTGGAGGTGTGATCTCATCTGAAGTTGAAGAAACTATTGCTGGAGTGACTGGATGTAGAAAGTCCACTGGAGATGGAGGATCACATGGATCTCCATATGCTTCCCAAATAGACCACCAAATATCACAAGGAAAATGTGCCAATCTAAGAGGACCAAAAGATTCCCTACTCATAATTTTACATAGAAATTGATTAAGCTTGATAATATATGTCCAACCAAAATGTGGTGGCAATGAATAGAGATAAGGAGGCAATCTTGGATGTTCTCTTAAATGGTTAATTCTCAAAGTCCTCCATTTGTAATAGTTCCTTGTTGTCAATTGTGGTCTAATACCAAACTGACAAATTTGACAATACTCCAGGAGATCAATCAATGAACCCCCAAAGAATCAAAGAACCCCCTCTGAAAAAGATGTTGTTGGCACTTGAAAGCCACTTGCCAATTTAGGGCCAATTTCTAAAAGTATTATTTCTATCTACTAAACCTATAATGTGAGTGCAGATCTGTAAAGTAGACAAAAAAATATGCACTTTCAAAAAAATAAGAACCTGATTTGGATTCCAGATGAGCCCATACCAAGCATTTTAAGTGAAAAAATTTGAGATTTTATAATTGTAGAAAAATTTTAAAATAGAGATCTCAAACCACTTGCACCAATGTGTAGATCATGAAATCCTAACCGAAACCAAAAAAAATTACCCTCAAAAAGGAGTCTGTATGAGGAAGATATCGCTGTTTGAAAATCACTATTGCTGTTATTTTTCCTGAATCGCCGCCACACCTCCAAAAAACAAATGGCTCTAGATTTTGCCTTAGATGTCTGATTTGGATGAAACAAAATCTGATTTGAGAGTTTTTGCACCTTTTGAATGTGATGTAAATATCAGATTTGCACCAACAAGTTTTAATCTTCACCTACAAAAAATCTCTCCTATGGCCCCATGGCCAAAAAATTTCCAAAAAATAAAACTATATAAACTTGGGGAACTCCCTGTGTTTGAACATATCTCATCAATAGACTTACCTTTCCTCCTAGGTGGTCCTCTGACCAATCTCCATCTTCACCAAGCCCTTATCTTATCTATAATAATCCTCTTCCCTTGCCTAGGGTGCCCAATTTATCTTCTAAATCTTCTATAATTTTCTTCTCCTTAGAAAAAATCTTGATAGTCACAATTATTCTTGCTTTGGCTTCCTCATATCTACCAAAAGGTTTTGCCTTGACATCAATATTTTATTTTAATAGTGCTTCAATTTTTGTACTTACTACAACACTATCTATTTTATATTCAAAACTTTTTGACCAAATCTTCCTCAGCTTTACTGCCTATACAAATGTGTTGTCCATATCCACAAGAAAACATATGTCACTGTAATATTTTGTGACTAACTCTTCAGGAATCGCCATCCTTCTTTTCATACTTTTCTTAAATTCATCATAATAACCATGTATTAAATTTTCAAAATTTCCTTTGGATTGAACAATACACTCATTTATTTGTTTTTTCACTAGTTTGTATTGCTCTTATACAACATTACCAATACTAGGAAAATGCTTCTAGATATAAAATAAAATACACATAATGAGGGATCAAAACTTTCACATTGACTTCTTGTCTTTTCTTATGGATGAAAAATTCTCTACAACATATAGTCTCTATAGCTTGGCAAGATCATACTCATGATATTTCATCACTATCTTCCATGCTTGTTCCATATCTATAAAAGGCACACTATTCGATATGCTCAATTGATAGAATGTGTAGCCAATGAGTCTCACTAAAAATTCAATTAGTGGATGATAATTTTGTTGTAATGGATAGACCACATCCATTCCACTTGACTCTATTGGTATCTCTAACCATTGTTTTATATTAGTGTGAACCATTTAGTCATTTATAAGGTAGAGTCAAAAGGTCATCACTATGACTAAGCCACTTTATATAGTTTGAGTGATGTACATAAGAAAGTATATATTGAGATCTATAGGAGCCAAGTAAGTTCTTGGTTTTAGAGTAATTTCTATATGAGCCAAGCTCATTAGAGATTGAGAAAATTCCAAGCATATAAATTTTGAGTTATATAGTGTGTGCTAAGCACAATACATTCCAAGCATCAAAAGAATAATATAGAATGAGAAACATAAATGCCAAGAATCTAGGAACTATAAAGACTAAGCAATGCAAAGTTTACATAAAATTGAGGAATGGAATAGAGTTTGAGGTAAAAACTTTATCAAGCTGACTTGGAAGAAATATTTAAATTTTGAGGAGGTTCTTATAGAACATTTAATGTTGATAGAGGTTGTTACAAAAAATTTACATGATGTGAATCATAGATCCCTATGTTGTGTGTTCAATGATTAAGATGAAGAGGCTATTATGGAAGAATCTAGAAAACTCTTTAAATAGAGATGATCTTAACCTAGATCATAAGCATGCAGAGAAAGAGAAAGGGTAGAAAAGTGTATGCATGCAAACAAGAAGTAATATGCAAGAAAAGGATTGTGAATAAATTAGAAATTAGTGAAGGGTTCTATTATCATCTAATAGAGAAACTGACTTAGTCATGGACGTGAAGTGAAAGGTAAAGATAAGCATATCAGATTAGGGGAGAGGATCAGTTAGCAAGAAGAAGACTCAAAATGAAATTGTAGAGAAAATTAAGAGTCAGATACTGAATCATTTTTAATCGACTTGAATCAGGGTAAATCTCTTAACAAATTGGTCTTAATAGATCTTTGTAATTGTCTTAACAAATTCCTTACTTTGTTCTGAGTGTTAAATCCTCTAACAAGGTGAGACCTTGTAGTGCTTGCCTTCATTTACATCTTTCTAGATACATTATTGCTATCATGGTCAAACTTTGTTAGACTAGTTTTATGTTGATGGTTAGTAGCATTGTTTTGAGAATATCAAATATTGAGTTATGGATTCAGTGATATATGATGAGATTATGTAGACTCTACATTTCATGTATGCATGAAGATTATTACATTATTTTTAGTTATTGATGATGATTAGTTAGATGGTTTATTATCACATGTGTTTTCTTATGGATACTTACCCCATACTTGCATATGTATGGTGTGCGTTTGTTTTCTTTATGTATGGCATTTCTGATGTGGTTAAGGAAGGGAGTCGTAGCCACCTACTAGTCAGGATCTACACGATGCACCACTTCCTGTCATTGCCTATTTAGCTTAGCATATATATATAGTATGTACATGCATGGATTTTATGCAAATTGCAGGTACTAGGTATCGACTTCTCTAAATTGCTAGGATGAGCATACCCTATCGCACTATCTCAATGGTAAGAGAAGGGAGATAAATTTTCAAGTCCAAATCTTAAACCCTTAAACCATTTGTCCTAGTGATGTAGGACAAGTATCCAAGAAATTTTACCTTTTGAATGTGTCGGATGACATAATTCGTGATTTTAACCCTTAGAATGATTTTGTATGGATTGTTCTATGATGGGTTTTCATATTTTATCTTGGAGGTCTATGGTGAATTTTCTATTAATTAAGTCTAAAATTAAAAGATTTAATTAATAATTTAATTATTTTGGGGAAAATTAATATAATATCATGATCTTTAGATATTTTGATTTTAATTAATTAAATGGAAATTAATTGAGTAAAAGAATTAAATAAAAGAAATTAGAATTTAAAAATAATAAAAATAAAAATAATATAATAAATAATAATAATAATAATAATAATGATAAAAGAATTAAAATAAAAGTTATAAGTCTATCTAGGAGTAAGTGCACCTCTTGATTGCACATATGTCTACAACACGGGAGTTAGCACACAAATTAAGCACATGGTGTCTACAACCTTATGACACATCTAGAAGGTTGGAAAAAGCTCGTGCTTAGTTGTCAACACTTATCTCATCTTCTGGTTGTTTCTAGAGACATTCTAGGTGCTTCCTGAGAGTTCTTTATATTCAGGCACTCCTAGAAGCTTAGGGAGCATTTTTGGAGGACTCGGGAACATTGGAGAAGGAAGGAGCTTTCTCTGTGTATTCTGAGGAGAAGTGATTTAGCATTAGTGTCCAGGTAGACACTTGTGAATTTTGCATATGATATTTCGCTTCTTGCACTTCTTGTCTTCTTCATGTCTTCTGATTGTTTTATGAGGATTCCATGATTTAGCTATATTTGGTCTTGCTATGAGTATTTAAATTTCTATATGAGGAAATACTACATGTGTAGATATGAAGAATCTATGGGGCTAGGGTTTTCAGATGCTTATGGACAAACCTATTAGAAGGATTAATAGGTAAATCTAAAGAACGATCATTATAGGAAAAATTATTAAAATTGGAAATCCCTTTTTGTTTAAAAATTATGTATATGTTTTATTTTAAAAAATATACATATATATACATATATTTCAAAATGCTACTTTTATAATCACAGTGGAAAAACGTTTAATGAAATTCTTTTAAAATATAAATTTTTAATCGCATATTGGGCCGAACTTTTAATAAAAACATTTTTTTTTTAAAATTGAAATTGAATTTTTTGGGGGGGGGACAAAACCCGCGCCTCGTGCTCTCTGTCCTTGCAGGGTACCTGCCGTCGTAGGTACTGCGATGACAGGGGGTATGACGTAACCTGCGTACTGTGACAGTGGTTTAATAATGTATATTATGTTTTATTTTTTTATTTTTTTTAAATTGATATATGTGATTCGATTTTAATGTTATATTTTTATTAAAATTATTAAATATTAATAACTTTTCTAATATTAATTATTATATATTATTAAATATTAATTATTATATAATATTAATAATATTAATTAATATATAAAATTTATCATTTTTTTCTTTTAATAATTAATCATTTTATAATATTTTAATTTAATAATATAAATCTACTTTAATCAAATTTAAATGAAGGATAGATTATAAATAAGGGTGAATTGTATTTGTTTACATTGAATTTTCTGTGTGTCTTAATGGAACATGATAGGGGTCTTGTTCAAATATTGTATACTTTTAGAAACATCTTAAAATATTGATTTAATTGGGTTATGGGGAAAATTCTTTTATCTATCAAACAAGTACATGGGTTAGGTAAAATGTAAAAATTTCTCCACTCGATATCTAAATTTGAAAACGAAAATTGAGACCTTCATACTTAATTCAACTATGTAATTTTAGCAAACCAAAATATGTGTTTGCATTTTATGTTTTCTCTATGCTTCTTGTTTTGGGTTTTTGGGTTGACTAGTTGTTGACCAGTTATAGGATGTCTACCAAAGGCTCGGGGGTTATTATTGTGATGCCATGATGATGTCTTTTGATTTTGATCTTTATAAACCCAACCATGGTTATATGATGGCATGCTGATTGATATGGTTTTTAGTCTTCTTGTGTAAGCTGTGATTTATGTAATCATTTATGAGTATCGATCAGTTGTATTTGGATTACTTTCTAGTCACCTTGATGGGATTGAATTGTTTATTTGATCTTGATGATGTCATGTTGTGACATGTTTTGACTTGACCATTTTGGAGTCTTCGATCAGTATCATTTGCTTGATATACCATTTTTGTTGCTTGTTGAGAACCAATGGATATTGTGATTATTAGAGATACCTTTAGTTCCCAATAGAGAACTCTTGTGGTCATGATTATCAATGGATGCTTTTCAATTGCTCATGGACATTTGATGCTTTTATTATGGATTAACTTTGGTATTTTTCCAGTTGCTTGTATAGGATTGTGGTAATTTTGTGATTTATGATTCCATGATCTTAGGGTAGGTTATCTACATGCAGTGTCAGGAAGTGGCTTGCAATGGGGGTCGGGGCCCTAAGTGGTTGCCAGGGTAACTCATTATAAGTTGTTTAATAAGTGAAAACATTACACCTAATACTAACTTAAATGAACCTAATAAGATAATTTATTGTTCTCGCCCATGCCTCGAGTGCTAGTACAGACTAGGATGGGAGTAGAGAGAACCCTTGGTTGCAAGCTTGCATTCTGTAATATGCCTCGTCAGTATGAGAGGATACCAGTGGCTGAATAGGGATCACTAGGGGGCCGAGGTCTATAGAGAGACTACTAGGGTAACTCTAGCATGATCCGTGCGATGACACTTTCCTACTTACATAATAGGTTTCCTACATGTCTTTTTTGTGCCTCTGGGATTAGATGTCAGTTTTTGACTAGAACCTTTGAGTTAGTAAAATTTTAGGATTCCTAGACTTAGAAAGTATTTGTTCTATGTAATTTGATAACCTATTTGGGACTTGAGATTATCTCCTCAATGTGGTGGGAGTGGGCCATTTAGGTTCCACACGGTCGAGTGGTAGTGCTTCTTCACTTTTACCATTGGAGATCCATCTGAGACACCGTGGATATTACATTCTGTGTTGGCATCTATCTTCATTCTGTTCATGGATTATGATGGTTGACATGTATCCTTATATTGATTATTAGCATATGTTAGATGATGCTATTTACTTATCTTATGCTTTACTTTGCATGATTAGATTTCTTTCTACATATGATGTTGTATGTTTTAGGAGTGACATTCATACTATGATAAAACTGATGATCTCTTTGGTGACTTGGGATGTTATGCACGGAGGGATGGTTAGGGCCCACAATGGTCTAATGATGCTATTTACGGTTGGGAGGAACTGTGCACTTAGTTAGTTATGTTTGTGATAAATGGATATCTTTTATGATGGATGTTTATATCTTCTATGATGATGTATCATGTATAAAATGTGGTTTCATTTACTTTATTGCACTTGCATCATGGATTAAAATAGGATGATGTACTTTATTTAGTGCATGTATATTCTTTTATGTCTTTCATACCCTGTGACATATACAATAGATGATTGAGCATTCTGAAATGTAATTTACTATGGGACATTTGGAACCCAAGGTATATTGTTTTAAGAATGTTGAACTTTTCATTATTATTTCATGTGGATGTGGAATTAGATGGAATCAATATTAGTTAAATTAGATGTGATTCAACGTTAAGGGATCCTTAAAGAATGTAACCTGTTATGTATGGATATGTAAACTTTAAGTTAAATGTTGTTATTGCTTCCATTACTATGTGTATAGTTTAACTTTCATATTTAATTTTTTTTTTTTAAATGCTACCAAACTTTGTGAAATTTTAGGTTAATACTTTTGCATCCCTTGGCAAGGCTTTACATTTGGTATCAGAGCTCGAGTTTCTACATTGGGAGCTTTGGGTATTTTGGAACAAAACTAGGACTTTGAACTATCATGTGTATCTCTTTCAAACTTGAAACTAGGTGAACTAAAACATAATCTAAAATTTTTATTTACATATGTTTCACATTGCATCACTTAGCTTTCAAAATTGAAAATTCTACTTAAACCTAAACATAGGGAAAGTAGAATTGAACTTAGTCTATTTGCAAAAATTGTGCCTTCTATGCTATACAGTAGCATGCATTAGGTTGTAATAGTATTTTTTATCTTGGATATTGTTTTTGTTTTTGTTTTTGTTTCAAGTTTTTGTTTTTTTGCATTCTGATGGATATCTTGGTTGTTTCAGCTCTGGGGATCAATTTTTTTATTTTAGATGATTATTCATGGGTTATTGTATCTATTGTATTATCCTTATGTCTCTTCTGATTGTTTTTGACATCCTTTTGTAGTACTTTTCCAAATACATTGAGATAAAGTGCCACTCTATTGCATTTTAGCATCTTGCATATCTTTGTGTTTTCTTGTTCATGCACTACATTATAAAGTGACTTGGGGGATTTTATGTTGGCCATATTCTCCATCTTCCTTTTTCAAGTGAGCATTCCTTCCATGAAATTAGCCTCATAATGTGTAAATGACACGTGCTAGTATAGGTGTTTGTACTTCTTTTGGACTTTCGATGTTCTTGGCTCTTCTTTTTAGAGGAGATATTGCATTCAATTTTAGTATGCATGTCTTACCTCTTAGCATTGTAGGGGGGTTAAGTTGGTTCTATTTCTTTCTTGTTCAATGGAGTGAGCTATGCATTTAGTATTTGATCCTATGTGCTAAGCTGTTGTAGTGACTAGATACCTATGTATTTCGGTGAGATGTATAATTTATAATAAAGACATTCTTTCATTCCTATTTTTGGAGGCCATGAAGATACCTTTCATCTTTCATTAATCATCTCTTCAAACTTAGTCTTCTCTACTTGGTCATGTTTTACATAATGGAGGTTCTTCAAATCAGTAGTTTGGTAGTGTAAGTAGCTTCATGCTTCAGATGTGTTGTTCATGATCATCTTTTGTCCCTATCTTATGGAACATTCTTTCCATCTCTTTTTGGAGTAGGGTTTTTCCCATGTGGTTTTCTCTATTTCTTCTCTTTATAAATATTTGGTTATGTTTGGGTACCTCATTAGGCCTTGTTGTTGACACCCAAATTTTATCTCAACAATAGTTTCTAGGTTTTTAACTACTCCCTAGGTTTATCTTAAGGAGGGGAGTTGGAGTAATAAGATTTTTTCTTATTAATTAAATCATTATGATTTAATTATTAAGTCACTTATTATCTGTAGTTTACTTAAGCTAAAATTTAGGCATACAACAATTATTTATTTTATTAAGTATTATCATGCAACCTAGGTTTTACCTATTAGGGTTTGGATCTCTTTTATAAGGATGATTTCTCTTTGTGATTATTATTCATTCAATTTTAATTCTGTCAATCTCTATTTTTTCTCATCAAGAATGTCTGACCTATGGATCTAGGAATTCCAACCTCCATTCTTTTTGCTTCTTTCTTTTTGTGATAGGTGTTTACATGTAGGTGATTCTTGGGAGCTATGGGGTTGATCTTTCATCAACTTCAAAAATAATGGGTCCTAAATGGTATTAGGGCCCCTTAGAAAACATTAACTAATCTAGGACAAACTAATGGTATTTTAATATTTCTAATGTATCATAAGGGGTCATAATTGATCTTAAATGGTACAAAGACTCATTAGTATCCCTAAGGATTCATTAGAACTCATTTGAACATAATATAACCCATTAATACCCCTTAGATATCAATAAGGAGCATTAAAAAAAACTAATGAATTTGTAATGTGTCACAAGGGGTCCTAGGATATGTTGATGTATCATAGTGTATGATCAATTATGTGTTGGAAAGGGTTCATAAGAGGTCCTCGGGAACATTAATGCATCCAAGGACCCCTAGTAACCCATAAGTAGTTTCTAAATGTCCCACAGAGTTCATAAGGGATCCCATGACCCCTAAAAATATACTAATATATTGTAAGGGGCTTAAGGAGTCCTATAACACATTAAAGTTTCCTAAAACCCCTTCAGAACTCTCAACCATTATTAGTATGTGGAAATGGTTTCAAAGTGGTTGTAAGGAATCTTAAGTGATCCTAGTTAATGTGTGTGAAGATCACTTATAACCCTTTAGAGCCCTATACGATACACAAATGTATGGTAATGGTTCTTAATGCACTTTAAGGGGTCTTAAGGGGTTTTAGGCCACATTGATATGTTCTAGGGCCACTAAAGATCCATTGCAATATTTATCATACATGATGAAGGGTCCTATGGAGAATTAAGACACATTAATTTTTCCTAAGGCCCCTTACAACCCTTACTATTTACTAGTGTACGTTAGGGGATCCTACTATGTCTTAAGGAATCCTAGGATAACTTAATATCCTAAGACCCTTTATGACATCCTATGACCATTATCTATATTATGTCTAAATAGTAGGGTCCTTATGGGTCTTATGACACATTATTTTGTTATAGGACCCTTACAATCCCTTACCATACATTAATGTGTTGTGAGGAGTTGTTAGGGATAATATCACACATTAATGTGTCCCAATACTCCGTATGATCCCTTACCATACACTAATGTATAGGAAGAGGTCATAAGAGGTTGTAAGAGGTCTTAAATAGTTGTAATACATATTAATTCTCTCTAGAAATACTTAAGACCCATTACCATATGTTAGTGTATAGTGCAAGGACTTCACCCCATTTGAATCTTTAGGAACCATAAGATGTATGGTAATAGTTGATCTCAGAATTGGTTTTGACAATCAAGTGTCAACAAACTTAAGCTATTTACTCAGTTCATGCTGAACTAATAATACATGTTGAGTAAAACATAAGAATGTTAGACCATGCTGAGTTACAATGAGTTCCAAGCCACTCATGTGTCAAGTCACTCAAGTGTCGATCAGACAATAGATGCCAAGTAGTTCAGGTGCTGAGCCAGAATCAAAATTATCGTAAGTGCCAAGCATTAGTAACTTCAAGTGTCAAGTAATATAGAATAGACATTTTTTTTGTAATTTCACAAACAACTATGTAAACTATTTTCAAGCCAACTTAAGGATAGATTATGATTTTTGGAGATAAGGATGAATTTGTATGCATAATCATAATACAATTACATGCAACCAATTAGAAAATGGGAAGGTTTAAGTGAAAAAAATGGATGAATCTCAATTGTAGATTCATACCTAACCCTAAGCCATCAAAATCTTTATAAGGAAGAAAAATCCCTAAAGTTTACAATGCAGTAATGAATCAAGGAATCAGGAAGCAATCAAGTGGTGAATAACAAAGAAGAAGAAAAAAGAGTTTGCAGATCATTCAAGGTGTCTTAGCAGATAGAGTGAATTGCATAATCAGTTAGAGGAGAACAAAGGACAGAGAAGGACACAACATTGATACATTTGATCATAAAGGATCAAGAAGGATATTGTGTGGATTTAATCTTTAACCAAGTAATCCAATGCCATTCATAAGATCTATGCTGAGACATTCTAATAGGTGATTTCAGTTAAATCTCCTAATCAGAGGAGTCCTAATAGGCTGAGTCAAACCATTTAATAGGTTGAAATTCCAAGTGAATGTTCTAAAGTCCTTTAACTAGGAACACTTCTAATAGGGTTTTAAAATCCTCTAACAAGGTGGGACTTAATAGTCTTTGTAAGCCTTTAACAGGGCAAGCCTTTCATAGGATAGATCATGTCTCATAGTCAAAAAATTGTAACTTTAATTTACTACACTTTATTTCTATAGGAGTAAAGATTTGTGAGTGTCATCCCCACCCTAGTTTTACCTTCTCATTTGGAAGGTTTATGGGTAATAATATATGGTGTTATGTGTGTGTGATTACTTAGATACATTTACTTTACATGTTATTTCAATATCCTAATGCATGTGATGTTTGAATTGTAGAATTTTTATGGGACCAAGTTTACACTTCTAATTCACCCCCCTCTTAGAAGTTTATTGCTTTTCCTACTTGTTACAATTGGTATTAGAGCCAAGTTCTTAGAAGGAGAAGCTTTGTAGCTTAGAGAAAAGATCTAGAAATGGAAGTCTACAAGTTGGGAAAGACTACTGAGAACCAGGAGATTGAAATAGATCTCATACTACATCAACTAAATCAAGCTAGAGATGCTTTGAAGAGTTCCCTAAAGAAAAGGAAAGAAATTGCTATAGCGGAGAATGACACACAATACAAAGAAATTGACACCACCAAGCTATTTGCAAATGGAGACACCAATGAATTTTTTGCAATTGCAGATTTGATGGAAAAGAATAGAGTACAAGCTAAGGAGATTAGAAATCACAAATTAGAACAAGAATCTCAAGCCATGATGCTATGTGAGATAATAGAACAAAAGAAGAAAGCTATAGAAGACAAGGCCATGACTGAAGAAGAAAAAAGAACCTTGAACAACAGACTGGAAGAAAACTCAAAAGAGCTAACCAAGATCTCAAACATGCAATTGGACACCTTGAGCCAAATGATGAATGCTCATCATGATTTGAATGCAAAAGACATTGAGTTAACTACATTGAAGATGGAGAATGAATAGTTGCAAAATGACCTAAAAAGAGAAAGACACATTGCTAAAAGTTTCAACAAGCCAAATGAAGCCATCAAGTACTTTGAGCAATTATTGAAATCCCCTAGATCCAATAATGATGAGGTAGGATTAGGCTACACAAGAACTAAAGAAGGAGAATCATCCAAAGCTTTTGAAGAAAATAACAACAAAGGTAAGAACTCCAAACCCATTTGTCACTTTTGTGGTAAGAAAGGACATACTACTAATGTGTGTAGAAGCAAGAATAAAAATTAGAATGCTAAGCCTAAGAATATGAATCATTATCATAAGTGGAAAAAAAAGGTCACCAAGCATATGAATGCAGAACAAAAATCATGCATGCACCAAGATTTGAAGGTTACTACTACAATTGTAAGAAGTATGGACATAGATCTTTTGAGTGCAGATCCAAGCCTCTGTGGTCATCAGATAGGTCAGCAAAGGTAAGAAGTCATGGATACTCTAAACAACTAAGATTACAACACAAGACACAACTATCATTATTTTCAAGAATATGGACATATCCTTGAGAACTACATCAAGACTCACTTTAATGGTAACTACAAGAGATGGTTAAGTAAAAACTACATGTTTCAATTATTTGAAAACAAACAGACGAGTTGCAGTCTAAATCAATGAATATATTGAGCAGATGGGAGAAAATTTTGAGACTATCATGACTAGTTACTTTGAAGACTTTAAGAAGTCTATGAAATAGAGGATAAGGATACCAATTTCCTTGCTTGAAAAACACTACAGTGATATATGTTTTCTTATATGTATATTACACATATATACATTCTGTTATACCTACGGTAAGATGGTTCAGACCCATAGGATATGAGATCAATGTAGATGAAGCCTTAGTTTCCATCACTACACTTCTTGCCAAATAAGTTGATAAAACAACCAAAATATTTGGAAATCATGATGTCATGAAGTCCAAAGTAGAAATGGAATTGAAAACAACCTCCACATTGAAGAAGAAAGACAAATTGGTGAGGAAATTAAAGGTCAAATTTGGAGGTGGTGTTGGAGATGAAGAAGAGGAAGAAGATGAAGAGGATGAAGAGGAAGAGAAAGATCAAGCCAAAGAACCTCTTACATAAACCCAAGGATTGGGAGAAGCTAAGGATGAAGAAGAGATAGAAGGTGTCAAGGAAGAAGAAGCCGAGGAAGCACCAAAACAAGTCCAAAAAATAAAAATAAAGGCTAAGGAAAAGCTTGTGGCAAAGACAAAAGGAAAAGAAGATTGCTAAGCCAAGCCTAACCAAGCCTACAGCACCAACTACCAGGGCAAGAACAAGAGCCACCACACAAAAGGCCAAGTAGAATGTCAAAGAGAAAAATGAGGCTACAAAACAAAAAAGGCTTAGTGCATAAGAAACAAAGAAGAAAATATGTTGCACAACCAAATACTAATGATGAGAACATAGAATCTGTGGATAGAAGTTAGTTTAGAGTGGTAAGTCATACACCACAAAATAATCTTGAGAATATCTATGAAAATGTTAGAAATAATGCAGATTTTTCTGATATAAAAATTATTTATTTTGATAAACTTAATATAGAAGAAAATAATTTAGTTGAAGATTCAATATGTTCAATGTTGTCCAAATTCAAGAAAAACCCACTTGAATTTGGCAATACTCTACCAAAAGGTTTAGATAAAATTGTTGAACAAAAGTGGCATTATTTTTTAAACCTAGAGAAACAAATTAGAGAGTCTACATTGGCCCAAGTAATGATAGAATTGACCAAAGGATAGATTGCTAAGGAAAACAAGAAATATGGTGGAAGATTTGCACCTAAATATAGAGCCTTCAATATTCTTCAGAACAACATTGAAGATGTTGTTAAGAAATCAACCCTGATGGAAAAATTATGGGTTAACAACTTTCAAACAAGGAGAAGAACATCCCTTTGAGGGAATAAATAATGATGATGAAGATGGTAATAAGGAGGATGAAAAATAGAAAGAAAATATTGTTGAGGAGGAAATACAAAAGAAAGATGAAGATGTGGCTAAAATTGAAGAGCAACAGGAAGAACAGAGTGTGCAAGACACAAAAATGCAACAAGTATACCAATAGAAACTATAATTGTTAAAGATTTCTCTGATGTCTCTACTCAAAACATCCATCCTTTAACTAGAGAAGATCTGAAATAGAATTTTGACCAATCTACGCTTCAAGCAAGATTATGTGAAAATCCAGTATTGGTCAGTGTTGATGAACTTCTGATTGCAGTAGCTGAAACAACAAGGGACAAAGTGAAAACACAAGAACCAACATCTATCCTGATAGCTACTCAAGTACAACCTTAAATCAAAATAGAAGTAGATAAATCTACTAAGGTTGATACAACTGTTAGAGTTGACATAGTTGAATAGAGGCAAGTAGAAGAAGAAAATAAAATAAAAGAACAAATAGGATAGATAAGTGCATCTATACCTAAAGCACAAGAACAAGGTGCCACACAAATCATTATGATTGATAAGAGAAAATCTGAAGAGAATAAGGACACACAAAAGGAGAAGGAGGAAGAGGTCATTCAAGAATTGGTAAAATTACCAACATTAGGTACTCCTACAAAGATCCTTTAGAAGACGAGTACAAAAGTTGTACCCCTTGTAGATCTCAATAGTAAGCTCAAGTTCTTCTAAGGTTGCTAAGGTAATTCACTATGGAGATGTAACTCTAGATGAAGAGACGGTGATACCTAAGTATGATTATGTAACAATGATAGTAGAAAAAATAAACATGTTGCAACAAGTCTTAGAGAAGAAGAAGCAACAAGAAATGTAATGCCCCGTCAAGGGATCCAAAGAATTAACCTAGTATTTCACTAAGTTTGGTAGCATTTTTTTTTTTTTTTAAAGTAACTACCACCTACAACTTATGCACAATAACGAAAGCAATAGTAATGTCCATCTAAAGAGTAAACTTAACATATACAACATATTACATTCTTTAAGATCCCCTTAACGTGAATTACTTACATGAATCCATCTAGTACAACATCCAAATGAAATAATACGATAAGTCTAATGTTCAATTATTACATATCCAACTGCTCATTCATCCACTGTGCATGTCACAGGGTATGAAGGCTTAAAAGAATATACATATGTAGAACAAGGTACATCATCCTATTCTAATCCATGATACATCAAGTAAGGATAATAACATGATACTCATGATACATCATCATAAAAGCCATTTACATCTATCAGAAAGATCAAATAAATAAACTAAGTGCACGGTTCCTCCCAACCGTTAATAGCATCATTAGACCATCGTGGATCCTAGCCATCCCTCCGTGCGTAACATTCCAAGCACTGAAGAGATCATCGGTATTATCATAGTAGGAATGTCACTCCTAAACATCCTACTAACATAAAAAGTAAAGCATAAGATATCATCATCTAACATATGCTAATCATCAATGAAAGGATACATATCCATCATCACGAAGGACGCATTAACCACAAAGTCTCAATGAATCTCAAATGATAAGAGTGGAAAATACACTACCACCCAACCGCATGGTACCTAAGTGGTCCACTCCCACCGTGCTGAGGAGATAATCTCAAGTCCCAAACAGGTTATCAAAACCACATAGCACACGACTCTAAAGTCTAGGAAACCTAAAAGTATACTAACTCAAAGGTTCCAATCACAAAATAGACATCTACTTCCCAGAGGCACACAATGACATGTAGGAACCTACTATGCAAGCAGGAAAGTGTCATCGCATTTATCTCATACAAGTTACCCTGGCAGTTAGCTAAACTCCACGGGTCCATACAGATCTCATGCGGCCACTAGTATCCTTTCATACTGACAAGGCATACTATGGAATGCAAGGTCACAACCATGTGTTCTCTCTACTCCCATCCTAGCCTATACAAGCACTCAAGGCATGGGCGAGAACCAAAACTCTTATCTTTTTAGGTTCATTCAGTTAGTATTAAGTGTGTGAATGTTATCACTTATTAACCAACTTACAATGAGTTACCTTGGCAGCCTCTTAGGGCCCTCGCCCCCATTGCAAGCCACTTCCCGACACTACATGTAGATATCCTACCCTAATGCTCATGGTATCATAAACATAACGAAAGTCCACAAAATCACCATTGTAAGGATCAACAAATATCCATGATTAAAAATCATTAAATATGCATAAAAGCATCAAATCACCATGAGCAACATCCATAGAAAATCATGAACACAACAACTCTCTATTGGCAACTGAAGTATCACTGATAATCAAAATATCCATTGGTTCTCAATAACCAAAATATATCTCAAAATCATACTGATCGAAGACTCCAAAATGGTTGAGTCAAAACACGTCACATCATGACATCATCAATAATAAATCCACATATTAGTCCCATCATGGCGACTAGAATACATCCAAGGATAACTGATCGATGACCAAAATAATGGTTAAGTCAAGGGTTCCCGACATAAGAAGCTTAACTATAACAATCAGTATTCACAACCAATTCATAGAGCATTCCATCACATAATCATGGTTGGGATTATAAAGATCGAGATTAAAACATCATCAAGACATCACATTCACATAACCCCCAAGCCTCTGGTAGACGTCCTATACCGGTCAACACTAGTCAACCCAAAACCCAAAACATTAGCATAATGAAAACACAAAGTAAACACATGTTTTGGTTTTGCTAAGTTTTCAAATTTGAATTCATATGCAAAATCTCAGTTTTTGTATCCCAAGTTTAGAGAAAGAACATTTTTCTACGTTTTTCCATGTATAATTTTTTTTTTTTTTTTTTTTTGGATGGATTAAAAATTCCCTCTAAACTTCAGTTTCCAATCATAACATTTAAAAGACGTTTCCACTAACTTAACTTTCATATGCTTCATATATCTTATAATCTTAAACTATTAATTCATAATAGTTAAAACTATAAAATTACAAAACTATTCATCATTAAAAAGAGATGATTTATAAATCTTTTATTAACAACTTTAAATCTTTTAATATATATATATTACATATATATATATTTATATTTAAACATATACATACGTACATATATAATATAATATTTATTATTTTTTTGCATTTTATAAAAAATGGAACCGAATTTTATTAATTTTGATTCATAAAGGAAATCAATTATCAAAGTTTCCATAGAACAAAGCCGAATTGATTATGCCGTCAGCTATCATTGTGGTGACTATTGCCGCGGGTACCCTGCGAGCACTACAGTCGCGGGTACACTGCACAGCAAGTACCGCGCGCTCCTTTAAAGCATGGGTACGGGGTGCGATTCTGCCCCCACCCAAGCATGCATTAATATATTTATTTTAACATAAAATCGCAACGCGATTTCATAAGTTGCAGAATTCGTTTATTAAAACATTTCTTCCGCAATAAGGTTGTGAATATATATAAATATATATTTTATATATACATATGTATGTATATATATATAATTAAGGGTTATGTATATATATATATATATATATATATATATATATACATATATATACATATATATACATATATATCTATATATATGTATGTATATATATACATATCTATATATATATATATATATGTATATATATGTATATATATATATATGTATATATATGTATATATATGTATATATATGTATATATGTATATATATGTGTATATATATGTATATATATGTGTATATATATGTATAATATACAGAATCACAGTATGTTTATAAAAATACAAGCTTTCATTTTCAGAACCTCTCTATGAAACTTGTTCTTTTAAAAATTTCTCTGATGACTAATTCTAATGGGTTTGTCCATGAAATTGCAACCCTAATTCATATTATTTCAGATCTAAACATATTGAAAATGCACAATGAAGACATATGGAAAATATGAAGAAGACAGGGGAAAGCAAGATGCAAAAGTATCATAATGAAATCACAAGAATCTACCCGGATTCTGATGCTAAACTTGCTTATCCTTAGACAACCCGCAGAGCAAGCTTCCCTTCTTCAGAATTTTCCCGAATCCTCCAATGCCTCAACTATTCTCCACGCTAACCATACTATCCACGCTATGTCCCCGCTATCTCCAAGCTATTAAGGAATGCCCGAATATAAAGAGCTTTCGGATAACCCTAGAATGCTTCTAGAATCAGCTGGAAGATATCGCCAACTAAGCATGGACCTATTTCTAACCTTTTTAGATAAGCCCTAGGGTTGTAGACACCATGTGCTTAATTGATGCACTAACCCCCATGTTGTTGACACATGAAAAATAGGGAACTGCATCATTTCCCATGCAAACTTATAACTCCAATAACTTTTAAATTAATTTTCATTTAAATATTTATAACTCCCACTTTAATCTTCATAACTTTTATTTTAATTTTTATAACTTTTATTATTAATATTTGTTTATTAATTAATTAATATTTTATAATTATTATTTATTTTAATTTCTAATTTTCTTTTAATTTAATTCTTTTCTCTCAATTAATTCTCCTTTAATTAATAATCAAAATATCAAAATCATGATATTTAATCTCTCAAATAATTAATTTGTTAATTAAATCTATTTATTAAAACTTAGTTAATAGAAAATTCACCATGGACCTTCATGATAAAATATGAAAACCCATCATAGAACAATTCATACCAAATCAGTCTAAAAGATTAAAAATTACAAAATATGTCATCCGACACATTCAGTGGGTACTCAACTCAGATACTTGTCCTAACTCACTAGGACAAATGGTTTTAGGGTTTGGGATTTGGACCTGAGAATTTATCTCCCCTCTCTTATCATTGAGATAGTATAATAGGGTACGCTCATCCTAGCAATTCAAAGAAGTCGATACCCGGTACCTGCAACCTGCAAAAAAGCCATGCATGTACATACAAAATATATAGTGCTAAGCTAAACAGGCAATGGTAGGAAGTGGTGCATCGTGTAGATCCCAACTAAGCAGGTGACTACGACTCCCTCTCTTAACCACATCAAAAATGCCATACAATAAGAAAACACGCACACCATACACATGTAAGTATGGGGTAAGTATCCATAATAAAGCACATAAGATAATCAACCATCTAACTAATCATCAGCAGTAACTGAAAACAATATAGTGATCATCATACATAAATGAAATGTGAAGTCTAAATGATCTCATCACATGATAACTGAATCCATAATATAATGTCTGATAGTGTCAAAACAATACCACTAATCCATCTACATAAACTAGTCCATCAAAGTCTGATAACAATAGCAATAATATGTCCAGAGAAGATGTGAATGAGGGTAGGCACTACAAGAAATACTCAGGAAAGAGTATAGACAAAGACAAGCATCACAAGAAATTAACTACATCTTCTTAGATTCTTTCAGCTTGTCAACACCTAAAGAGACAAAGCCACTATTGGAAAAAAATTCAAAAATTGTGGAATAGGTGAACAATGAAGACTTAAACACAAATGCCAAACTTTGTGAATGGTCTGAAAGAAAGTTTCAAGGAAAAGTCAATGAGAAGATATCTAGTGAGATAGTGCTTACGCTAGTTCAACTATCAACAAAGATTGAGAAAGTGAAGAAGGCACTTGAGAATATTTTCTCATTGTACACTAAACTATGTGACCCCACACTCTTCACTCAAGACACAAGATAGAGAATTTTGAGTCTAGAGAGGAACTTGAATGTATTAGGTATGAAATTACCACAGAACCTAGCTCAAAGTGAGAAGTATTTTCATGCATTGATTTAGTCACAAAGTCAACTAGTTGTGTTAAAAGTATAAAAGGCTAATATAAGAGCCAAGTTGACAAATATCAAAGCATCTCTTACCCCACATATGGAAATACTCCATAAAGAGCTAGGATATTCAAAAACTTTGTTAAAGAAAGATCCTAATCTTTCTACACTAGATGACCTAGTTCACCTTGTAGTAGAGTTAGCAATCCAAATCAAATCATTTGATGTTGCATGTGACAACTAGGATTCTACTCTAAAAATAATAATGGAAGTCCATAAAACATTTTTAAACAAATACACCATAAGTGTATAAACCCTTCGACATAAGTGTCAAAAATGGGAAGATAAATAAGCAAGGGGAAGAATAAAGAAAAGGGAAGTGATGAATAAATAATATGGGAGATAAAGGCATGAGGAAAAAAGGGAGATGCAATATGCAAAAAGAAAGGGGGAGTCAGGAAAAAGATGAAGATGAAGACAAAATAGGAAAAAAATAGAGCATAACAAATGAAAGAGTATAAGTGCCAATAAAAAGTATCAATAGAGACAAATCTACTTAGAATGAAGAACAAAATTTTAGATACAAATCAAGCACATTAACTTAGGGGGAGTTATAAATTTTGAGGTATATAAACTATTACAAAATTTTAAAAATTTTGAAGTTTTGTATATAAGTTGAGTCATGGATATGTTATACTTAAAAAAATTAGATTGATTATGTATATTTAACTATTTTTGACACTCATGTCAAAGGGGTTAGATTGTTGATCTTGGAATTAGTTTCTACAGACATTCTAAGTAGTCATACGATAAGGACATTTAGAGATAGGCTTCACACCTCCTAGTGAAGACTAAAAATCATTAAAAGATTAGTTGGATTGGGGCTATGAATGAAAAGATAGAGCAAATAGAGAAGAACAAAATCTAGACTCTTGTACCTAGGCCTAAAGATAAAAATGTGATTGGAACTAAATGGGTATTCAAAAATAAGTTGAATGAAGATGGACAGGTATCAAGGAACAAAATTAGATTGGTATACAAAGTATATTCTCAAGAAGAAGTTCTAGATTATGGAGAGATTTTTGCTCCTATTGCAAGATTGGAAGGTGTCAGAATGCTACTTGCATATGTAGCACATAAAGGATTTAAAGTATATCAAATGGATGCCAAATCTACATTTCTCAATGGTATTCTAGATGAGGAAGTATATATTGAGCAACCTAAAGGCTTTATTGATCCAGACAAGAAGGACATGGTCTGTAAGTTACACAAAGAATTATATGGTTTGAAACAAGCTCCTAAGTTGAAAAAGAAAATTAAAAAATTAGAAAATAACTATAAAATGGAATCAAAAGGCATGGAATCAAAATACATCAAAATAATTATATGGTTTGAAAATTAGAAAATAACCCATTTAGTTGCACTAGGTTGATGAAGTTAAGACCCTATGGAATTAAGGTTCGAAATATTATAACCAAGAAACTAGGTCAATAGATTCATGGTATTTTATGATTTATTAGGGTAATGAATTATGTGAGGCCTCACCCGATCCACCATAGTGTAGATGACATAATTGCATTATGATACTTTTAATTTGGTATTTTGATATGCTCTCGAGACTATAGGGTTTTGTTATTTTAATATTTTCATTTTGATAATCCACACTTATGTCTACACATTAAGGCCTAAATGATATAATTAATGATTTTGTTCATGAAATTGCTTTTACAGAGGCTAAATTTCATAAGTGCTTGTGATTCAATTTTATGGGGAAGTTTGGTATTTGGATATTTGACATTATTCAAGATCTAGTAGGACAATGATTTACTTTATCGGTTGCTTTTGACACTTACAATAGAATTATGTCTACGATATGCACTATGAACTTGATATTTGTAAATGGAATGGTCGAGCACATATAGATAAGATTAGATTATAATATGATGCTTATGATGATCTATGATTAATGAGATATGCAGATAGGTGTTAATTTGATTATGATGGCTTATGATGTAGATAAATGTTCATTTGTTAATAATGATTTAATGTGGTATGTGGATAAATGTTAGTTCGATTATGATGGTTTATGATTTAATGAAGTATGCAGATAAATGTTAACTTGATCATGATGATTTAATGTGATATGCAGATAGATGTTGATTTGATTTTTGATGGTTGGTGATATGCAGATTCTGATATCTTTATATTTTGAATAATTTATTTGAAATGATTAGGAAAGGAAATTTATTGGAATTATGCTAATAAGATTTCGTAAAGTTTGAAATAATATGCATTTATGATATTTATTTATATAACCTCCTTGGACTACTAATGCTCAAGTTTAGTGTGCAAGAAGTGGGACCATGGAAAGCTTTGGGGGAAACAAGTTCCAAACCTATGCAAACACAGTTTAACGCAGATCTTGGAAGATTGAAAAGCCTCGTTGTGAAAGTGTTTTGTTTTGTAATATAAATTTTTTGCATGAGGAAATGTTTAATCATAATTTAGATGCATTAAGGACATGTCATGGTGAAGTGTACTATATTTTGATGTGTCACTTGACACTTGTATTTGTCTATGTGTTGATGACATGCCACCTAGAGTGTTGGTCACAAGGTCACTTAATCTTAGTCCTTTCATTTTCTTCCAAATAATGTTTAAGTACACCCACTTGGGAGAGAGTGTTAGGATGGGTCAACATCATGTTAATTTTTGAATTCAAACTTGTTAGAGTTTTTAGGGGGCCTAGACGGGATCCTAGAATGTCTTCTTATTGAAAATAAGTTACCCATATGATAGAAAATTAGGTTAGGGACCTAATTTTGACCATGTGAGTGCCTAGACAACCTAGGGGGGCCCTTTACCCATGCATTCTTCCATCAATTCGAAAATGGATTTGTCACATGTGTTCCCTTCCATGTTCCCACTAAGTCAAATATAGCAAAATCAGAGGAGACGAGTTTGTAAGGGGGGATGGCTTAGTGTTTTTGCTAAGAATAGTTAGTGTGAAGGCCTTATTAGAGGGTCTTGGACAAACTAGTGGGGTGCTCACCAACTCTCTAAGTTTAGAGACAGTTAGAATTTGGAAAGGAAAAAGGGAGCTCTACTACAACTATCATTACCCTAGCTTGGACCAAGGTTAGTGTTCCAAACCATGCTTCATTCTCATTCTTGAGTATTGTAAAGTAGATCTGCAAGTATGAGGAATGTGTCAATGGAGTATGTATTGAAGTGGGGGTCTTGCATTATGAATTTTGATATTGTGTTGTGGTATTGTGAGAATATGTTGTATTCTTGTTGCATTGTCAGTTGGATATTGTGTTGTGCTAGTGCTAGAAAATGTTGTAATCTTGTAGCATTATGGATTTTGATGTTGTGTTGTGGCATTGTGAGAAAGTGATGTTCTCTTGAAGATTTCTTGTTTTATTTCTTCTCAGTTTTGTGTTTTCTTGTTTGGAATGGATGTGAATGTGTTTTATGGGTGTGAAGGCTTCACTCACCCTTGGGAGGGAAGAGAAGCCTTGGGTGAAGGGCATAAGTTGGGCCTGACATTGCAGTTGAGAAAAATTACCTCAAGATGAGGATTGTTATTATCATGGAGTATGGGCTCCATTAAGGCCATGAATCTTGTTGTTTTGGAGGTACAAGGAGGTTGGTGAATGAGGAGGAGATGATTTTTTGAAGGCCTTGAGAGGCAAATACAATGGCAATCTGTTGTTTATGTTTATGGTGGCCTTGAGAGGCAAAATGCAGTGGCAATATGTTACTTATGTTGTTATAATTTCTCCTCTTTGAAGAGCCCACCTTCACCCAATGTTTTATGATTCCAATGGTGAATCATTGTGCAAGCCATGGGAGGGTGTTGATTTTTTTGTGGGTTGTGTTTCCATGTAGAATTTGGTGAAGTATGTGTGTAACCTTTTTGGTTCTTGTTTCCCCTACTCGGTGGGTGGCTTCATAGAAGCCTAGGTTGGGAGGTGAGCCTCCATGGTTCCAAGTTTTGTGTTGTTTTACAGGTTGTGTGAAGATGCATGCCATGGAATATTAGGGTTTAACCCTATTCAAAGTGAAGAAGATCCAAATGCATAATAGGAGTCTCAATGTTCAAGTTTCTCATTGTTCATGTTCTTACTGATCAAGTTGATCAATGATCATGCTACTCATTGTTCATGTCTTTCAATGTTCATGTTTGTTATGATTTTGAAAGGTCTCTTGTGTTGTCTCATTGTGATGAAAGGAGATTGTACCATTTTTACCTAATGTATATGTAGAGGAAATAATTTTAAAATGTTGTATATCTATGTTCTGATCATTTCAAGCTTCATGAGTTATGGAAGAGTTAGTAGGAGATGTAGAATACTTTGGCATCATTGTTTCCATTTGAAGATTGTAGAAGGTTGAAGAATTGTATGTTTATATTTCCCTTGTAATGAAATCTTCTATGTTAAATTTGATATGAGACTCTTCTCCTTGATGTATTGGTAGATATTTATTTCTTAAAGGGCATGTAGAAGAATGTTATGAGTAGAGTAAGTAAGATTCAAAATATATAAGTTGCATTGAAAAATTATATGCAGTGCATTTCATAACTTGGAATAAAATTACTACATTTGATTATTCATTATACATGTATAAACATTTATGCATTTGGCTCTCAAGTCCAATTAAGTTCGCTAAGAAGATAAAACCATTCTACCAATAAGTATACTCACAAACACAAGAGGAAACTATGATGTCATGGAACGAAATTTTGTATGAGTAGAAAGAATGCATATTTCCACCTTGTTGTAGGTCCACATTTTCCTCTCTGGAAAATGTATGGGGATGGGAAATAATCCCTCTCCCCATTACAGACCAATAAATTAATCCCAAGAATATTCTCTAGGATCTTGACTCCTAGCTAAACCTATTAAAAATTGTGGTGAGAACTTACAAAATAAAATAATATACGTATATGAAACCAGACTACCCTTGAAAAGACTACTCATCCACTTCAAAATTATAATACTAAAAAATCTAATAAAAATAAAGGGACACCTATAAATTCTCTATCTAGTCGACCACTCTTTACTCATCACCAAATCAAACATAAAATAAAATATGATGTGATCAGTGAAAAGGCTCGAGGACTTAAATCTAGAAGCACCTTGTTTCTTTTCTTTTATTCAAAAAACGGACAAAAACTATGCTCTCAGAATGTGGCCCCCACCCTCCCTAGGTGTTCATACTTTTATGCAACACGTGATCCAATGCTCTAAGTTTTGAAATAAGTCAGAAAACCCTTACCCTCCTCTTAGGCACATCATCTCATGAATAAAGGTAAGGGAGTCAATGTTTCATAAATACTTGTGCAGACCATGGACCCCACCTAGGCGCTTCATGTCCTTTCTTGGGTGCATAAAATATGAAGTATAAGTTGCCTTGCTCTAACCAAAGTTAGAGGATCCACCCTTGAGTGCCTCCAAACTAGGTAATAAGGAGTGCACTATCCTAGGTAAGCAGGCATTTTGAAAAGGAGTATATAGTCTTGGAATGGGATAAAGTAACATGGGGTAGGAAAAAAAATTTAAGATAAGTTAGTAGTTAATAGTGGTAGTTGAGAGTTAGGCACCTATCTTGAAGGTGGGAATGTTGTTGTATTAGGTGGGATAACTAGTGTTGTTTTAGGTTGTATTAATTTAATAGGCCATGTATTAGTAGGGGTATTAGGAAGTAAGGTGGGTAGTTAGTAAAATATGTTACTCTTAAATGAGATTTGTTAGTAGTGTTTTGGGATTTAATTAGTATATAAATACATGTGTTGGTAGAGAGCTAGGATTAAATATTAAGGGTGTTAGACATTAGAAAACTAGTAAATTTTGGACATTGTGATTTGTAGTATGGATATGTTACTCATAAAATAGGGTTTAGTTAAAAAGAGTTGAAGATAGTGGTTAGGATAAATTAAAAAGAAAACTTAGCGAGCTTTTAGATTTGACTTTTAAATGATGACACCTTTAGTAGCACATTAAAGTAAGTGTCTTTATTTTATGTGTTTTGTTATCTTATGTTATGTGTAGTTCAAGTTAGGGAAAAAAGAGGACATAGGAGTAGTTAATTAAGGAATTTAGGAATACCAAGTTATATTTAATGAATGATGAAATTTATTATGTTTTTTTATTATTAATTGTTAGGATATGTAAAGGAAAATCATTATAAAAAAATTTAAAAATTAATGGAATTGTTTGGGAATGATTAAGTTGGTATGGGGGAGTATTAACGCAAATCTAGATTAATGGAATTGTAGTGGATAGACATGGAATGGTAGGATTAATTAAGTAAACTAAAAAGAATAATAAAACCAAATAAATAATTAATAGTTGGGGTTGAGTTAGTAGCACCTAATTAGTAAAGTTGCCAAAATGATCAAAGTGGAAATAGGATAATAGATAAATAGTTTATCAAGGGATACATATATGGGTAACTAAATTGAAAAGGAAGATAAATAGGAAAGGCATGTATTATGGTAGGACAACTTGTATTCAAAACATTTAGGTCTTTTATCAAGCATCACTGCGTTCGCAAACCCTAGAACCATTCCAACTACATTAATACAAAAACTGAATTCCACTTGCATTTGCGGAGTGTCCTAGCTCAAAGTATAGAAGGTGAAAGGTTTATAACCAAAATATCATTATACTTAGTACTGCAACCATTGATAGGCAACTAGGTGATTCCTCATGGAAAAACTTGAATTCTAGATTTTGAATGGAACAAAGTCCATTTCATCAACTAACTTTATCATCTCCAAATTCAGTGGAGATATACATTGTTATCTGAAAAACTCACCATTCAATAGAACGTTCGTAACAAGTATAGATTTATACATATTATCTATAGGATTATTTTAAAAAAAAGAAATAAATTAAAAAATAAAAAATAAAAAAAATTGTTGGTTGTGTTTTGTCGTATTAAATTTTGGGCATGACATCAACTATGATCAACAACACATAAAATTTGGAGATGCAAGTACAAAAATTATTGAGTAATACATTGTGCTATATGATCACTCTCCACAAAAAATTGATGAAGAAATTAAAACTCATCAGGTCAACATGATTGGAGGAAATTGACCACCTCTAGTCAAAGTTGCTCCACATGAACCAATATTTTTCATATTTACACAAGTTTTACCTTGCCTTGGTGACATAAATACCATACTTTTACTATTAAACATACCAATTGCCAAAAATAATGGCTTCATCCAATTTAAATACTTTAACCTTACTGTTTTCACTTCATATTTTTTGCACTTCAATTATGTTTATTGTCTATCAATAACTGATTGCCTCTGCATTAAGAGACTCTAATTATATATTGTATGTGGTCTTGTATTGACCCATCACCATATTCTTGCCATCATGAACCTCTTCTACGGCTCCATTCCTTTGATTGCTTGTTAAAATAGTACTTTTTGTCTGCATGTATTTTCCCACCAAAAATTGCTTTGTTAATTCAAATTTTATACATCACAACACCAACAACCTTCCTAGGTTGAAGAAAATTAAATTCATAGGACAAGTCTCCTAACCTTACATATTCATCTCTACTTGTTTGATCAAAATACAACTATGACTATTGACCTTCCAAATTTGCAAGAAAAGTTGCATGACAACTTTTTAACAATTTTTGTAACTTTTCAATATTTCCAAACAAATGACTTCAAATGCCTACCAAAACTTGATAAATCATTCAAGAACTCTTAAAAATATAAAATTGAATATTTTTGGTCAACTCATAGCATTGACCAACATTGAATGACCTACAACTTTCCCATTGGCCTTATTACAACATGCAAGAAATTTGCCTAAAATGCATTCTAGGATGCTTGAGATTGACTTCTTGTCATGTGTCAACTTGGACACTTATCAATCACATAATCTATCCACACCTTATTTAGGACCTTGGGCCCCTACATCATTTCCTCACTTTGGATTTTTGTACATCGAACATATAATAATTCCAATTTTTTGTAAGATATATCAATGTTGAGTTTATTGAAACCTTGTCTAACTCTTCTGCTTCTCCATCTTGTATTTCTGCAAATTCTTTCTTTTTATTTTTGTGATTGGATTTTGGGAAGTGATACTTGTAATGAAATCTTTGGCTTCTTTTAACTTTTTTCCTTTCTTCTTTACCAATTTCCTTAACAATAAATCTTTAACCAAAAATAACAAAATTTTATGTAAGCAAACAACTTTTCATTGATTATAATATGGGTGAATTTGAGAGAGGTAACCAATTTTTTCTTTCAAAACCATATGTGCAAATATAAACATTAAGTATAATATATCCAATATTTTTTTATATGTACACATTAATTAGACTAATTTTTTACTTCAAAACCATATATGCAGATATAAACATTAAGTAAAACATGTCTAATATTTTTGTAGATGTACACATTAATTACACCAAATTTTTCTTTCAAAACCATATGTGAAGATATAAATATTAAATACAACATGTCCAATAATTTTGTAGATATATTTTCCTATGAAGAAAGACCAGGCCTAGCAATATGAACCCAGAACAAAATAATGAGACAATTTCTAGATTATGGTCCCAGTTCCAAAGAAAAGTTGATAATGTAGTTGTCCTTGCAAAAAGTGTAAGGTCTTAAAGAATTGAAGAATTATAATCACAATAGCCCAAATTCATTGTAGGAAGCATGGTCATGTTGAAAAGGGGTCACAAATTTTTTCAATTGGTGAATGTTGATTTCTAACTAGAGGAATATGGAGTTGTGAATATCCAAGCTGGGGATAACACTCCCATGGAAGAAGGTGATAATGCACTAGAGGGAATTATTGAAGAAGATAGTATTGGTGTACCTAATGAGATGCTTACAATGATGGTACTAGAGAAAATAATAATGATGATGATGTTCTAGATATACCTATATTGGAGAAGTCACATGAGCCCCTATAACAAGGCTCTCAAATAACTCTTCTCTCTACTATAGTGTTATTGGTTAACTTGAAGGTTATGAATTGTTTATCCAATGTAGCGGTGTCACATATGTTAAGGTATGCCATTTTTTCATTTTCAATGTTAGCATACCATTACTATTCATTTTATTAACAATTCATATTTATTTTTGTAGGTTGATAGGTGAGTTTTTGTTACCACGATAAAAAAATTCTACCTCATTCGAACTAAGAATTATCTAGTATTTTGAATCAAATTGGAATGAAGTATCAAACAATAAATACATGTCCTAATGATCACATTCTACATCATAAAAAACATGAATTTTCAATAGAATGCCCCGATTTTCATAGTAGTAGATATCAGTTAGATCAAATAACAAAAAAGGTACCTCACAAGTTTATTTGGTACATTCTCATTTTTCCACATCTTGAATGATTATTCAAGTGCACTAAGTTGGCAAAATTTATGGATTACCATGCATGCAGTAGAAGTCAAGATGACATTATGTGAATGACTATAGATGATTCTACATTTAAAGAGATAGAAAAAACATGGCCACACTTTAAAAAAGAGCCTCATAATCTCAAGCTTTCATTAGCAGCAGATGGTGTTAGTCCATTTGGAGATATCAGATCTATTTACTCAGTGTGGCTTATTTTTGTTATTAACAATAAAATTAATGTCATTTAATTTCCACAATCCATTAGTAATATCATGAGAATATTTTTTCGGTAAAGTGTAAATAGTGAATACTTATTTACACCAACACCCCACCTTAAGTGCAACTTGGGGGAATGCACTTAAGCTCACGAATGCAAGATGGGTCCCAACTACGAGGCCATGTTAGATACCCATGTACAAAAGAAATGCTCTATATATAATGTGATTCAATGCAATCTCTCATAAAGTAGAGACAGAGGGAAAACCTCATGGGAAAACTTAAGCTCATGAATGCAAGGTGGGTCCCAGCTATGAGGCCATGTTAAGTACCCATGTACAAAAGAAATGTTGTACATATAGTGTGATTCAATGAAATCACTCATAAAGCAGAGAATGACGGAAAACCTCATGGAAAAAACCCTCCTCCAAAAAGAGAGATATGTGCAATAAATAAGATGAGAGAGAAGAAGAACTCAGATGAGGAAAATATCCCTCCTAGAAGAAAGAAGAGAGAAGTCAAGGGACTCCCCTTTTTGCAACATCCCTCACCCCCAAGAGATCTCACAAATGGGTATACTTGACCTCGGTGAAGGGTTTGGTAAAGATGTCTATGGCCTGCTCTATTGTAGGACAATATTGTAATGTGATTATTTTTTCATGTATTAGCTCTCTAATGTACTACATATGAACCTCAATGTGCTTGGTCTACTAATGCTAAACTAAATGTTAGAGATCTCAATAGAACTCTAATTGTCATAATGTATGATTGTAGGTTTAGGTAGATTAAATCCAAACTCCTCCATGATGTGTTGTAACCAAAGAGCCTTTGTAGCTACACTGACAACTCTTTGATGCTCAACCTGTGTTGAAGAAAGAGCAACATTATTTTTCTTCTTACTCCACCAAAAAATAGGGCTGGAACCAAGGTGAAACATGTAACTTGAAGTATACTTGCAAGAATCAAGGTCCCTTGCATAGTTTGAGTCTATAAATCCAACTAGCTAAAGTTACGTACTTGTTGCATAGTGTATCCCATGTGTTTTTGTACCATGTATGTAGTGCAAGATGAATTTGGTATCCTTCCAATTAAGCTCATGTGGTTCTCGAATGAAGTGAGAAACCATGCCAACTACAAAATCTATATTAGGGCATGTGTGGGTCAAGTAGATAAGACTCCCAACTAATTATCAATACAATATAGGATCAACAAATGAAGTGGTACATTTGGCCTCTAACTTGACACCTAAAAGAAAGGGAGTAGGAGAAGGCTTGCAGTCACTCGTGTCAAACTGAGAACGCAAGTCAAGAGCATACTTGGGGTGAGAAAGTGTGATCCTAGCTGAAGACTATGTGATCTCAATACCAAGGAAGTAATGTAGCAAACCCAAGTGTGCCATAGAAAATCTATCCTGCAAAGAGGTCTTGACACTAGCAATGATGGATGAAGTGCTTCTTATAATGATCAAGTCATCTACATAAAGCACGAGTATCAAGTGTGAGTCATCCCACTGAATAATGTAAATATTAGAATCAAAATGAAAACTATTGAATCCTATTAAGATTAAGAAGGAATCCATCCTAGCATACCAAGCCCGAGGAGTCTGCTTAAGACCATAGATAGACTTCTTAAATATGCAAACCATAGTAGAATATTGTATGAACCCTTGTGGCTGCTCCATATTAATATCCTCATGAAGATCACCATTCAAAAAGGCACTCTTGACATCCATTTGTGTACAACCCAACCATGAGTTGTAGCAATAGCTAGTGTTAGGTGAATGGAGTTCATCTTGGCAACTAGTACAAAAGTCTTTGTATAGTCAATACCTAGAACCTACGAGAAACCTTTAGCAACTAGTTTGACCTTATGTTTATCCACACTTCCATCTACTGCAAATTTGGTTCAATAGACCACTTACACCAAACTAGCTCGCTTCCCTTAGGAAGGGGAACTAATTCCCAAGTGGTTTTTTCATCAAAGATTTATATTCTTCCTCCATAGCCTTGTCCCATTTTGGAATCCCTAATGCTTCCTTAAATGACTATGGATCAGACGCAATGATTATATATGCATGTGGAAATGATTTTTGCTATGACCTAGTCCTCTGAGTGTCTGAAGGATTAGCCACAAATGAACCTACTAAATCAAGGGTTTGTTATGCCCAACGAGGTTTAGTGGAAGAAGAAGGAATGTCTTCAGTTGTTTGTGAACCTTGTGAAGGTATTGTCTTATGAGTAAAATTTGAAGGAATCTCATCTTTCAAGTCACTATCATCACTATGATCACTATCCATGAAGGAGGAAGAATGAGGAGTTGAAGAAGCCAAACTTGGACAAGTTTCTTCAAAGTGAACACTCCTCCCATAAAATATTTCATGAGTCTATGGATCCATGATTTTGTATGCCTTAAGATGGTCAGAACATCCAACAAATATACATGATTTTCTTTGAGGTTCTAATGTTGTTCACTTTTTTGTAGGTATCCTTGCCTATGCTAGACAACCAAAAACTTTGAAGTTCTTTACACTTGGTTTTCTACCACACCATGCCTCAAAAGATGTAATTCCATGTAAGGCCTTATGGTGACTTCTATTTTGGATGTAATTGGCACAACACATGGCTTATGCCCAAAAAAATTTCTCTAGAGACTTATGTTGAAGCATACAAGTGGTCATTTCCTTAAGGGTTATATTCTTCCTTTCAGCAACACTATTTTTTTGTGGCACGTACGCAACTAAATTTTGAAGGCCAATACCCTCATCATTGCAAAACTTTATAATCCTGGAATTGACATATTCCCTACCATTATCTTTTTGTAGAATCTTGATGGCTTTCCATGATTTTTTTCTCAATTTAAGCTTTGAAGGTGATACACTTATCAAATACTTCACTCTTATGAGAAAGTAAAAAGACCCAAGTGTACCATGAAAAGTCATCAATAAAGGTGAGAACATAGTAGGCCAACTTATTGTTGGGCTCTAGAAATGTATGATATTGTTGTTGTGCAGGTATTTGTTAGAACTGTTGTAGCACATATTGTTGTTGTCGTAACAATTGTTGTTGATATTCTTGTTGCTTTTCTAATTGTTGTTGCCATGCCATGTATCTTTGTAACTATTCATTGTGTGTTTGCAATTGTTTGTCATGAATTTATTTTTCTTATCGCATTTGTTGTTGGTACATGGCATGTATATCATGTGGGTTTTGATCGTGTTGTGTAATAGGAGGATTGGATGCTTGACTCACATATCGGTGTTGTTTTCTCTCTTGTTGCTTTAGTTGATGACTATTTCCTGAAGGTGCAAATAGCATCTTAAGATCTTGAACCTTATACTTTTGAGGTTTTGATGTGTTTCTTTGAGACATCATATTCACTTGGTTTTGTTGCAATTATTGTTTATATTTAGGTTGTATGTTCTTTGGTGGAACTAGCATAATGTCAATGAGATGCTTTTGTTTCAATTCAATAGGTGCACTTGCAACAATAGGTATGGTTACAAGGGATGCATCCATAGTCGATCCCATATTAGTTGACATTGTCATAGTTGGTAATGTTAAAAGAAAAAGGGTATTTTGTTGAATATATTCCAAAAAATGTATGTTAGGCATTCCTGCTGTATAAGTATTCTTAAGTATCTCTTGTTGATGAATCATTCGATTAAGGTCAACCTTTAATGTTCTACTAGGATACCTTTTTGGGTTATTATTGAGATTACTTTCTTCTTGAAGTGTGGGAGGTGCATCAAAAAGGGGATTGTTATTGATTTGTCCAAAGGTATTTCTTGGTGGAACCTCAATGGTTAATTCTTTTCGAGGTCTTTTAGATGGTATCTTTGTAGTTGATGGGTCCAAAAGTTGTTTCCCTTTGTCTAAGTCTAAGTTGATCATAGATGGAAGTTCTTCCAAGATTAGATTGTCTTGATTCTTAGACTTATGCTCCTCTAATGTAGGATTAAATTTTAATACCTCTTGATCCATAATGTGTTTGATGTTCTTTCAAAAAGATTTGTCTTGAAATACTTTGTCCATTTGTTCAATAAGTTTTCCAAACTCATCATTAGAAGAGTCATCATATATGTTTGTGATGGCTTGTAAAATATTTGAAGGTTCCATTTGTGGGTTTGAAGAATGAAAGGTACTTGTGTTAGGTTTTTCAAACTCAAAGGAACCACTTTGTTCATCTTGGGGTGTTGTAGGTACACTTCCATATCTTGGTTGCATAGGTAAAAATATAGGTGCAAAGTCTAGTGGGACTAATTGGAATTGTCCATATGAAGGTGAAGCATTAGGTGGAAAACCTAAGTTACACATGTCATTTGAAAAGGATGAAGTGTCTACTAAATTTCTCATGAAGGTAGGTTGTTGAAATTCTTGGGTATTATCCATTGGAGGATACATGCTTATAGGATTAACTTATTGAAGTTGTTGTGTTTTCTTTCATCTTGTCTTAGGAGGTTGTTGTGTTTCTACTTGAGATGTGGACATAGTTTGATATTTACTTTGTGGTTCTTTGGATAATTGAGCCCTTGTTAAAATTGGCATGATATCCTAATATGCACCTCAGTGAGAGAAATGTATGCAAACTATGGTACGCAAGATTTTTTTTTGTTTTTGCTTTTTGTTTTTTGGGATATAAGGTATGAAAATGCACCTAAGGTATGATTGTGCAAAGGTTGAAAATGAAAATGTTGTTTGAGTTTTGACTAAGGGATGTAAATGCAAAATAAGACATGGTAAGGTTTAAATGCATCAAATGTTTGTTGAACTTGGACTAAGCTATGAAATGCAAATATATAGTTTTTGGATTTTTGGAATTTTTGAAATGCAAAATAAGGATATGTATGCAAAATGTTTTTTTTTTTTTTTTGGATTTTTGAAGGATAGTTAAAGTGATATGAAAACTAAGAGGGTATTAACCAATGTTTATGCAACTAAGGGCTAAGATAATTATGAAGTTTGTATGCAAACTAAAATGAGGGATCAAAATGAGGTTTATGCAACCATGGTTATGCAAAATGAGGATGAGGAAGCTAAGGATATGCAAACTAAAGTTTGAAAAGAAATTGAGGTTTTATGCAAAGTGCAAACTAAGGTTATGAAAATGCAACTAAGGATATGCAAAGGTTTTGAATTTTGAAGAAAAATATTTGGAAAATATTAATCAAAGAGTGTAACCTTATAAGGATGAGCAATGGATCTTGACCAAGAAAGAAAGATCAAAAGGACCAGATGAAAAAAAAGGACCAAGTCAAATTCATCAAGACATAGACAAAATTTGACTCAAAAGATGAATGATAAAAGACAAATGACAAAGACCAAGATCAAGATCCTTTACTCATCCATAGAAAAAAAATGTTCTAAGACCCATATTTTGTTTGGATTCCTCTACCAAGTTCAAAGGTCATAGGTTCAAAATGAGGACTAAAGTGAAGATTATGAGAGCTATGCAAGGACCTAGGTGCTAAATGCAAGGTATGAGAGGATCAAAATGAGGGCTAAGGACTAAGAGATGAAAAATGAAAGTGCGGGATAAGCCATGCAAGATAGCTTAAGTGTAATAGAATGATGATTATGCAAGATGAAAATGAGTCTTAAGGGTCATGCCAATGGACACTAAGGCTACAAGTTTCCATGTTTGCAATTGTTTCAAATGTCAACAAGTGTTTGTTCGTAGGAATGTTTCAAAGTTCTCAATTTGTTTTTGTGAGAGTGTACACTTTTTTTTTTGTAGTTATCTTGATTAATGAAAACACTTTTGTAAGACACAATAGATAGAATGGTTGTTGTTAAAAATGAACAAACATACCATAACCTAGGCTGAAAGGACTATATCCACTAAAATTATCACTTGAACCGAAGTTCAGTCATGCTTATCCAGAGTGGACAACCTAGAATCTTGGTATCATAAGCTCCCCCTTATAGTGCACTCACTTCTCAAGCATACCAAGATCCACTTCCCAAGGGGCATCACTTTCCAAGGGACTGTTGTCTTTACTAAGGATCTCAAAAGTGTGAGATGTCTTCACAGGCATGGGTGACCCCTTGAGTCAGTGGATAGAAGGATTTTGGCCACTACAACAAAGGTTTTGAGTACGGGACACTCTATTTAGCAAGTGGGATGATAAACTCCTGCAGGAGATCTCCCAACCTTGAGTACCAAGGTTTGACACACCTCTAAGGGTATTGGAGGAGAGCTATCACCTAGCCATATCGCTGATTAGGCATTACCCTTAATTGAGCCTTTATATAGTGGTTAGAGTGGAGACTTGGCTTTGTCCTATTACCACTCTGAAGTCGTCCCTTGGCATACCCAATATCATATATCTTGGTCCAAGGTAGGATTCTCTAAAAGAATTATACAAATTTCTCTAACACCCAAGATCCACGAAGGTGAGGGGAGAGGATACATCTATATAACCCTTTAGGATTTTGTTAACACTACTAAAACACCGAGCACAATAGAAAAGTTTATTTTAGAACACCAAAACTAGGCATTTGCTAATCTACTAAAAATAACACAATGTTTTGACAAACACACAAGGTCTTCATCATACGTCTTGCATCAAATGAATTAGTAGTTTTTAGTATTTGTCTTCATCCTCCTTCCTGCATTAAAAAAAAAAAAAAAAAATTTAAAAAGTCTCTACAAGTTAAAAAAATAGTTTCTAAAAGATAAATCAAATCTATTTTAACAAAACAAAACAAACTTAAAGTTAAGTTAGATTAAAAGAAAATAAATAAATAAAATCTAAACTAAAAAAAATCAGATTTAAATTAAAAGTTAAATTAATATCTAATCTAAGTTAGAAAACTTTAAAAAATTATTTTAAACTAAAAACTAGATGTTAATCTACTCCTAATAAATAAATTAGAATTAAAAAAATTAACTTTAACTATTTAAATCTTATCTAAAATTAAATTTTAAAAAAAAAACACTAAATCTAAATCTATTCTAAAAACTAAAAACTAAAACTAAACCAAAAAAAAACAAAACTAATTTACATACTTTAAAAAAAAAGTTCTAAAAAATAAGTTCAAGAAGAATTAAATCTAAGTTTCACGTGGCTTTTCTAAACATAAAGTAAATTGAGTTGAGAGATGTAATGTTAAAAAAAAAATCTACAATGAAGGAGTTTTTTTCAATGCCAAAACACAACGGATAGTCAATGTTGAAAATGGAGGATGTTAAGTGATACAAGTGAAATGCAACCCACGCTTTTAAATTAATTCGAATAAAATGAAGGTTGTTTAATTAATGGATTGCATATCTGATTTGCAAAAATAGTGCAGCACTATCATGGGATAAAGAGCAATAGAATGCTAGCACATACAAAGTGACACATTTCTGATTTTTAATCAAATATATTTCCGAATTTTGACAAATAAATTTCAGTTTTTAGATATGTAATTTTAGATTTTTGAGACAAATTTGTTTCAAATTTTTGACTTAATCAAATTCAGCAAATTTATTTTGTAATTTCAGATTTATTTTGACACAAACCAATATGTGATAAAGATTCATTTGGCATCTCATTTATCAAATATGAAATGAAAACATTAGAGTCAAGACATTTGAACTATCTTATGAAATAGGACAAAGCATAAAAGTTCTTTGATCCTCCTAATTAGATATATGTGACTTTGTTGTTCATTTTAGATTTTTAGAAGTATGAAAATATGTAACAACAAGGTTAGACTCCAATAATGCTCCAAGCTTCTTCCTTGCACTTACACACATAAGAGGAGAAAAGAAGATTAGTATTGCATGTTCATGTCGGGTTCACCAAATGTAAGACTAGAAAATGAGTAAATTTGTATAATGAAAGCAACCACAAACTTTCAAAGAAATACAAACCAATCTAATCTACCATTGAAGCCATTGAAACAAAAGTGCATAAATAAACATGAAAAACTCATAAAAGACACTCCCTTCACATGATGCTCCAATGTTATCATTTCTTCTCTATAGAGTTGATGTCAATGTAGCTCCAATTAACAAGATACACCTACAATTGAAAGCAAGATAATGATATGATAGCGAGAATACTTGGATTGTGGTTAGCCAAAACAAGTGCACAATGGCTCAATTTATAGGATTTTGAAGCCAAATGCAAGAAATGGAAAGAAATAATGGAAAAGAGAAAGATTTCATAATTATGTGTGAATTTTGGAAATTGCTATGAAAAAGAGGTGAAATTGGAAAATTATGACACAATATGACAAATTATGACAATGTGAAAGAATTATGCATAGAAATGTGTAAGAAAAAATGGAAGAAGAAAGTATCAGAAAAATGCATAGAAAGATGTAAGATGTATAAGCTAAAAATTAGGAATGTTAAGAGTGGGAAATTTTGAATTTTAAAAACTCATAGTTCTCTCTAAAGTGGAAATTATAAATTATAGAATTAAAAATAGAAAATGAAAAATGAGGAATGAGAAATTAGAATTAGAATTTAGGAAATTAGAATTAGAATTTAAGAAATTAGGAATTCCCATAATTCATGAAAATGGAATCAATTAATTAATAAAGATTAATTAATTGATAATGGTTTGTAAAGAGGAATAATTAATAAGAGGGGATGAAATTAAATGATCAAGACATAGGAATAGACTATGGGTTATCTAATCCTATAGGAGAAATTAATAAATTGATTGGCCAAGATGATGAAATAAATGCAAGATAATCCTAGTGAAGGATCATGATGAAAATATAAATCAAATGTGATGATATAAATAAATGATCGAATGAAATAACCGATGCTAGACGAATGATAGGAAATGGTGACTTGTCAAGGACACATGACAAGGGTTGATGACATATGACATTTAATGAACATTGTAAATGCCACAAGATTGATTGAAATTGATTGATAGAGATTAATCACAATAACATCAATAGACACGGTCAATGCTATCAAATTAATTGAATAAAAACATGATTAGACATTGAAGGACTTAATAATGTCAAGGATCAAATTGATGAATAGTGATGATATGCCAAGGACACATGACATATATTAATGAATGTTGATAAGGCACTGAAGGATGTAACAATGCCTAAAGGATTGATGATGATGAGATGATATTGAAATAGTTTTTGAATTGATTCTGAGATTATTTGCATTTTGATTGAATGATGCATGATGCTCTACTTCATTTTGTGAATCCATACTCACAAAATTTTTCCTACCATGGGAGTTGGATGCAGGAGCATCATGCATCAGCAAAAAAAAATGTGGAAGATTTGCATGTTGGTTTTCTTGTCCTTGTTGAGGTGGAAGCTTGTGGTGAAGATGAAGATGGTTGTATATCTTTCTTTCGACATCAAAGTGTGGGACACACTTTTCTATCTACCAAGGGAGTCTGATGCAGGAGCATCTTGCATGGGAAAATTATTTATTCACAAAAAAAAAAAAAGAGGAAAAAAAAATTTTAAAAATTGTGGAGGAGAGAGAAAGTGATGAAAATTAGAGGAGAAATAATAAAAAATAAAAAGGAGAAAAGAAAGGAAAAGGAGATTTCTATTTTCAAGGTGCATAGGTGGCATAAAAAGAAAAATAATAAAAATAGTTGTCATTCCATTAATCGAGGTGTATAGGTGGAAATTTAGAAGTTTGTGAAAAGTTTCTTGAATCATGTATTTAATATTTTTTGGGTGCTTAGTTGTATTTGGGGTGGGAATTTAATATTTATTTAAAGGTAGTTGTATTTACCTTTTATTCCACATTGGTTGTGTTTGTAATGTCTTGGGTTAGAAGTGCCTATTTAAGCAAGGCTTATTATCATTTGTAATCAAGTTCAAGAAATGGAAGCTCTTCTAATGGAAGTTGGAGAAATAGAAGCTTTTCAAGTGTAAGCTCTTGTAGTGAAGCTCTTCTAATGTAATCTCTTGTAAGGAAGTTCGAGAAATAGAAGTTCTTGCGTTGTAAGCTCTTCAAATGTAATCTCTTCTAATGTATTTCAAGTATTAATGGATGCTTTATGAAGCATTTTTTTCATCTCTCTATCTCCATCTTGTTGTATTTTTTTGGTTGTGAGTTGGTACGGGTGGTGTGGCCCGTCGTCATTGAATGATGATCAAGTTGGCCAAAAGATCAAAGTTAGTGAAATGATAAAATGGGACAAGTTATGATGTGAAGGTGATAAAAGATTTGGCATGAACCATTTTTGAGTGTCTATAGTTAGTATCTTTGTCACTTATTTTCTTGGAAAACCTTCAAGCAATCACACTTCACCTCTGCTCAACTATTCATAACATTTTTCTCAAGTTCACCAATCAACAAAATCAACAAAAGCTTCAAGCTCTCTAGGTTTTCCTTATGCCTCCTTAAATAGGTAGCTTTAATCCTTTTCCACTTAAACATCATCATTGATCTTAGGGTTAGGTCAGATTTATCAAATCCTTCCATCATTTTGTTTCATCCTTCTCCTAGATTCTTCTGAAAACTTCTCTATGAATCCATGCCTAGGAATGCTCAAACATAATTTATCTTGCATTAAATTCTCCAAATCATCAATACTTATCCCTCATGTGCTTTGACCAATCCAAAAATTCAACTACGTGGGCTGGGAATTTGAATTCCTTCATAAACTATAAAATTCTAACACTCGGTTGATGCTTTGTTCCTTAGCTTTGGTCATCACTAGACAACTCGGTCAATACTAACTAGTTTGTTCAACATACTTTATCTTCACTTAGTCTAACTTTTAAGATACTCAGTCTTTATTAATGCTCAATTGACACTATATTTTCTCATCTTCTACTATTCACTTAGTCAAGACTATCACAACTTGACTTTAACTATAAGTTCCTTAATCTTCTACTATGTTGCTCAATTTAGCCTATGCATTTGATCTTCCATTGATCATATCTTCTAGGCTTCAATTAAACTATCTTATCCACTTAGTGTAATGATTAAACAACATATTATCTTGCCAATGTGCGAACTAATCAAGTGCCTATTATAGTTCCACATAACTCAACCTTTCCACTAGGTCTCATTGTTATCTCTTCTTTTCGAATCGTCTTCATCAATCAAATGATATGACACTCTACTTAGGTAGAAACTGTCTCACCAGTAAGGTTTGACATTAATGACAACATAAAAATTATTCCAATTATAGTTTCCAATAGTTACATATTCAAGTTTATGGTCTCATGTTAAATAAAAATATTTTTCTTGGGTATTACCTAATATTTTGGCTCAATTTACATAAAATACCTTTATTACTATATTTGAGTATGTCAAATAAACTTATTTTTAGTTATATATATTTGCATAATTATAATTAGATATCATGGAAGTACTTACTTCATGACCTTCTCAAGTCTGACACCCTAATCACTTGAGAGGTTACCAAAGCATAAGGATTTAAAGCTTGCAACTCAAATCACCAAATATAATGAGTTAGTGGATTTGTATGAAATAAATGATATGACCATTCTTCATAATACTAGAAAGCTAAAATAATTGACTGCATCAATTATTGATAATGTCTCTAATATAGTAGACATACATAATCACATGATGTTGATTATGATGATTTGGATAATCAGCCCTACCACATGCCAGCAAATTGTGATGTTGGCGTGAAACTTGATGGTAGATGGTGATTTGATTAATAAAGCACTTCCCAATTTTTAAAATATATATCATATAATCAAGGTGCTCAAATACTAGATTTAACACAATTTTGAATTTTGGAATTCAATAATTATGTGTTTGTATCATGGGACATTAATAACCCAAGGTATGTCCATCTCTTATTTTTACAAGAGACATACATCTCTTAGAATTGTACAAGCTTTAACCATACGAAAATCATAAGAGGTAATAAAGAATGTACCTTAACAGTTGTTGGTCATGTAGAGACTTGATGTTTAATAAAATTTCTTGGGTTGAATATTGCAATTTATTGATAATATAACAACTATTCTTACTTAAGTGATATTCTAAATTAAGAAAAAACATGTTATGCTAACTATATTAAAAATGGAGAATATTGATTACAATCATTGTCCCTAAGTTGATATTTTATGAGAACATTTAAAATATCATGTTTCATGTGATGGGATGTGGCAAATCAATATTCTATTATTCAAATAATTCCTACTAGTTAAATTGAAATTTCCATTTTAATTATGTTATTTTTCTGAAGTATTTAACAACTTTTTATAACATTTGTTTGTACTATACTTTTTGGAAACAATTCTTCAATTGTATGTTGTCATTGATATTACACAAATGTTAGTATTAACTGAGCAATGTAGAGTTTGCAGTATTAACCTTGTATATATTAGTATTAACTAAGCAGTTAGGTAAAGAAGACTTTTCTAGTATTAATCAAGTAGTTCATTAAAGAAGAGAATCATGATTGCAACATTGATTGAGTGGTTGGTCATCAAAGGAGTCATGGTCTTGACCAAGTGTTCAATCCTAGTATTGACCAAGTGACATCAAAATGCATTTTTTAAATTTGTTTTGATTGAGGCTAACTATTTTGATGTTTGTTGATTATTTAGAAGGTATTATTTCCAACTTGTTTAATCTTATGATATATAAGAAAGGTCAAGTTGTGAGGACAAGAAGTAAGAATTGGAATATGAAATAAGATGGATCTGTGAGCAAAGAAAAAGGTAGAACAAGAAAGTGTGAAAGATAAGCTGCAAAGAACATCTGATCAGGAAGGATCCAAAAGTCAACCCAGAAAAGAGATTGAATCTACAAAGGCAATTGCTTAATAAATCGGGTCAAATTTTCGTTACCTTCTAACCATTGTAGCAATGAAGAAATATCTTAATAGAGTTTATCTAACAATCATATTGTAAATCCTCTAACAAGGTGACATTTCAAGATTGAAGTGTTTGAAAACCTCTAACCAGGCCACTCCTAATAGGGTGATATAAATCCTCTAACAAGGTCATACCTAACCATATGTTTTATGTAACCTTTAATAGGATTATCTCCTAACATGGCTCACTTTAGAAGAGTGAAAAATATTGTAACTAGTTGCGTGGTGGTTTTCCTAAATTGGGTTTCAACGTTAAATCTTGGTGTCATTTGTGTTCATGTTATTTACCTTATGCTTTAAGTTTCTGCAACTACATTACTAAAGGTTATAACAGATTAATAATCATAAGATTTCTTTGTTAACTAAATCACAATATTATTCTAGTGTTAACTGAGTAGTATTGCATGATTAGTGGAAAGTTTGAATTGACATCCAAGGACAGGGAATTATTTTTGTGGTAACTCATTCACCCCTCCTCTCTCAGTTACACTCTTGCATTTCCAACAATTTGTATCAGAGAATTTGGTGCTTGTAGGAAAGGTTTTAAGGACCTAAGATAAATATTAACATGTCTTACAGAAGGGAGATTCCTAAGCTTAATAGAGACAACTTTTTAGCATGGCATGAGTTCATGAAGTTGCATCTATCAAACATCAATGATATTGGTGTGTTCTGCTTGGATAACAGATATGTACTACCACCTAAACCTATGATTATGGAGAAAATGAAAGAGGAAAAGGATCATAATATAATGATGATTGATATAGGTCCCTCTCTGAACTATTCTAAATTTGGTGAGGTCAAAGACTGGCCTACTACATTTGATATATGGGAAAACTTGTAGACTATCTATGGAGGTAATAAAAATGTGCAAAGAGCCAAGGAAGAAAGCTTGAGAGGAAATTTTGGATAAATTAAAATGAAAGAAGGTGAGAACATTGTCCAATATAGTGAAAGACTCAAAGAAAGTGTGAGTGCAGTCAGAACTGCAGGAGGGAAAACTGATGATGAAACAATAGTCAGAAAGATACTAAGAACACTTCTTCACACTGATGCAATTAGAGTTTTGACAATTCAAGAGATGAAATGCAATCCTAAAAATGATATAACCTTGGATGCACTTGTGGTAAGATTGCTTTCTTTTGAGTTGGATAACTTTGATAACTCTGCTCCTACTTCTAGCAATCTTGAATCTACATTCAAAGCCAAATTAACTATTGGTAGAAAATGAGGAAACTCAAAAGGAAAATAGGTTTATAGTGATGAAGAAGATGATTTAGATGAAGATCTTGAAGTCATCAAAGCCCTACTTGCAAAAAGAGTATCAAAAGAGAAATGAAAATTCAGAGGCAAAATTTCATTGATCTATTTCTCATGTGAAGAGATTGGTCATATTGTTGCAAGATGCCCAAACAAAGAAGATAAAGATGAGAAAATAAATAATAGGTTCAAAGGAAAGAAAGACTTCAAAAGCTACAAGGACTACAATGATAAAGGTAATAAATCTGTTTACATTACTAGAGATTTTGATAATAATGACAATGATGAAATTGATAAAGATGAACTAGATGATAAGGAAAATGAAAAGATGACACTTATCTCTCATGTTAGCAAAAATGATACATGGATCATAGATAATGGTTGTTCCCATCACATGAATGGTGAAAAAACTAAGTTCAAACATTTAGAACACTATGATGGTGGAAGTGTTAGATTTGGAAACAATGAACCATGTTATGTTAAAGGAAAAGGAATCACAACATTAATAGAAGGAATAAATGTGAAAGGCCTGTTGGGTTAAAGTATTAAGACATAATTGACTTAGTGTAGCTCAGCTAAACAATATAGGATACAAGGTTGAATTCATGAATGACAAAGTTAAACTATTGGATGGAAAAGAAAACCTAGTTGGAACTGGCAATTAGACGAAAGGAATTTTTTTTAACCTAGATCTCACTAAAAGTATATGTTTGTGAGCTCAAATAGAGGAAAGTTGGCTATGGCATAAAATAATGTGTCACGTTAACTTTGATAACCTAGTTACCATAAGCAAGAACAAACAAGTAAGAGGCATACCTTATCTAAAGAAACCTGAGATATGCATGTGCAAACAATGTGAAATTGGAAAGATGAGTAAAAGGAGTTTCAGAAGTAAGTCCCATGATTTTGAAGAAGTTTTGAAACTAGTTCGTATAGATCTTTGTGGGCCAATAGGTGTGGAAAGAAACTATGGAGACATATATTTCATTCTTTTTTTTTGTTGATTATTCTAGGATGATGGAAATGATATTTTTAAAAGATAAATCTGATGCTTTTAAAAAGTTCAAATGGTATTTGCCTAGAGCTGAGAAAGAAATAGAGAAGAATCTAAAATACTTGAGATCAGATAAAGGAGGTGAATTGATCTCAAATGAATTCAATAAGCTTTCCAATGAAAGAGGAATCAAAAGACAAGTATCAACACCTAGAACTACAGAGAAAAATGATATAGCAAAAAGAAGAAACTGATCCATCATGGAATGTGCAAGGACTCTAATGATTGAGAAGAATTTTGCACCATAATACTAGAGAGAAGCAATCAACACAACAGTTCATACACTTAACTAAGTTCAATTGAAGAAAGGTACAAACAAAACACCTTATGAATTATGGTATGAGTACAAGCCTAACGTTTGTTATCTTAGAGTATTTGGGAGAAAATGCTATATCTTGAAATATGTAAAGAAAGTAAAGCTAGATACAAAAAGTGATGAAGATATATTCCTAGGTTACTCCAATAAAAGTAACGCATACAAAAATTTGAATCTTTCTACTCAAAGAGTCATTGAAAGTGCATATGTGAAGACTGATGAGTTTGTAGAGAGAAGTGAAGAACATAGCAACAAGGAACCTGAAGACTATAGAAAGTTTTTATACTATGAGGAGGAACCTAAGACTTTACCATAATCAGTTGTAGTCAATTAGAAGTTGGCAATACAACCTGACTCACAAATAGTGCAACTTGAGTCATAGACAGTACAACCCGAGTCATAGTTAGAGGAACCTAAGTTACAACCAAATTAGTTAGAAGAGTCTGAGCATAAGATAGAAGATCATGGAGAACCAAGTGAACCAATTTTAGAGTCAAGAAAGAAAGATCTGAGACTCAATAAATATATCACAAGACATCATGTACCTGCACAAATAATTGAAGGAGAGACATAAGGCATACTGTTAAGGAAAAAATTAAAAGGTACATTTTTTCTTAATGAATTTGAGCCTAGATCTATAAAATGAAGGTTGGATAGAGACAATGAATGAAGAAATTGAGCAAATAGAAAAGATCAAATCCTAGTCTCTTGTACTTAGAGACCTAACGATAAGAATGTGATTGTTACAAAATTGATATTTAGAAATAAGTTGAATAAGAAAGGAGAAGTAACAAGGAACAAGAGAAGACTAGTATGCAAAGGTTATGCTCAGGAAGAAGGTATTGACTATGGGGAAACATTTGTGCCTATTACAAGACTTGAAGGAGTCAAAATACTTATAGCATATGCAATACAAAAGAGATTCAAAATATATTAGATGGATGTTAAATCATGTTTCTTGAATGGAGTCCTGGAATAAGAAGTTTACGTTGAACAACCTAAAGGTTTCATTGATTCAAGCAAAAGAGACATGGTATGTAACTTCACAAAGCTTTATATGAATTAAAGAAAGCTCCTAGAGCATGGTATGAAAGACTACATGGATATTTTGTAAGAATTGGTTTTGAAAAGACAAATGATAATAGTAATTTATATATTAAGGAAGGACCATAAGACAAGATATTGCTTGCAGAAATATTTGTAGATGATATCATATTTGGAGGACATGAGATGTTATGCAAGTCATTTGCTGAAGAAATGAGGAAAGAATTTGAAATTTCTATGTTTGGAGAGATTAAATTATTTGTGGGTCTATAAGTTCATCAGATAAAGGATGACATATTCATCACTCAATCAAAATACATTAGGGAAAACAATGAAAGTATTTGGAATGGAAGATTTTAAGCCAGTTGGAACACATAGGTCTACTGGACATAAAATCTCAAAGAATGATGATTTAAAGGAGGTAAATCAGACTACTTATAGATCAATGATTGGAAAACTTAAATATGTGGTACACACCAGACCTGATATTGCATTAGCAGTTGGCATAGTTGCAAGATTTTATGCTAATCCAAAAGAAAATCACATGATGGCAGTAAAAAGAATTTAGAGGTATTTAATAGGAACTGAAGAATGTGGTTTATGGTATAAGAAAAGAGGAAATCTTGAGTTGAGAGAATTTACTGATGCAGATTGAGCAGGAATCATTGGTGACAAAAAAAAATACTAGTGAAGCAGCATTCTTTCTTGGAAGAAGGTTAGTATCTTGGATAGGCAAGAAGCAGAATTGTATTTCTCAATCCACAACAAAGGTAGATGATGTTGCTATAATGCTCCACCAAGGGATCCAAAAGAAATAACCTAAAGTTTTACTAAGTTTTCCAAACATTTTTTTTAAAGATAACATATAACAACAATCATAAAGTAGCGAAAGCAATACATACAGTCATACATAAGAAAACATAATAGATTACATTCCTTAAGGATTCTAAGATGTTGAATCACATTTAAATTTAAATAATACTAAGTCCATTAAATAACACATCCACATAAAAGAATAACTATCCACATAAAAGAATAACTACAAGTTCAAGTCCATTTAAATAATTTATATTTGTTCTGAATGCCACTAGGCAATAAATTCAGAATGCACAATCACCCACTATACATGTTATAGGGTATGAAAGGATGAAAGAATATACACTTATCAAGTAGATTATATCATCCCTTTTGGAATAATGAAACAAAGTACAATACAATAAGTTAAATCATCCATCATAAAGATATATAACCATGCATCATAATACACAAAGATAGAACGAAAGGAAAAGTAGACAAGGAACTCTAGCCATGACATCAACAGATAGATCTCAATGGTAAAAGTAAAAAGCACTACCACACAACCTTGTGGTAACCCAAAAAGGTCCACTCCCACCATGTTGAGGAGATAGTCTCAAGTCCCAAACAAGATATCAATCCCAAAATCAAAAATAATATCTAAGTCAAGGAAAACCCTAAAAGTAATCTAACTCAAAGGTTTCCAAGATAAAACAACATCTAGACCCAAAGGAAAACAAAGACATGTAGGGAATCTACTATGCAAGTGGGCAAGTTTCATCGCATGAATGAACTCTAGATTTACCCTAGTAGTCTAACTTGACCCTGACCCCTTAGTGACTCTATGTGGCACTAGTATCCTTTCATACTAACAAGGCATACTAACGATGCATGGTTGTAACCAAGCATCCTCTCTACTCCCATCCTAGTCTATACTAGCACTTGAGGCATGGGTGAGGAAAGACAAAGACTCTTATTAGGTTTATTTTACTCTGATTTAGTGTAGTGTTTTCACTTATTAAATAACCTACAATTGGCTACCCTAGCAACCACTTTGGGCCTTGAGCTCCATTGCAAGCCACTTCCTGACATTACATATAGATAACCTACCCTAAGCTCATAAAAGTACAAATCAAAGAATCATAGTATTCACCTTAGTCCTATACAATTGTCTGGAAAGCATCAAAATATAACTCACAATAACACCTCAGTTCTTTACAAGCAACTAGAAAGCATCTAAAAAAGAATTGATTGAAGACTCAAAGGTCAAGACAATTATGTCATACCATTCCTCATGTTATCACACAAGAACACTAAAAGCAATAACGAACAATAGATCCAAACTCATCATAAAGCATACCAGACACATTACCATGGTTGAGCTTAAAAGATCAAAGATCAAATCGTCATAATATCATAAACAAAGAACTCCCAAGCCTCTGGTAGATGTCCTAAGACTGGTCAACACTCTAGTCAACCCAAACCCAAAACATAAGACAACATACAATTAACAGTGTAGTTTCATAGTTTGGTTTGATTTTGAAAACACGTAGTTTGAGTTAACAATAAGGTTTAAATTTTAATTCAATGTAAGTTTTTGAATATATGAATTTTACAGTTTATCCTTACAACTTAACCCATTCTAATTTTAGAACGATTTGCACAATTTATCCTTAATTTATGAAGTTACAAATATCCCCATTAAATATCACAAGATGGCTTTAAAATGATTATCTATCAAATTATTAAAATAATAAATATCGATCATTAAATAAAATACTCATGATTCTAATAATAATAAATTTATTAAATAATAATAAAGTAAATATATTTTAACATTATTGATTGATACTCATCAATAATAATCTAACTTACTAAATTAATAATTAAAAAATATTAGTAAAATTCTTTAATAATTAATATTTATTGATCATTAATTAATTTAATGAATAATAATAAAAACTATTAATAAATAATAATTAAAATTAAAAAAATAAAATTTAATAAAATTTAAAACAACTTTTAAAAAGATCGCATATAATAATGCATTTAAGGCTCGTCGACCAACCTTTATAGATTGTTGTCGTGTGGCCAATATAGACCACCAGCCACAATGGGCCTGCAGCCGCAAATGGACTGCTACCGCAAGCAACAGTAATAATTACTGCTATTGTGTGTAGCAGTACGTTTGCACACAGAAATCCAACCAAGCCACGTGGGGGGGGGGGGCGGGGGGGGGGGGGGGGGGGGGGGAATAAGGAGGGAGGTGGGGATTTGGTGGCCCCGTCTCCTCCAAATTATTTTTTTTCAAAAAAATTTGTTTATATATATATATATATATATATTATAAACATTCTATCAATACCCTGATAGGAAATATACGACAAACCAGCCAAATTTATATTCTAAAATTTCCAGTTCTTTCAAAATCCTTTTCAATTTAAATAAAAACTTTTAAATCTACAAAAGGATGGTTTTACTAATTTTTAATCCTCACATATACAGAAGAAATTGATATGAATACCAGTAAATTCAAATGAAAGATTGAAAGGTTCATCACAACAGAATTTGGAAAAACAATTCAATGATCATGATGAAGACATGAATATTAAATTACATAATTCACTAGGTGAATAAAACACGAGGCTCTACTTGGTTCTGATGCTAATTCACAATCATCCAAAGATTGTGAGAGAAATCTCTTCTCTCAAAACCTTCTCTCTGAAAATTTCCTTCTCCAAAATTCCCGGTCCCTGTAAAAAGAACTCTCAATCTCTAATATGGAGTTCTCTCCTTAAATTAGGGCACTAATTGTGTGACCACACGAGGGAACTCATTGATCACAATCTTTTAACTCCTTATTTACTTTTTCGTATATTCATATACACTTTATGCAAATTCAAATATCTTTAATAAATTAATTTCTCTTTCACTCTTTAATTTATTTTCGAAGCATTTTTTGATAAAATATTTATTAAGTGGTAATAATATTTAGCATTTATTTAAAAATGATCTCTTAAATATATTATTATTAAATAAAATAAATATTATTATGCTCTAAAATTATACCATAAATCTCTCTTTAAATTTAATTATTTTTATTTAATTAATTTCCCAATTAATTAAATATTGAAATTATCTTAATAATTTTTCATTAAATTATATCATTAATTAATCTTATAATTTGACTTGAGTAATAGAAAAATCACTGAAGATCTACAAGACGAAATATGTAAAACCCATCATAAAATATCACATACAAGATCAAACTCAAGGGTTATAATCACGAATTTATGTCATATGACAAATTCAGAAGGGTAATCATCACAGATACTTGCCCTAGTTTTCTAGGACTATTGGTTTAAAGGTTAGGATTTGGACTCAAGAATTTATGTCCCCTCTCTTACCATTGAGATGTTGCGATAGGGTATGCTCATCCTGGCAATTCAGGGAAGTCGATACCCGATACCTACAATTTGCATAAAATCCACAAATGTACAAGCACATATATTCTAAACTAAATAAGTAATGGTAGGAAGTCATGCATTGTGTAGATCTTGACTAGCAGGTGACTACGACTCCCTTCCTTAACCACATCAGAAACGTCATACATAAAGAAAACATACATGCACACCATACACATGCAGTATGGGGTAAGTATCTATAAGAAAACATTTATAAATAATCCATCTAACTAACATCATCGAATAACTGAAATTACTATAAATAATCATCATCAAGGTATAATCATGCATACATGAAGTAACTAGTACCAAGTAGTCACATCATATAATCAACTGAGTATGGAAAAAAGAACTGATAATATGAAAGATAATGCTACTAATCATCAAGCATAAACTAGCCTAAAAGATTTTTGCAATAATAACGAAATGTAAACTAGGGGCAGACACTACAGTTGCTGTAGCAATCAATTGTTCTAACATAATATGGATCAAGCAATTAATGTCAGGAATGAAGGAAGAAATCAAGGAACTAGTGGTTATCTATTGTGATAACACAAGTGCAATCAATATATCCAAAAATCATGTGATGCACACAAAGACAAAATACATTGCAATCCAATATCATTTCTTAAGGGAATTGGTTCAAGACAAAGAGGTGTGATTAAAATATGTGAATACCAAGGAGCAGATAGTATATATATTTACTAAGGCTTTATCTAAGGATGCATTTATGTATCTAAGAGGTAAACTAGGGGTTATTCCCCTATCTAATGCTCACTAAAGAAAAATATAGTGAGGCATCAACCAAATTCCATTGAATACATATCAAATTGATGCAATGAAATGCAAAGCATATTGCATATGAATTGATACAAAAGCTACATAGTAACTTGAAAAGTTTGTATCCTTTGGAATTTGATGTCAAAGAGGGAGAATTTAGTGTGTGTCAACATGGAAGAGTAAGGGAGAGTTCAATGTCAAAGAGAAAGAGGGAGAGTTTTGTATTCCAGCTAGAAGAAGATATCCAGATGATGGAATGGGCATTAAAGAGGGAGAAAATGATAGAAGTTCACAATAGAGTGTTGATAGGGAAGCAATAGAGACAAATCCAAGAAGAATCTCAAAGGGAGTTAGTATGGATGAGAATCAGAATGAAACTAAGGATATTATCTCATTGCTTATACTTTTATCAGTTTATGTTGACATGTTGTGTTGCCATCAATGCCAAAGAGGGAGTTTGTTGGAAATAATTCTTCAATTGTATGTTGTCATTGATATTACACAAATGTCAGTATTAACTAGACAATGCAAAGGTTTGCAATATTAACTTTGTACATCTCATTATTAACAGAGTAGTTGGGTAAAGAAAAATTTTCTAGTATTAACCAAGTAGTTGGTTAAAGAAGAGAATCTTGCTTGTAATATTGACCAAGTGGTCGAGCATCAAAGGAGTCATAGTGTTGACCGAGCGTTCAATCCTAGTATTGATCGAGTGACAAAATAATGTATTTGTCAAATATTTAAATGATTGAGGTTGACTATTTGGATGGTTGTTGATTATTTAGAAGGGCATTCAAGCTGACTTGTTCAATCTTATGATATATAAGAAAGGTCAAGTTGTGAGGACAAGAAGTAAGAAGTGGAATATGAAATAAGATGGATATGTGAGCGAAGGCAAAGATAGAGCAAGAAAGTGTGAAAGATAAGCTGCAAAGAACATCTAATCAAGAAGGATCCAAAAGTCAAGCCAGAACATAGATATAAATCTGCAAAGACAATTGCTTCATAAATCAAGTCAAATTATTGTTACCTTCTAACCATTGTAGCAATGACGAAATCTCTTAACACAGTTGACTTAACAATTATATTGTAAATCCTCTAACAAGGTGACATTTCAAGATTGAAGTGTTTGAAAACCTCTAACTAGTCCACTCCTAACAGGGTGATCTAAATCCTCTAACAAGGTCACACACAACAATATGTTTTGTAACTTTTAATAGGGTTAGCTCCTAACAAGGTTGACTCCAAAAGAGTGAAAAATCTTGTAACTAGTTGCATGGCGGTTTTCCCAAATTGGTTTTCCAAGTTAAAATTTTGGTGTCATCTATGTTCATGTTATTTACCTTATACTTTAAGTTTCTACAACTAAGTTACTAAAGGTTATAATAGATTAATAATCATAAGATTGCTTTGTTAACTGAGTGACAATATTATTCTCATATCAACCAAGTTGGACATTATTGCATGATCAATGGAAAGTTTGAATTGACATCTAGGGACATAGAATTGTTTTTGTGGTAGCTAATTCACCCCTCACCTCTCAGTTACACTCTTACATTTCCAACAATACTAAGATATTAAAATTGTTAAGAATATGATATAAAAAACATTGTATCCATCATTTTGAAACAATTATAATGTTACTATAAAATATACGTTGTTCAGTATTAAAATTCTCTTGGTTGAGATTTCTTTGCCATTTTCCAATTCTTTGTAAATAATTATCTTTATTGATAAATTGCAGTACATCAAAACCATGTTTAATATATTCATTAACACTCTTCAATTAGTGTATTAATGAGATTATTATAAATTAATGAAAGAACTTATAAATATTATTAGATGGTTCACACGTTAATAAATATTGTCTCTCAGACACTATCAAACATACCTTCAACCAAAAATATACTAAAAAATACTTTAACATAACCATCTATGAGTTTGACTCGAAAATCACACAGTTAAATCCTGATAGCAATATCACGATTTGACTTGTTGTGGAATTATTTCCTACTTATCAATAACCATCTATTATTACCTATAACTTCTTTTACTAATATCCACCTTAAGGCCATAGTCATAAGGAGGGGCTTCCTATAAAAATAAGAGGACAATTCAACTTAAGCTCTAACATTTAGGGAAGCTAGTGACCTCATGAGCAGTGTTGTGATTAAAATTAATATTTTTTTCTTTCCAATTTGTTGATAACAATCAAGAATTTCATATGATTAATAATTGATGGATAAGATTCTTAAGTTGGTGGAACAATTTTTATTCGCGACACCTCCCCAAATTTCACCAACTCAAATTTTAAGTCCTAAAAATTAGGGCTACTATTTTTCAATAAGAATTTTGAATTGATAGTGTAACATAAGTTGTATTAGTAGGCAAGAACCTACAACACAATGGTAAATTGTGAGCTTTTTATCAAAGAAATTTTGGGTTCAAATCTCTATTTATTTCCTCACATTTGACACTGGCTAACTAAAATGTTCAAATTGTTTTAAATTTATTTAACTATGATATAAAATTTGTTTTTTTTTTAAATCTACAATTAAAATTTTATTTTTATTTCAAATAATTGTAAAAAATAGTAATTTTCTTTAGTTATCTTTTAAAATATTCTATCATATAATTCGTTAAATATTTCTTTTGCAACAATTTACTCCTATCTGTATTTACTAATATTCAAATGACAACTATCACCTAAACCCTTCCACAATCTTCCACAAGACCTGTTTGAAAAAGAAAAGATAACCGAATGATTAAATGAAAAGATAGCCAAATGATTAAATTTCATTATCAAAATTAATGATAATAATAAAAAAATAGATACATGAAATGTAATCTCAAAGAAGCCCAAAATTTAATCAAAATTAATGATAACAAGGGCTATGTGCAACAGGAGTCCTTGCCTTAGGGTGGGGAATGAGATGGGCCTCACGTAGTATAGATGAAGAAGATAAATATTAATCAATAAATAATAATACTTTGATAACTGGTCTTTGCATTACAAATATGACTCATCTAGCTTTTAATCTCCTTGAGAGCCTTGTTTCCACAGGATGTTTTCCAAGACACATTCACTTTCAATACAATTTTGAATGGGCTCTGCAAGGATTCCCTTGGTCTAGTTGTTACTTTGTTAGAAAAACTTTTTTTTAAATGGGTTTTTTGCCAGATACGGTGTCCTATTATACACTACTTAGTCATTTTTGTAGCCTTGGCATGCTGAATCAAGCTATGATGGGGTTGGGTAAACTTATGAAAACATTTTTTATTCACAATGATGTTACGTATGAGATATTGGACAATGTTCACTTTGGTGGGAAATGGTCTACCAATAATCCAAAAAATGTCACTAGAGAAGAATATCTTTTGCATTGTGCAATGCAGTTAATGATTAATAGGTCACAGAGGCAAGAAGGCACTCAGATGCCATTTGTAAGTCTTAATGAGAATATGGACAATGTAATAAGCTTAACTGATATTTATTCTAAGGTTATACAGGACAAATGATAAGGGCATCAACGTGTTTTAAAGAGTGACGACTGGGATGATTCGATTTGTAACCGACCAATGGTAAGCTCTAGAAGTGGTCTCTTTCGCAAAGGAAAGTTAGAGGCAGATGAATTCATCAATAGTTGGTCAGCTGTAAAATAGAAAACATTAGAGCCCCATGAAATAGTTAAAATTAATGATCAAACTTTCTCTTTTCTGGTAGATTCAAGACACAAATATAATCTTTAAGAGATGATGAAACATAGTGCCAAAATTATGGGTAAGTCCTCTCAGTCTGCTAGTCAAAAGTTAAATTTTAGAGTCTAGAGAAAACCTTGTCACAAAGATATACCACAAAGTTAGGCTGGTGGTAATTTTTTTGCTAAAACAACAACATTGATGTTTCCTCTAGAACCATAAGTTGAGCAATGCACAAAGGTGAGTTTAAAAAAATAATTCTTCATCTCTTCTAAATACATTAAGGTGGATACTTGTGAAGGAATATTTCTATGTTTTAGCATTGCACACATATGGGGCACTAGTGTCTCTCAGGTGATCAGATAACCTAATAATTAAAGTGAACCAATATTAAACCACACTTAGTAGAACATGCTTCAGAATTATGTTAATCTATTCTTATACCACTGGAATGCAACAATGAAGATCCAAAAAAAAAAAGAATCATCACATGTAGGATAGTTCTCAATTTCAATGCATTTATTGAAAGGGTCTTGTTTGAGACTGATAAAAACACCCTTTTACACAAACTATCCAAAGTGAGGACCTTGTTTTGAGGAAAACCCCCAAAAAATAATTAATCTTGGGAATCAATTTCAAGTCCCAAATTCTAGCCCAAAAAAGTGGAGGAAAACTAGGGCACAAAAAAGATAGCCGAGGCAACTGAATAACAACCAAACGGTGAGGCTGCCTACACCATCTTATCTAAGGAGTCTTGCTAAACAATATGGCTCTTATCTAAGGAGTCCTTTGGTCAGAAAACAATTGAGGAAAAATGAAATCAAATTGAGACTTTAATAAAATAAAATGAGATTGACATGTTCAATTCAAATTCAAGATAGAAGGAAGAAATATAAATTCTCATTTATAATAAAATGTTTCAATTCCCATTTATAGGTTGAACTCTTAAGAACAGATGAAGAATCCAAAAGTAGAGTTGACAAAAACCTATCACAACAATGCATCCCTTAAACTATCTATTCCTAAAACAACATTGTTCCAGAACTTTCCCTACAGGGTACAGGTTTTAACTATGGGAAATTGAAGTCATAAATTTCTTCAAGGGAAAATCTTCAACAAAACACAAATTTCCTTTATCATTGATATCAACACAATAAACATGTAATCGTTTAGAAGGAAGAATCCAAAATAGAGACAAAAAGGAACATGTCTGGTGGACTTTAGAATTCCAAATAAAACAGACCAATTTAAAGCATTTAGAAGACAAATTAGATAGTTGTACAACTAACCAAAGAATGATGAACAAAGGTCAATGATTTTTATTATTAAAAACTAGTAAATAACATAAGACAATTGAAATATAAGAGAGATGTATGTGGCTACACCTTGCAAGAGGAGTCTCATGGCACACTCAACTAGTTTTTCATTAATCTAGAAGCTAAAAACTAATTCATTTCCATTTGCCAAAAAACATTTAATGATAACAATTACTTTGAATGGATAAAGGCGAGGAAAATTTTCAAATTTGTGGTCTGAATTTGGAGGCCAAAATTCCTGTATTTATTTCAAATACAGAATGTATTGACATACAAAATCTATTGCATTAGATCATTGACATTTTTTTGCAACATGCGAAGAAGAAATAAAAATGTTGCTACGGTGTTGTAGTTATTGAGACTAGGTCTCATGTGAAGGCAAAACATTTTTTTTTTTGCTAAAGAAACATAAACCATGCTGATACAGTTGAATAGGAGTTATTTTTCAAAAGAACGTAAATGTTAACCATTACTATATGAGGAAAGTCATTATGGATAGATACAAGGGAACTATAATAACTATAAAATAATTACTGAGCTAAATAATACAAAGGTTAAATATTAATATTGTCGACATAAGAAAATAACATAACATGAAAAAGTATAATATTCTAAGTTATAGATAACATGTTTTTGTTTGTCTTTATGTCAAAGTTTGTAAACAAAATTTATACATTTTCAGTTCCGAACAGCAAAAATATTGTTCCTAGTATGTTTGTAGAGGCTTCCATATATTCTGCATCATGTTGTCAATTTGAGCACATCAATAACAAAAAGGAATGGCATCCAAATCTGGGAACAATTAATGGATCTACAATTTAGCAAAGAAGCATTTGTTAGTGCAAAAACTTAGAAGCAAAGTTAGTAATTATAAAAATGAAGAAAAAACAAAAGTGATGTAATTTTATCTCACATTGTTGTCGTCTACTATAATGGAGATGATGTTGTCATTCATTGCGATGGAAAAATTTCCCTGTATTTCAAATGTTCGAAGCATGTAGACAATTGTTGACATGTTTTTTTTGTAGTTTTCAAACGAGATTGTTGCAAGTTGTGGTAGTTGTTGTTCAATTATTTTTCCATTCATGGTACATTCAACAATGTCATTATCAAATTGTATTATACATTGTAAGAAAGGTTCAAAAGCCAAGTCTGTGATTTTTCCACATGCAATACATTTTACATTTTTAGTAGATGAAGATGGTGCTAATGATGTTGGCTAGTGGCAATTTGTACAAAGTAGCTGATATGGTTGCAAATAAGCATTCTTTGCTTTTAATGTGCTAGTTACCTAGTATTGGAAAAAAAAAATCAGGTATTGATTTAAAAAATTTACTATTTAGAATAGAATTGTTTTTTATCTGAGAGCTATTATTCTATTGATGCTTACCTGGACACTAGAGGAGACAATGTTTTGTAGAGCGTCAATTGTACTTATATCATTGAGGCTATCAATATATGTTGATGGTGTTGTTTTCATGCTATTTGTTCCTCTTGGTCCACTACGGACAACATTTTTGAGAAGCAAGAGTGGTGTCTTGGAAGTTGGAAGGATTTGTTGTAATGTTGTGTAGGCTTGAGCATGAAATTCAGGAACTGTTACCTTCAAAGAGGAAAAATGTCTAAGTCAATTGAAGAAGAAATTGTATTAAGGAAAAAGCATAAAATGCAATCCAAGAAAATGCAATGAGTAGTTTACAATAGGTATGTCCGTTATAGATTCTCCATCTTTTACATGGAGCTCATACTCGTTTGGGGTATGTTTGTGTGCTACCACTATAACGCCTAATGTGTCGATAGAATAGTTATTAGCTGAGTAGATAAGTTGGCATATTCTAGTGTCAGGCATTAGTTTCTATTGCCTGTAGACCTGATCAATGGATTGTATGGATGTCTTTGTAGTGAACTGGAGACAATAGTCTACATCACCTCTTTTGTATTGTGTTTTTTTTTTCAATATGAAATCTTTTATGCGAACACTTGCCCTAGGCAAAAGCTTTGTCATAAACCTGTAAATTAGTTGGTTGGTAATATTTGCTATTATGATCATCTGACCATCACTATCAATCAGATCAACATGCATGATAGGAGCTTTTTCTAGGCTCGTAGGATTTTTGGCATAGGCAGGGCCATAAGTGACAAGGACATCACCTTCAAAAATAGTTGTGGATTGTGATCTACAAATATCTATGATGCTAGATGCATTGTCTTCGTCTGTGTTAAGCCTGCGGCAAAAAGAGATTATTTATTTTGGTTTATGCAATTATATGGAAAGAAAATAAAATATTTTAAGAGGTGTATGATATTTCTCACCTTTTTGCTAGTTGCCTAGCATTAGAGTTGCTATTGTTTGCAAAAAGGTTTTGTTGCTACGATGAGGATGTGAACAGAGGTCTAGAAATTGTGGCAAAAAAAGTAGCAATCTAACTTAATATAGAACAAAACAATATAGATTTTTTAAAAGGTATGGAATGTGAACTGTAGTATGCAAATACCTTTTTGTAATAATTGAATTTTTCTTTTGCATTTCATTGGTACCAAGGTTGTTTTCAGCTTCATGTTTGTTATTTTTGGAAGACTCCATTTTGAAATATTTGACTGGCAAAATTAGAGATTTTTTGAAATAGAAATGTTTATGTTTCCTAGATACAAAATTTGTCAACTCTATAGATACAGAAAGAGGCAAAAATTTCACATAGCTTCCAAAAAAAAAAGCTTAATTCTTAGGAAAGTGTTTATTTTGAACCAGAATAAACCACGAACAAACCATTGATATTATCTAAATATCACAAGGATTTGAGAACAAATTAATGAATTAGGATTCCATAACTGAAAACCACAGCGTTTATCAATGTATTATTTCTATTAAAAAAAATTAACTCTTTTAATGTTTTTGGAAATGGAATAAAATAAAGCATCAAAAGTGGGTGGCTACAATGTATACAACTATTGAGGTTTTCATTAATCATAGGCCTAGCCACTGAAAAATAGAGAATAAGATAGCCAATTTTGTTTGCTTTTGCCTATTGTGAATCATAATTGGAGAAATTGAACAACAAAAAAAATAGCAAGTGAAAGGCAAGAGAAGTGCATAAATGTTGATCTTTATGTAAAATTTCAAATGAAACAAACATTGAAATCCTCATACGTGGTATGATTTGAAGATGTTGTTTTGAAACACAGAGAAGTAGTGTTTGTGAATATGACAACCTAAAACTCATAATTTTTAAAGCCACATAAAGTTCCTAATGGGAATATAAGAGTGGTGGCAAGAGGGAGAAAATGTGTCTTTTATCGATGACCAAAGCACATGCAAAGCCAAATCATTTTCTTATAGTCTGTGCAAATGAGGAGGATGTTGTCTTTCTATGCCAGAAGACAAATGAATAAGATAGAGTGCTTGTAAAGAAATAGAGCTAAAACAAATAGAGCAACATTTAAAAATTAAAGCATTGTCAACATATTTAACACAAGTTGATTTGTTATTAAAAAATAAATAAGACATTTGTATGAATAGATATTAAATCTAGACACAGAGCCAAATCATAAGTTAAATCTTATAAAGTGGCTCAAAAGTCAATGGCTGCACATAATATCCTACGAACAAACCATTGATATTGTCCAAATATCACAAGGATTTGAGAACAAATTAATGAATTAGGATTCCATAACTGAAAACTACAACCTTTATTAATGTATTATTTTTATTTAAAAAAATTAACTCTTTTAATGTTTTTGAAAATGGAATAAAATAAAGCATAAAAAATGGATGGCTACAATGTATACGCCTATTGAGGCTTTCAGGAATGACAAGCCGAGCCACTAAAAAATAGAGAATAAGACAACCAATTGGTTTTCTTTTGCCTATTGTGAATCATAATTGCAGAAATTGAACAAAAAAAATAGCAAGTGAAAGGCAAGAAAAGTGCATAAACATTAATCTTTAGGTAAAACTTCAAATGAAACAAACATTGAAATCCTCATACCTAGTATGATGTCAAGATATTGTTTCAGAACACAGAGAAGCAGTGTTTGTGAATACAACAACCTAAAACTCGTAATCTTTGAATTGTAGTCCATGCAGAAGGAAACAAAGTAGAAACTATAAATTTGATATTTTTCAAAGCATTGAACCTGTTGAGTTGTTGTGACTTGATCAAATTAGGTCTGTGTAATTTAGAACTGGAGTTGTAGTGATATTGCAAAATGATCTAACCAATATGTGTCTAGTATAGTGGATTTTGCTAATTGGAGGTTAATATTATGTATCCAAAAATGATCCAATAGAGTGCTTGCATATGTTGTTGGTTTATCAATTAGCAAATAGAAATCATATTGTAGCATAAGTTCTGTGAGCATTTTTTTTTTTGTGAAATGTAGCATATCAATGTTGAAGTCGCCAGTAATTATGACTTTGGAATTTGCTAACAATGAGGAAAATATAGTTAGTAATAGATTTGATATATCATTGATGGATGTAGTCGGTGCAATATAAATATTTGTTATAAGCACAATATGACTAAAATGTAATATATCAATGGTGATAGATTCTATAGATTCTATTGCAAAAGAGTGTGTCTTTAATATTGTAGTTTTTTTTGCACAACAAGTCAAGATGCCATGAACAACTTGAGAAGAGTAGCAATTGTAGATGTAACTTAGCAAGTGGAGGTGCACATGTGTCTTGTCTCTTGTTTCTTGCAAGCAAAGGATAGTTGCTTTGAGCAAATCATGGTCGTGGACGATTTCATTTGCATGTAACGAAAGGCTTCAAGTATTTAGAGAGCATACAATGAGATGGTTTCTAGGTACACAAGAAAGGCTATATTGAAGTTTCCATTTTGCTTGGGTGCGAAGTCGTTGCATTTCTCTATCAACTTTTTGTGATATTTTAAAATTTTGATGTTGTAGTTTGTTAAGCAAATACAATGTTTCAATTTTTCTTACACGAGATAGGGTTGTGTAGGTAAGGCCATGCTGATATACGTTGTAAGGGTCAAAAGAAAGTGCATCCATTGTCAAACCTTGTGCTTGATGGATAGTTCTAGCAAATGCTAGTTACAAAGGAAATTGCATTCAAGTAGAAAATTTAGTACCAATTTTGACTCTTCGTGTTATTTTCATTATTGGAGTCCAAGAACGTGGAATACAATTTGTAGAAAAAGATTGAAATTTTTTGCGTCGTGATATGCCAATTGCAGGGTCATTGAATTCAACCCACACAATGTCTTCGCAATGAGTTGTATGCAGCTAGAAGATTCCATCAACACCATTGACTAGTCCATCTTGTGTATCTAGGTTGCCAGCTATTAGCTCAACAAGAATTCCTGGCTTGACATAAAGAACAACAGGTAATGATGATTTTTCAACTTGGTAGTGGGTAATGTCAATTTGGGAGTCTGTTTAATCAATAGCTTCGAATATGTAAAGCTTGGTAGGCAAGAAATCCAACATTCTTTTATTATGTTCATCAACAGATGAATTTCTATGGAACAAGTATGCAAGTTTTGGATCATCAGGAGTTTTTTTGTAACATGTTGTGTTCAAATACATGAGGTCTGCATCATTTTGTTGACCAGTTCTTACCTAATTTAGGATAGAAATGAAGTCTTCATTTGTTTTTCTTACCACAGTATGTAACTTGAAGCAAAGCACATTTTCTAGCCAAAACATGTACGATATTTTTTCATTGTTTATTGTTGGCTCCTCAAATATCCAATTGTCGCAGACAAGCTGTGCTTGGTACAAGTCACCACAAAATATGATATCGACATTGCTAAATGGTTTTTTTGGTGTGTGTTTTATTTGGAAAAGCCTTCTATCAACATTATAAAGTATTCTTGAACCAATTAGTGAAACCTTATCAATGAACAATAGTTGTAGTTGATCAAATTTCTTACTTAGATTGTCAAGAGTGTTTGAGTCCAACGGCAACATCTTTGAAGAGTTACATGGCAAATGAAAAATAAAATGTGCAGTAATGCCACCGGCATTGAATGCAACTTTCCCTTTGGAAGCTACTATTATGCCTTTAGGCTTGTATGGGTCACTGTCTAGTTGTTTGTCATAGATTCAAATTATTGCTTGAAAGAGCACTTTTGTTGTAAAAGTTTTGCCTATACTAGCCCCTCCTATCAAGAATAAATGGAGTGGCTTGTCAAGTGCAAGTTTCTTTTTCATAAGAACATCTTTTACAATTGATTGTTGCTCTTCATTTAGTTGTCTTCGTAAGCTGAAGTATTCTTGGTTGGTAAACAAGAATGGGTGGGCTATTTCTGAAAATGATGAGTAGCTATTGGCATGTACTTTTTATTAAAAAAAAAGTATGTTTAATGTCAGATATAATGTCATATTTTTTTGTTTCATGCTCTTCTTTGTCTTGGGCATGGTCATTGTCAAGATCAATTATTGGACGAATGTTATTGCTAGCTTTTGTTGCAGCTTGTTCAATGTCACCCCATTTACTATTAACTTGAGGGGTAAACATTTTTTCATTTTATGTGACCTGTGCTTTATGTTCATCAAATGTTGCACTCCATGTTTGATGTTGTTGCAATAATGAATGCTCATTGTCTCTGAAAGGGACATAAAGCATAAGTTTTTCTCTATAGTAATTTTCATGGTCAGTATGTGGATTGTATCGTACATATCGTATGATATGGGGTCTTGTTCTTTTATGAGTCCTTAGTGGATTGTTGGAGTAGCAAGCTGTATATTCTGCTAGTGAAAATTTGTCAAATACTTTCGTCATTGTATGCATTTTTCTATTGCTGATGCATACATAATATTCTCAGAATCATCTTTTCTCTTGCTAAAAGCTTAGGACTTTTTAACATCAAGATTCTACTTTCAGGCAGTGAGGTATTGATGAAAATGGTTTTTCTTGAGCTTTTGCGTAATGGCAAAGAAAGGGCAATATGAATTGCTTGATGGCTAGACATTTGCTGGTAGTTTAGCAATGCATTTCCTAGTTTTTGTATGAATTGTATCTTTCCATTGTAAGCATAAGTGCATTGTTTTTGTATTTGGCTAAATCTTTGTGATAATGATCTATCTTGTTTTATCATATATGAGCTACAATATGATGCAACAACATAGGCATCAAGTATAAATTGTGTATCTGTATTTGCATACCATAGTGCTGGTATTTTCTTAGCAAATGAATTTATCCATATGTTAGCTGGTTCTCTTTTTAGCAAGACAATTTTTTGGGACAATTTTGTTTGTAATATGGAAATGTAATCTGCTTCTTCAAGCTATAATTCATTTAGAAAATCGTCAAATGTAACATCCTTTGCATAATGTTTATTTTCTAATTGTTTGAAAAGCAGTTTTTCTTTATCTTTGATTGTAGGATCAGGATTCATCAAGGGCTCCAATATTTTTGTTTGTCTCATGGGAGGCAAGGGGAAGTTAAATCTGCAACTTGATGTTTTGTATTTTTTACATGTTTTTGTATGGTGGTATGTTTGCATTTTGACAAGGGTTTCATCTAATAGTGTAGAGTCACAGGAAATGTACTTGTCAATGAAATCTTCTATTTCAATGTTTTGGCAATGTCCAAATATTGGTGCATCCATTATCCATAGCATGAAGTGCACATGTTCATTTCCGCAGTTTTCAAATTCTGTAACAAAGAAAAAATCTATGACTTTTCTAAAGACGTAATCATTTTTTAGCATCATTTTTCTAAATGCTTTAACCCTATGATTAAAATAGCAACTGCAAAGGACTGGGTTTTTTCTGATTTCAAAGTCAAGATCTTTATCCTCTAAAGTTGCATTTGGATTCACTCATTGCACATTTAATATATGTTTGAATGCATTGTGTAACGACTCCCAAAAGTGTTCAACACTTGTTAATGTTACGAAGAAAGTTCAAGGACCTAGTTGACGAAGCATTGCAAATATATTTTTCCTAGTATTTTCTAAATAATCAAGAGATGTTCGAATGCTTTTTAGTGATTTGAAACCTATTGGGGACTTTAATTTTTCTAGGCCCGTAGACTTTCGCACATCCTTGGCATATAATTTTTCACCTTTCAATTCAACCTTTTTGATACAGACCCATGCCAGTGATGATATTTGTTGGATGATTATTTTTATAGCTTTAAAGAAGATATCTGTTATATGTGTTGAAAAGTCATTGTCTTTGTGCATCAGCTCCCACTTCACAATTTTTTGGTAGGTAAATTTTTTTGTGATTTCTTCTGGTCATGGGGATCCAAAAAATAATGTTGGAAAATTCATTTCTTTTGAGAAAGTATCTTGGAAAATGCCAAGCGGTTTACAACCTTCAGATGGGGCAGTTTCAATAATTGTTGCACCTAGGTCATTAATTGGGTGTGACTCATTAAACCAATGTATGAGTGATTCAGGTTCAGGTTCCTCCACATTGTTGAGAGAAATGTTACATATGTCTATGTCAGAATCTATGTAACTATCTATTTGCTTTTGTGTTTTTTTATTGGCAAGCAATACTTGTCAATCTTTATTTATTAAGATATTTTCTTTTATATACAATGGTGTTTTGGACAAGATTGATAAAGCATTCATGATATGGGAAGGTCTCACATTTCCTTGTGCATATGCATTTTCATAATGTAGTTTACGTTTTAGTCTAACTACGACAGTATTTGTCTCATCTATGGCTCTAGGCAATGCATGTTGCACTCTATCAAAATCAACAGGGACATTGATTATTGTACGATTCAAGCCATATTGCCCTTTTTTGTAGCTCAATTACCTGATTTGTGCAAAAGAGATACGTAGCGAGACAAGTCTCTCTTCTAGGCTAGTCAAGCTTTGAACAACATGGTTTCATGTATTGCGTCGTATGTTCCATGGTGCAGCAAAGTCAGGGAGATTTCCATTTACAACATCATTTACACAGTGTTTGCAAATCAATTGGCCTGTGGTAATATTTTTGTCACTTGTTGGAATAGGGAGAGAAGCAAAAGCATGAACAAATGCATCAATGATTTTGAAAATGTCTTTATTAAAGCATAACATTTCATAGATAGTGCATGCCTTGGTTGGAGTATCATTGATTTCCTAAAGATATTGTTTAATAGATTTTTGGTTTGTGTTGTTTAGTAGAGGTGGAAATTGATGGCTTGTTTGTCGATGTGTTGTTCATGGCTTACAAAAAAAAATACCTTTTTTATGTTTGAAGATTGGCTTTTCTGGTTGATAATACTGTTAACATCAATTGAATGGTCAGTGGCTATGTTTGTTGCACATTTTTCTTTATTACGTATTGTTGCTTTTACCTTTCACAGTGAACAACGAGAAGTGGAGTTTTTTATAGGCATACTTGGTCGACACTTTTGTCACTAGAAGGTGTTGTTTTGTTTATTGTAGATGCAATTGATTTATTTTGTTGAGAGTTGTGTTCATTTGTTTCGATTTGTTTGGAGTGGCTTGTAATGACAATGACCTGTACTATTTCTAAAACAAATTAAGTTTATGCTTGTTTGTGGTTGAATGCAATTACAATAGATGTTAAATATAGATAAAGGATCTGGTTACCATACATTTATAGCTATATGAAAGATGTATGAAAGCCACATCAAGCAAAAATCAAAGCCTTTTAGGTTGCTTTCAGCATACTGCACTCCAATTTTGCTAATTAGTTGTTGTGCATGCAAGAGAACTTCGTTATCTATCATTGCAGGTTGCGTGAACATGTGGAAGCAATGGACTACGTATTTATCTTTGACTTTAAATGCATTGGCCAATGATTGGGCCATGAACAAGCGTAAGGCAATTGCATCAAATCTATTATCAACTAAGAAGGCAACAACTACGAACATGCTTTCACCACATGAACAAGTAAATGTTGGCAATTGTTCTAGACCATGTTTGGCCAATTCTTCTATACTTATCTATGAAATTATTGGTATATTGAAAAGTAAATTTGACAAATGTGGTTGAATGTCTTGTATTCTATTATATGTGCTTGTTCTTGAAAAGATAGGTTCATAATGCCCAGCCAATGGATTAGTATCATGGAAAAGAATTGATATTGTAGGATGAGGTGCATCCTTTTTGAAATACAAGTATGGTTTCTTTTGTGTGAATGACCAAATGCATATGGGTATGTTCAGCCAAAGAGATAGCTAATGAATGCAAAATATGTCACCCTAAAGGCCGGATTCACCAAGTGTGTTGACTTCAGTTGTTGAAACTCGCATTCTTCACAAGTATGTGGACTTGTCATAGACTCTACGCAAATCATAAATTAATGAAAGGTGCAATTCATGCTCAAAAGAGTGCAATGCTTCATCAGAGCCATGGTGGAGGGAATGTAGGAAATAGTCGACAAGTCCATTGCAAAGTTCATTAGATGTATAACGACAATGAAGCAAGACTTGAATTGCATCAAATAGACAATCACCAACCTTAAAATCAAATGATTTGATTCAGAAACAGTGCGCAATTTCTAGAGCATCATCAATAGATTTATTTTGTATTTTGTTATTTGATTTGTACATGTCCACTATAATTGAATTTTTTGATGCTTGGTCTAATGCATTAGAAAATGTTGAAGATCTGTTGGCCATTTGATGAATGAAGCAAAAATGAAGTACTAGTGGGCGTAGAGATCAAGATAGATTTTAGCAGTTGGTTCTATTTATAGACACTTTGGAAGTGTAAACTATACTTGAAAGAAATTAGGAAAATTGTCTATTTTTTTGTAAATTTGATTAAAGATCAATTGTAACTGATTCTAAATACCAAAGATGAGGAAGGTCCTAGATTGAGTACACTTGTTCCACCCCGTACAAGATAGAGGGAAAGACAGAATGTCAATAAATATTATTTTTTTGTATACGTTATTGATCATAAACATAAATAGTTTATATATATATATATATATTTGCTCTCGACACTATAGACATGGCAAAGATGGTAGAAATATAGGAAAACATGAAGTAAATGCAACTATATGAATTTGTCATTGGCGTGTTGTTGCTAATATCGATGGTTGAATTCCATAGTAAAAACTGATGCAATATAAAAAAAATGTATGAATGTATTTCTTCTATCATGGACATGCATTAATCAAGCCTAATTTGTTGGATCTATTAGTCTATGTATTTGTCTATTTCCCTTCAATATATCTTTGACTTTAAATAAGTAAGCATGCATGCAAATGTTTATATTCATGCTCAAACTATTCTAATTAAGCAGCTTGCTTAATTTCAAAGTCAATTACAAATTTTGGAGTATAGAATTTTATTTTAAAAGAGTGAGTGGAAGGCTATGTACCTAACCTATAATGGTAGAAAATAGCGAGTCTTTAGATTCAGTCTGTGCAAAGTACCTACAAGATAAAGGGAATTAGATAGTGTCAATACATATAATTTGATATGTTTGTATATTTAGGTGGTGATAAATGGAAAGGAGAAAGTAATAAATATTTTTTTAACTTTGAAAAGAGGAAAACTGGATTTGCTGACAATAGTAAATTATGATTTTATATTTTAATGTGTTTGCAAATACCGTCAACAGTAAAAATGAAGCTAAAAAGTTGTATTTTTAAATTCTATTGAAGATGACCACTATATTTTACCTAGGTAGATGCCACTCCTAGAACTTTATGGTGTCATATTGAACCGAGTAAAAGTTAAATTCAAAAATTGCAACAATCACAAGACATTGAATGGTTAATAATATCATTATGACAACCTGAATAATTTAGCAAGTGTAAGTGAAAAAATACTAGCATAGGCTATAGTAAATTTTAGAAGAAAATAATTAGTAAATCTACCTATCTGATTTACCAGTATATGCAAAAAAATTCACATTTTAAGTCAAATAATTTTCACATGGCTTTTTCATATTAATAGACCTCTTCAGAATTATGAAAACATTAGTTTATTAGTTTATCCTATGAACAGTTCAAAATTTTCAATTAAACTAGATTTTTTAACTTTAAGTTCTTTTTTTCTATTGATTGTATTCTACTTTCCTCGGTAGTCTCATTGTTTTTTCTCTTTAAAATTAGCAGAAAGAAGAGAGTGAGTGGAACGCGTGGCCGTACTTATTCTTTAATATTGTTAATTTTATAGATTTCTAAAATTATAATATTTAAAAAAAAGTTAGTTTAAATATATATATTAAAATATTAAAAAGTATATATATAACTTTTTTATTTAATAAACTTTAAAAAAAAAAATTATTGTATTAAAATCTATAAATTTCAACAATTCAAAAAATATTAGATTGTAAATTAATTAATTAATTAGTATATATATATATATTTTAAATATATAATATAAATATTAGTATAAAAGATTTGAAAATCATGCAAATAAATTATATGTGATAAATTCATTTATTTTTAAATTGAATTTATTATTTATTTTTAAATTGAATTTATTATTTATTTTTAAATATGTAATATAAATATTAGTATAAAAGATACTTAGAAATTATTATCGAGCTTTAATTTAAATTTTATATATGCTAAATTAATAACAAATTTAATTTAAATAAATATTTTTTACTATAAAATAAAATAAAATATTACAATATACTGTGTAATTTCGTTATCACATATCTAATTTTTTTATATAGATTGTGAAAATTTAGTAATGCGATTAAATTTAATAATTGTGATTAAATTTTTTAAAATAATAATAAATTTGACTTAGTGAAAATATATAATTTAAATCCACTACTAAATATTTTATGTAAGGATACCAACAAGAAATAGAGTCCAATTTTTCACCAAAAACTAGAATTGTCTTTTTTATCTTTCAAATTCAACTTGTTCGACCTTATTATTTTTGAAAAAGTTAGAGATTAAATCTTAGAAAAAAGATAGTAATAAGAATTGTAGTAGTCGAAGGATACTTTTCAAATATGTAATTTATTTGAATACCTAGGTGATACAAATCAATTTTCAATAGGAAATACTGAAACCCACCATGCTTGTGTATAACAAGCATAATTTGACTTCAATGAAATTATTTCTCTAAATCTTTTTGAGAAATTATACGCAACATAATAAATATTGAAAAAAAAATTCATCTATCATTTTTTCCTCTTGTTATATATATTTGTACAAAATTTAATAATGTGATTAAATTTAATAATTGTGACTAATTTTCACAATCTATAAAAAAAAAAAAGATATGTGATAACAAAATTAAACAGTCTACTGTATTATTTGGTGCAGAGAAACTTAGGAGTTTTGGTGATTTTTGAGACCTTGTGGAATAGTATTAATGACGGGTGTCATTCCCATTTTATAGTTTTTGATTTCCTGTTCAGGGCCGTTGTGACAGCCAAAATGCTTCGTGATGCAGTCAACGTATTTTATAGAGTGAAGAGTCTTGGTATAAGACCTTGTATTTACTGTTTCAATATTTTTACAAATATTTTCATTCAACAGAACAGGGCACATATAGCCATGGAAGCATTGGCAGTTTTAATAGTCAATAAGATTGCGCCCAATGTGAGAACTTTCAATACAATCATTAACGCTTCTTGTAAGAAAGGAGATTTTCAGAAAGGGATTGAGTCCATGAAAAGGATGGACAAGTATGGGTGTGAGCCCAGTATATACACTTACATCACACTTATTAATGCGTATTGCAAAGTGGGCAGGTTTGAAGAAGCGTGGAAGTTGTTGTGGATCATGATGGACAGGGGTTGTGGCCCTGATATCACTACTTACAATACTCTTATTGATGGAGCTTGTAAGGTGGGGAATTTGGACACGACATGCAGGATTTTGAATCAAATGTTAGAAAAGGATATCATTCTTGATGTGATAACATATAATACCATCATCTCTGGGCATTGCAAGGCTAGCCACACAGAGCAGGTGAACCATCTCTTGAACGAAATGTTCCAGAAGGGTTTAGTTCCCAATCTTTCCACATTCAACACACTCATTGCTTGTTACTTCAAGTTTGGAAGAGAAAAGCGAGGCAATCAAATATTACATTACATACTTGAAAGGAACATACCTCCTGATATGTGCACTTACAATGTGCTCATTTCAGATCATTGTAGAGCTGGCAGGCTAGAAGAAGCAGTCAGACTCTTAAACCAACTAATTCTAAATGGTCTGGCTCCAAAAAACTTTATGTATAATATCATTATTGCTGGACACTGCAGGGTTGCCAGCACAAGTGTTGCATTCAAACTATTTGATAATATGGTAAAGAGTGGTCTTTTGCCTCATGTGATTACTTATACTACTCTTATAATGGGGTTATGCAAGGAAGGTAATATACAGGAGGCACATTTTCTTTTGAGGAAATATTTGGAGAAGGTTTGATTCGTGACAAAATTGTATACAGTGTATTGATTGATGAACATCTCAAGAATGGTAATGTAGAACAAGCTTTTAAACTGTGGGCACAAATGGACAAAAAAGAAATTCCACCTGATGTTATTGCTTACACTGCTTTTATGAACGGGCTTTGCAAGATAAGCTACATAAAGTAGGCACATAGATTCCTTCCGGAAATTGTAAAATGACACATATTTCCTAACAATTTCACTTATAGGTCATTGATTGATGGACATTGCAAGGAAGGAAACTTATCCTCAGCTTTTGGGCTAGAAAAGGAAATGATTAAAAATTGCGCTTGCACCTAATGTCGTTATTTTTAATACTCTCATTAATGGATTTTGTAAACCAGAAATGATAAGTACAACAAATCAGCTGTGTACCCTCATGCCAAGCAATGGCTTGTCCCCTGATATTTTTATCTACAATATTTTAATTAATGCTCACTGTAAGGCAGCTGATATGAAGCGAGCTTTGGAGATCATGAACATGATATCATGCAGTGGTTGTGCTCCTGATGTTATTACCTACAATACTTTGATAAATGGTCTTTGCATTACAAATATGACTCAGCTAGCTTTTAATCTCCTTGAGAGCATTGTTTCCATAGGATTTTCTCCAGACACATTCACTTTCAATACAATTTTGGATGGGCTCTGCAAGGATTCCCTTGGTCTAGTTGTTACTTTGTTAGAAAAACTTTTTAAAATGGGTTTTGTCCCAGATACGGTGTCCTATAATACACTGCTTAATCATTTTTGTAGCCTTGGAATGCTGAATCAGGCTATGATGTGGCTGGGTAAACTTATGAAAATATTTTTTATTCACAATGCTGTTACATATGAGATATTGGACAATGTTCACTTTAGTGGGAAATGTTCTACCAATAATCCAAAAAATGTCACTAGAGAAGGATATCTTTTGCATTGTGTAATGCAGTCAATGAGTGACAGATCACAGAGGCAAGAAGGCACTCAGATGCCATTTGTAAGTCTTAATGAGAATCTGGATAGTGTAATAAGCATAACTGATATCTATTCGAAGGCTATACAAGACAGATGATAAGGGGCATCAACATGTTCTAAAGAGTGACGACTGGGATGATTTGACTTGTAACAGGCCAATGGTACGCTCTAGAAGTGGTCCCTTTTGCAAAGGAAAATCAGAGGTAGATAAATTCTTCAATAGTTGGTCAGTTGTAAAATAGAAAACATTAGAGCCCCATGAAACAGTTAAAATTAATGATCAAACTTGCTCTTTGCTCACATATTGAAGACACAAATATAATCTTGAACAGATGATGAAGCATAGTGCCAAAATTATGGGTAAGTCCTCTCAGTCTGTTGGTCAAAAGTTAAATTTCAGAGTCCAGACAAAACCTTGTCTTCATTTAAGAAAGTTCTAATTTCAGCTCCACAATTTTATGCTTATTTTAGCGCACTGTTCTGTACAAAAATTTACGAAAAAGATATACCAAATTAAATAATGTTAAAAAGCGTTAAGGTCAAGAAGAAAGTGTCCCTTCTTAAACAATAGGTTGTTGGTAAATTTTTTCCTAAAACAAGAACACTGTTGTTTCCTCTGGAACCATAAGTTGAGCAATACACAAAGGCGAATTTAAATTTTTTTTTCTTCATCTCTTCTAAATCCATTAAGGTGGATACTTGTGAAGGAATATTTATATGTTTCAGCATTACATGCATATGGGGCACTAGTGTCTCTTAGGTGATCAGATAACCTGATAATTGAAGTGAACCAATATTAAACCACATTTAGTAGAACATGCTTCAGAATTATGTTAATCTATCCTTATACCACTGGAATGCAACAATGAAGATCCAAAAAAAATGAATCATCACATGTAGGATAGTTCTCAATTTCAATGCATTTATTGAAAGGGTTTGAGACTGATAAAAACACCATTTTACACAAACCATCCAAAGTGAGGGCCTTGTTTTGAGGAAAACCCCCAAAAAATAATTAATCTTGGGAATCAACTTCAAGTCCCAAACTCTAGCCCAAAAAAGTGGAGGAAAACTAGGACACAAAAAAGACAACTGAGGCAACTGAATAACAAACAAACGGTGAGGCTGCCTACACCATCTTGTCTAAGGAGTCTTGCTGAACAATATGGGTTTTGTCTAAGGAGTCTTGTTGTTGGAAAACAATTGAGAAAAAATGTCAATTTTTTTCTTTTTGATACAAAAGAAAGACGCGGACAAGCCAACTTTTTCATAAAAATTGCAAGTTTTTTTGGTGAGTTTTTCTGGGTTTTACTCACTGGCCAGTAAAACTTGGTAATTACTTGGCGAGTGTTCCATCTATGGTGTATATTTTCACTCTTCTAAAAAACCCATTATACTTCAGCTGATCAACATTTAAGTAATCTGTCACTATTTAACTCTTGAACTTGGTCATTTGAGGATACGAGTAAAGTGGCTACCTAGGCTAGTCACAATTTCACTACTTAACAATGTCATAACAAAAACAGCTACTTATCCAACAATTTCAGAGAAAATGATGCAAATAGTCAGACCCAGTTAACTGGAATAGGAATCATCTTACCAGCAAGACCGGTACAGTGATTAAACTGTACACAAAGTTCAAGGCAACATTAGAATTGCAAAAAATGGATCTATAGAGAATGGGTGCTGGCAAGGAGATCAAAGCACATTATGTCAGTAGAACTTCACCCTAGTAGAAAATATTGAAGGCGTGAGTTTGAAATTCCTATTTAATTTTATAAAATAATAAAAACTAAAAATTGCTGTCAAATGCAATCAGTATTTCTAACAGACAAAGAATCTTAGAGAAACCGATATTTATTGCTTCAGTTTCCTAATTTATTTAAAGAATGCAAAGGAAATTTCCAGGGACCCTCTTCCAACTAACCTTATATGGACCTTCTTTTCATCAGAACATACACCAATTGAGATAGCTCTTAAGAATTTTAAAAACTAACAGAAAACTATTAATCTAGCTCTAATGTTATGCTAAGCCTGAAAATTTAAAAAACACACCACCATTCTCACATCAAAACACCACGAATGGAAAAAAGAAAAAGAAAAAACTACACATGTTCCCATTCTTGACAAGCTGGGAAAAGAACCAAAGACTCAAAACTGCAGAACAACAAAAATAGTGTTGAAGACAGGAAAAACGTGATACAATACCCAACGAAGAGACGGTTCCCCTTCTTCTGATTTTGCAAATGTCCTAAAACCTAGAAACTTCTTCCGTGCCAGAGAAATGGGTACCGCTTCTCTGCTTGTCCAGGCAGCCAAAACAATAGAGAGCACCTTAATGAAAAAAGAGTGGGAATGTCTGAATACAAGCACACCAACTATAAAATGAAATAGAGAGGTACCAGTCTGAAAGATTTAAACACCAATTTAGAACGCTGCAGTGGGTTTTGCGAGAACTGTAGAGGGAAATGTAATAAGTGATTATATTTATTTCTGCCAAGTGGAATGTTAAATGCAACCTTTAAAGAATATTAATTAAATGGGTACATATTACGTCCTTTGCTTTTGATCTGTCCAGTTTTAATAATTATTTTCTGATAACTGCTTTTATTTCTGCTGACCGTACATAAGCCAACCGAACGCAACAAGTGAAAAAAAATTATTTTTGCTTGCAAAAAAAATAAACCACTAGCAAAAATTGATATAACCAATCAGAAATTTGTTTTTAATAAAAATAAATAAAAAATAAAATGTCAACTACTTTAACTACTTTAGTCTATACTATATAATCAATTTTTTATGGACAAAGATTAATTGCCATAATTTAGATGAAAACATAAGTCTCCTGCCTATATAAGGCAGGGACTAATAATTAAAAATTAGCTATAAGAAATGTAATCTCATAGAGAAGCACGTTAATAAGTCATAACAACCTACTTGAAGAGCTTTACCAAGCGCCAAACCCCAAATTTGACTAGCAGCTGATCCAAAACATTACGTCATTTCAGCCATCAAACAAACTGACAGAGAAGGTACCAGCACCCAATTTTTGCTAATTTGAACGATAAAATCTCGTTTCCATGATAAATCAGGTGCCATCTAATTTCCTCCTCTCCTTTCTACGCAAGAGTGTAGAAGAGGGACAGGGAATGGCTAAAGGATATTAGGCTGGCGTTTATCAATGGCTAAAACCTCGTCATCTCTGTACATTTCAACCTTATCTGCTCTTCCCATTTCTTTCAATCACACTTCCACTTCACAGATAAACATCCCTTGCTCTTGCAACAAATTCTCATTCAATTGCTCCATCTCAAACACAGTCTCGAAGCGCAGAAGAAGCTGCAGACCTTGCAAGCTTAACGCATTGACTACTGACATCACTCCACTTTTTTGGCTCTCAGAAAACAGTGGGTATTCTGAAGCTAGTTACTATACTTCACTGGGTCTCTTCTTGCTTTCCGTGCCTGGTCTCTGGTCTCTTATCAAGCGCTCCACAAAGTCCAAGGTACTTGTTTTCGATTATTCCAGTATTTAGTTTTTCTTGAAATTGCAGGGGATCTTCTTATGATGAATTTTTAATAATTTGAAGGTCAATTTCGATGGGTATCGTGTGATATGCATATATATTCTCGTTTCACAATGGAAATTCCAGTGAATCATTTAATGATGAATTTTGAGCTATTTGAAAGTCAATTTTGACGGTTATCATGTGGTATGCTATATTTTCTTTTCACAATGGAAATTGGAGTGAATCTTTGTATTGAGAAATCCACAATTATATCTAACTCAATTTTTGATGGCTAGTACGTGGCATATGGGTTTTTCGTTTTCATTATTTCAATTATAGCATATCGCTGTATAAGAAATTATCATTTATTTAAAACTTATATTGGCGGGTATTGTGTGTTATGCATATATGGGCAGATTGTGCAGAAGACATTTTTTATTTCTAAGGAAGATGGGAAGATGCCAAATCAAATTGCTGGTGAGGTTTTGTCGTTCTTCACCAGGAATAATTTTGTTGTTGCAGACAGGGGAGAGACAATCACGTAAGTTAAATCCTTCCCTGCTTCCCCAACCTGTTAATTTGGTTAGATTGGATTTTGCAATGCCTTGTATGACTGGGGATGTGTATGCTATTAGACAGTGAATATCTATAATAAGGATTACGTAGTAAAGGTCACGGAAGAAAAACATTCAAAATGGCGTGTTCCAACATTCAAACCGTCTGGGGTCTAATAATAAGGTGAAACAATGACATGGTATTGGTCAGGATCAGAGTCTGGCTTAGTTAAATATTCGCGTTTAAATGTCTGGATGTGCTTGCATTCCAGTTAAATGACGGATAACGTGGGCTAAAACCTGGGACAATTGGGCACAAGTCCCAGGTAGAATAAATGCTGATAACGCAGGCACCATAAACTGGACAAAGTGGGTGCAAATCGTGGACAGAATAAAACCCCCTTGATGGGGATCATTATCCGGATTCCATATGGTATACTAAGCCTGATAGTGTACTTGCCAATGGGCGTGAATGTTTACCAATTTACTAAACCGAAAAAAATTCTTGAATAGCTCGAACTGCAGTCATGAAATTACTAAATAGAGAGACTTTCAGATAGTTGAGTCCATGGAAATTGATAAACTACTTAATTTCTGTCATTTACTTTATCCAAAAGGCAACGATCTCTGCAGAACATTGCACCTGTTATGAATAGCTGGATATGCCTTATTTTAAGCCAAGGAAACTGTATTTTCTCCTAATGATGTATTTTTTATTAATGGACTGTTAGTAGAGGTGCATTTCTTCAAATATTAGAGAGTAAGAGGTTATTTGAAGAATTTGCCGGATCACCAAGATTAGCATTTCACAAATGCATGCTAGAATGTGGGTGTCCAACTAGTTTGGTGCACACGTTTAACCCCTGCCTTACACCAAGTAAACTTGAATCCTCCAAACTAAATCATTCAAAATGCTAAACCATGACAAGGCTGCTGCATTTAAGCTATAGAATATTGTAAAGCAGGCTATATGGGGGAATCTCAAACTTAGGAATGAAGATTACAGCTATATGATGTGGATGCGTATATAATAATAAAATATAGAAAAATTATATGAAAAATTGTTGCAAATCACATCCTAGTATTAACTTTGGGTACAACCTAGGCACAGGTGTAGAAGGCATATTAAGAGGATATAAAGTAGAACTGATAATGGTTTGTATATCAAAAGCTCTACTTTGCAAGTGAGATAGCCTTAAGTTTGATGAAAGAAAACAGAAAAATACAAATCGGTATGTAATGAAGAAAAAGAAAGCAGAAAGATACAAATGGGGGTGATACAATATGACTTGAAATAGGGGCCTTCTCAGTGCAACCATTCCTACTGGAGATTATTCATAAGTTCGGAATTTATATCCTGAGCTCAAGGAGATGGAAATGCAATAGATATTCAATTTTAGTGGAACCTTTAAGTGTTCAAAATTGGACAGGCATACTTAGTAGTCCAATGATGCATAGTCCAACACACAATCCGTAAGGCATGAATGAAACTCGCTCTTAGCTTTTTCTAGTTTTGAGGAAGTGTTCAGTCAGCTCCTGGGACCTTTTCCTGCTCTTTTTCATGTTCGCCGGCTTTGATTGCATGCCCCTTATTCCTTCTAAAAACCTTATTTTTGGATCTTAAATGACAGAATCAGACATTGCAGTCTCAAATCACCTCAATGACTTATAAGTTGCCTAGGAAGTTTGCCACTGGCAAAACAGGCAATTTTATCAATCCATTTGGGATATCAAAACTCAGAATTCTGTCCATCTTGCACTCAGTTTTGGCCTTGAACTCAGTCCTAATTCTATCCCCCTAATTGTGAATATGAACCTATGTATACTCCTTTAAATGAATTCACAAAAGTTTTTTGTTGCTTTGGTTGCCTCTCTTGGATTTATGAGTTTTTACCTTCTCTTTTGCAGTCATTGTAACAGGTTTGAAAGCCAATTCTGGATGTTCTCAAGCAAAAAACCAAGTCATGCTTACAACACATATGCTCTCTACAGTCTCTAGGCTCTTCTATTCACCATTTTTGAAGATTCCAAGCTCCTTGAACAATACTACAATATTCATGATCATTTCCCTTTGACTTCTGTGTTCCCATTCCCTTTGCTTCTTTCATCAAATGAAGTACCCTAGATTGGAGAGGAGGGAGGATGCAGAAACTTGAGGACTAAGGACACATTGCAAAAATCTTTGTATTAGCATATTGCACTTTCCTAAGTGCGAGGTTCAAATTTTACAAACTGTTGGAGTAGTTCATTCAGTTATTCTGAAAAGACTGGAATAGAATAGCATGTTTTCAATAAAGAGAGGCTAGAATAGCAAGTAGAATAGTGAATCAATTTTGTTTTTTGTTACCCCAACTACTATCAGATCAGGGGGAGGTTCTACTGCTTGTTTAGAGAGTGCAGGACCCTTTTTTCATTCTGCAGGTACACCGATCAATGGTGTCTTGCCCGCTATCTCCAGGAGGCCACGCGGCTTCGTGATCACATTTTACAACTTAAGTTCCCGTTGAGGCAGACATCAGACCAGTTCATCACCTCCTTCTTCACTCCTGGGTCTCCTGCACGGGGGATGAAGTGGTCGCTTGGCCATTCTTCAGGTCACGCCAGATTTGTGAGGTCTCGCAGAGGATACACTCGACAACATCACCCTATCTCCAGCGGTTCTCTGAGGCGATCCGGGGCTCTCACCCTGTATTGTATCCTTCACTTCTGGACTACTTTTGACCTGTGAGGAGTATTTAGTCTTTTCTTGTTTTGTTCTTTTGCTCTCCTGTTTGTTCCATCTGTGGACACCGGTTGGTGCCCCTGCTGCTGGCTTTTGCCTTACACGTTTTTTAGTCCCTTAGACCCTTGTGGTCTTTTGTTGGACATTAATAAATATATCTTATCTTATCTTCGTCTTGCCTGGATCCGTAACATTTTATTGTTGCTTCTCAAATTAGTATTTAGTTTGATAGATTCTCTTTATTTTCACTAGAATAATATAAGTTGAATTGCAAATTCTACTATCATTTTGATAGTATTGTCTTCTATCAAGCAAATGCAAAACAAGAAAAAACAATACAAACCGTTTCCAAATTGCATAGAAAACTGAAAAGAGAAAAAGTTTCTTTCATGAAATTTTTGTAGCTCCATTTGGTCAAAACACAAAAATTATGAGTTGAGTATTCAGTTCTTGCGCTAAAATAATACAATCCAGCATTCAGTTTAAATCACAATTATCTATTTTGTCAGTTAAAATTCATTTAAAAACAGCTCAAAAGAAAACATCTACTCAATTTTTAGGCTCATGTAGTGTTTGGCTTTAATGCCCAAACCTTAAAAAACAAACAAACACCATAGTCCTTGCAAACAAGTTGAGATGACAAACAAATAAATTTGATCAAGTCAACACAATCAACAAATCAGTAAAGTCAAGAAAAATAATTGTACAAGTTTGTTTGAATACCCCTGACATAGTCATCAACATTGCATCATGAGTTTGAACAGTGTCTCTATGAATAGATATGCGGGCTCGAAGCATACTATTATTCCTTCTTAATTGCTCGAGGGACTTCCCCCTACACTTGCTTTGTCCTGATATGGGGACATTCTGTCAAACAGCTTGCAGACACATTCCATGTATCAATGGTCTGATTTCATTCAAGTGGAGGAGCACGTCTGGTGCTTTTGGAGATGCTTTCATCACCGATTATCAGCGAGCCAAAAATCTTTTAATGATATCGGTTATCAACATAACATGATTTATCTAAAACTCATTCCTTCATTCATAGTTGCGGACATAGGATGTGAACTGGCTTCGAGCATTCTATCAAACACTTAGCACACATTCTACATGCTCAATAGGGATGTGTAAATCGACTTTGGTTGATGAAGATCTCTAGCTCCTCATATTTTGTTTCATCTTGTAGACCACGAAATAGTGGATCCCTTAATGATAAAACATTCTCAAGCGATTTGGGTTAGAAATCAATAGGCTTATACCTCCTTCTCTATTGTTTTCATTTGACATGATCCCTTGCATCAAGCCCAACTAAGGCAAGAGGACATCCCTTTTGAGTAGCCGCCCAATCATTAAGTGTTACGTGCTCCATTACCTGGCAACTTGTATTGGGAATACATGGCACCAAGTTGTGAAATATCACCATTCTCGAGACTGTCAAAGCCACAATTCTTCACCTCATACTCTACTCAAGTAATTGCTCCCTTGAATTTTATATTTTTTCAACTTTGATGAGGAATTGGGTCTTTTACTTATTAATCTTCTTTCCATATGGTTCCATCGAAGGTACACCTCTAATTTGCATATGGATTTTATGTCATGATGCCATTACAATGTGTGGTCTGCAGCCTCCATCTGTCCTAATTGGTCATCCTCTTTCATAGACTATTGCGGTGTATTCGGGCATTCTGACAAACAGTTTGCATGCTCCTTTGATACGTTCACTTTACGCATTTTCCATTTAGGGATCAACCTGAACATGGTGTCATTTTACCTAACAAAATGGTGTGAAACTCCCCTAGACACGTGAGTCATGATATGAATCATCTTGAAGTATTTGGCCATGTTATATATCCTTTGGGTATATCGGGATTATAAAACCTCATATCCCTTTCACTTGTCACTAAGACTTCCATGCCAAGTCCTTGCCATCTGCATTCTGCTCATATATTGATCTTTCTTCCAGTCTTTACAACTGTAATTTTATCCAGAAAGCCAATCTCAATCTCGATCTTTTCCCATACATGAGTTCACATATACATGGTTTTGCCTGCAGTTTTAGGATGATGCCTTATCAGTGAGTTGGTCACAAGAGGTTTTATCCAATCTTGAATTTGGATTTGACACTTGTTTGTGATGCTCAATATGCATTAAGGAAGACCTAGATTCAGGTCTCGAACTCTCTCTTTGAATTGGACTCCTTTGCCCGCACTTTAGGATTTTTAACTTCCAAATTCTAAACTTTGGATGGTGCTCCTTGAACCTCCATGCCGAAAACTTGAATTTGAACCTTTGAACTTTGAAATTTGCGAGCCCAATATTGAACTTTGAACTTGAACCTGTTGTCGGTAGAAAGTATTATGGCTTAGCTAGATGAGGCGAGGCAAGAGAAGAGTTAGCTACAACAAGAGGTAGAGCTGGAAGAGATTGCCAAGATGATGCAAAAAACTTTGGAAATTCCGATGGAGGCTAAAGCAAATTTGAAGGTACGGATAGGGCAAATGCGTGAGCTACGAGCAAAGTTGAACGAGCTTAGAGCACAAATGTCTATCACACCATTAAGTACCGTACTATCTACCGTATGGCTCAGAGAAGAAGTTCATAAAGCTAAACTTATTGTATGGTCAGAACACTGAAAGGGCATGGGAGACCGTACGACCATATGGCAATAAGGGAAGTATAGAGGGAAAGTGACCATTGTACAACAAAGCAGGAAGGAGACCATTGTACGACCTTGTAAAGACACTATACGACCATGGGAGAGGACACTGTACGGTTAAAACAGATGAAGATCTAAAGCAGACAAACATCGTATAGTAAAGGAGGAGAGCAACCATCGTATGGTCAAGGAGGAACCATACGGTCAAATAGGAGAACAACCTACGAACTTAAAAGGCATATATACCCTGTATAGACTTGAAGGTAGATAGAAAATGCTACATGTGGATACCATATGACTTAGAAAGAGAACGATTTATGCATCAAATTCACCGTACAGACGTAAGGATATGGGAAGCCCTTCACAACAATAAAAGACTACCATACAGTGTATGAACATAATAGAGCAATACATAGCAAGCAAAGGCCTATCGAACTTAAATAGTACAGTACGACAAACATTAATAGAGAAACAAAGTGTAGGGGTTCTTTTCATACGACCAAGGTGACAATTGACAATTGCTGGATAGAGCACATCATGCGGATTATAGCATCCTGTATGACAACAAGAACAAGAGAGGCCGTACATAGCACATGAGCAAAGGAGAGCCGTATGGAAGCAAAAGAGCCGTTGGGATAAGTTGACGAAAGAGTCAAGCAACTTACCTAACCGTTATTGTCTTCTTCACATAAAAAGACAAAGGAGGTGACAATTATGCATTCACCCAAGAAGAGAGCGTGGAAGAAGAAATTAGAAGAAGATTCATCAAGTAGCACAATGAACAAGAATGTACAGGCTTTACCATTAGGAGTGCAGATTGCAGGCAGCATAGGCAAAAAGCAGGCAAGGGCATAGCCGGCTGCAACTACATACCTCACACCTCAAAATGTGACATTTGAGGGTTTGAACGAGTTAAAGTATAGAAATGGTGGTAGGAGATCTCGAATGACCATTTTACAAAGGAGAGCATACAGAGTGCAAAGGTGGAATGGGCACTGCGGATGCTAGTATTCTGCATTCACGACTTTGAGGGTTTTCTTTGCACCATGCTGGAAACCTATGACAGATTCTCGCGATCAAGCTCATTTCCTTATTTGGGACAGAATTTGGTGATATCTTTGAGAGCTGCAGACTTCACTAGGGTATTTGGTATACTAAGTCATGCGCAAGGAGGAAGGAAAATCAATAACAAGCCAAAGAAACTCGATTGGAGAGTCAAGGAGCAGCTGGTAGAATTAGTATGTGGGAAACGACCGGAGGCAAAAAGCGAAGCCATAATGGATTCTTTGAAGGGAAGGGGATTGAAGAAATCTGATGTGCAGGAAGGACATTGGCGTTGTTTGATAGGTTTAGTAAAGAGTAGACTCACCGATTCGAGTAGGGCATCAGACTTCTCATTTCTACAGGTCACCATGATGAATGGTATCATGAATGGAAGGGTATATGACTGGGCATCCTTACTAGTTGAGTACATGCATGAGTTCATGATGCTGCAACACAAAACATTTTATATGCCACACTATGCCATCGGCTTATTTCTCGACGCTACCGCACGGATAATACCCAGTGATAGGCTAGAGATCAAGCCAGGTTCGACAGAACTAGGAGAGCCTCCTCTGATTATGTAGTGGAAACATCTAGACACTCCAGGAGGGCAGAAGGCCATCGAACAGAAGAGGCAACGATAGGACGTAGAGAGCTCGGAGCACGGGAAAACTGATTGTGGGAGGCAGGACACATCCTCCGAGGACATTGAGAACTCAGAGGAGGAAGTGGAGGATGAAGATGATGACGATGATGTCAAGGTTATTACAACACTGCCACTACTATTTTTGAGGTCCCTCACAATTACCTCTCACTCACACTTAGTCCCTGCAGGCGTTTATATTCTTGGTTTTGGACAGTTTAGGCAGCCCATGGTCATGACTCTGGTCACTATAGCAGCCAAACTAGTAGCACGACTAGCACCCCCAGCCATCAGCCCGACCAACAGCATTAGCATCTTCAGGGGGTGCCAAGCCTTAAGTCAATACAACACTACCAAATCCAGTCGTACCAGAGGTAGGGGTTGAGATACTTATACCTGATGATGAGATAGACACTGAAGAGGGAGTGATGAAGTTATCGTTACAGGTAGAAACGGGTGAGGGTTTGAGAATGTCCGATGTTCACTTGGATGTAGTAGGCTCGGACGTAGTGGTTACAGTAGATGTAGCATTGTTAGCAACGTCGGTTTTTGAGGAGCCGAGCAGAGCAAGTAAATCTCAGAAGTTGAGCACGTACTTGAGTACAAGGTTTAACTGCACACATACACCACGAGCGACAGGAATTCTCTCTCACACCTGCGCATGAAGTAGCCCCAGAAGGAGATCTTATAGGCATGCAGACACAGGTGGAGGAGAGTCACCCGACATAGATAGATGAGATACCACACTTCTCCACGGATAACACTACTAAGCAGATGGTAGAAGTAGTGAAGACGGCTATGAGCACCTAACAGCCTACAATGGGGCCAAAGGCATCGACGGGAGAGGATGTGGAGCCATTTCTCACTAATGTAGTGACTTAGGCTTGCCAAGTAGTGGTCTTTGCATAGACACATGCATTGGATTCAGTAATACAGGAGCTGGAGCACATCATATCCTTCATGAGAGTAGGATGCTCAGCTACCTTTTTAGTTTACTTTGAGGAGCGTGGGTGGCCCAGAGGCGAGACTTTAGAGATGCGCCAGGATTGGGCCACTACTAGAGAGCCGGTTGTGGAGAGCCGCATAGAGGCTTTGACTCAGGAGATAGTTCAGATAAACTGGAATGCTTATTATGCTCTTCGGAGGAGCCAGGTAGACCAGGTAGCAGCAGAGAGGGCTCGGGAGGAGTCAGCTACTAGGTTAGCAGCAGTGAAGACGGATCTAGTTGTAGAGAAGGCGGTTCGGAAGTCGAAAAGAGGAGCCTGGGTATCTGAGATGACAACATTTATGGCTCAGCTAGATGAGGAGAGGCGAGAGAAGAGTTAACTACATCAGGAGGCAGCAGAGAAGGAGGTAGAGTTGGAAGAGATTGCCAAGATGATGCAAACAACTTTGGAGATTCAAATGGAGGCTGAAGCAGATTTGAAGGTACGGATGGGGCAAGTGCGTGAGCTACAAGCAAAGCTGAATGAGCTTAGAGCACGAACGTCTACCACACCAGGGGCACGTCCTTCTTAGTTGTCAACTTTGATGTAATTAGTGGATTAGCTATTGAGTCATATTTTTTTTGTGATGTATAAGTTGTCTCTATTTTGTCATCCGGAGACGACTTTACTTTTGGGGGGGGGGTGATGTTGTTGGTAGAAAGTATTATAACTGATGGCTAGAATTGGTATTCAAAAGGTCGCGTGATGGTTGAGTCATCCCTTCAGGAAAGTATATGTACATCGTCCTAATGGTTTCTATGGAACATCATTGGAATTGGAGTTGCAAATGTGCTTATAAGAATAAAGTATCTGTTCTGTGTTACATTCTAATATCTTAATGCGATAAACATCCATTTACCTTGTACAATAAACAGAACCTCTGAACTTCGAGGTTCAAAGTTCAAGTTCAACATAACCTCAAAACACTGCCTTCATCACAAGTCATAATCTACAAAATCATCATTAGCGATCAAAACCAACCAAAACACCAAGACAATTTTGGGATTCTTTCCATGGGGTTGATTTTCAAACTTCCAAACTTGGGTATTGAAAGCAGGATTGCATCGTGGAAGGTTGAGAAATACTTTCAAAGATCAAAAATAAGATGAAGTCGTCAGAACGAATCACCCTCTTCCCATGTGGTTCCTTATGTAGACTCTAGTGCTCTAAAAAATCGATTTTTCCCATTCTTTCCTTCTATCACTCAATTCAAACAGCAGTTTATAATTCTTTTTTCTCACCGCCATGCCAAGAAGATACAATCGACCACCTACCCTAGTGGCCCCACACCAATGATTGAGAATTAGGTCTTAAGTTCACCTTGAATAATTAATTATGTTATAATATATAAGCTTGGGCCTATTAATTAATTTTATGATCATTCACTTATTATTTATTTACTCTAGCCTTAGGGAAGAAAAAGGCTAGGTATCACTGCTGGCTAGGATTGGGAAGAGGACATGGCATTTTGTGAAGGTATGCCAAGCTGAAAATCAAACCGTTTCCTATGGAATTTGAAAATGTATTGTGTTCTTTGACCTTTTCTATATTCCTACGTACTTTTCTGTATGTCCATGTTTTGTGCTTCTAGTTTAGCTTTTTGGTGCTTTCTTAGATGTTTAATGTAATGCCCTAGGCCAAATCAATAATGCAAAATCCAGTTCTTAACTTCTCAAAAACACTTATTATTTAGATAACAACACTATTGGCCCTAGCATTCACTCAGATATAAGGCAACTTAGATTAAATTACTATCTGTGCATCAAGAATATCATTGCATTCAAACAACGAGTCATAGAAATAACTCTCAATCGTCTTATTATAACCAACACCAAATAAGATATTTAAATCCCAATCTCTTTCTCATTATGATAATGACTGTATTACATTCAAATAGTTTTGCAATATCATTAACTACAGCAGCAACTTGTACTTAGAACAATGGAGAATTGGATCAATATAATGTGGCTGAAGTTCATGTCCAGTTAAGCTCAAATGCAAACATTTCCCTATGAAATTGTTTGGCTTGTCATCCTATGATTCACATTCTGAACTATGGTGCTCAAAACAGATTTTGAAAGAAATTTGATAAAAGTGTAGATGATTCTAGATTAAATTTATTCAACCTTTTATATCCTCCACAAATAGATAGGTCAACCACCATGTATATCCACAACTTTAAATTTGAACAGTGATCACACACAAGAAAGATTCCACTTTGGAAATAACGACAGCTAAAATAAATTACTAAAAGCAATGTGACATGTGCTAGGAAATTCTGTGGGAAATGAAATCTTAGTAGAATTATTTGGGATCAAAAGTCAGCCATGACACAAGACTCAACTAAAGGGTGAGGCATTGAGTGTCAAACAATAGACATGATTGGATGGAGAAGTCTGATTAAGACAATGGTGAGGCAAGCAAGAAATGGAAGGTATAATAGGGTAGAGGAGTCTAAAAATCCTAAGACGTGAAGAGTGGAGTTGGAAGAAAAGACATAGTCAAGAGAGAGAAGATATTCTATCTATAGAAACAAGGAAGAAAAAAGTACAAATCTAATATGCATGGATTTATTGATTGGACATGACAAGTCCATCTTGTGCAAAATTGCTTGTTTTAAAGCAATTGTAGGTTCAAATGTTCCAATGCCTATGAGCCTTCCCTTGTTGCATTTTCTTCTGGATCTTTTCATCAAATTAGGTACTCCTCGGTGCTTTTGTTTTTCAGCTCCCTCTCCTTCACATCCATGATTTCTTTGGGAATCAGAATTAGTTTTCCATCTTCATCAATTAGGATCAACTCAATTGTGGGCTCTATATGTTAGTTTAATGTTTTATTGAGGCAAGATATATGAAAGTCATTATGTATCTCGCTTCCCCCTGGAAGCTCCAACTCAAGCCACTCTGCAATCCTTCTTCAAATTTTATAAGACCTATATTATTTGATTTGAGCTTATCTGATCCAGTTGCCTTTAGGGAAGATTGCTTGTACATCTACAATCTGAAAAATGATGTCTCCAGTCTCAAATGTTCTATCAATCCTATGATGGTTTGCATACATATTTTTTTGGTTTCGAGCTTGTTAGAGATTATTCTTGTGTGACTTATAAATGTCTTGCCTTTGTTAGATTATGTCACTTGCTCTTGATACCCTAGTATTTGCCAAATTGAATCAAGCTTTGATCTTAGTGCCCATACAAACCATGAACGATGTCATCTTGTTTGATGTGTGGTAGCTGGCATGTCACAATGCTTGCCCAAATAGAGTCACTTGAGCTAAGTCTTTGTTGGTCAGCAACACAATCTCCCAAACACCTTACCATCCATTTGTTCACAATTGGTTCTGGCCATCTATATGTTGGTGCTAAGGGTGACCTTAGTTTCTGTCTAAACAAGCTCATGAAGTGACTGTCTTAATCCTTAGAAGAATTTGCAATGTCCGCTTTTTGAAATAATAATAAACAGTGATAAGAAATTAAAAAAATTTAAGAGAATAAAAATAGAATCTTAATAAAAAATAAAATTAAATACAACATAATAAAAATAGAGACTAACAAGGTGACAGATGGCTTTATAAATATGGGGGTCCATCTTCAAAATTAAAAAAATTGAGAAGGGGAATTTAATTTGAATAATGATACGATGTCTCTCCTTATATATGATTCATTTCATGGCAGAGTTGGAAAGGTTATAGGTAATGATGGAAGCAACACATAGCAATGTTAGAATTAGTGACAGAGGTGGTGTTCGTCTTACAGAGCACCCACTCATTATTGCCACCTATACCTTGCATCTATTGTCAGCATTTTTGGGCCTATTTATGATAACTTCTATTTTGGCCCTTGTCATTCACAACTTGAACTAGCACTTTCTGAACTCTACATCTTTCAATATGGGAGGAGATCTAAATAGGGTCAAACATGTATCTTGGTAGAGTTGGAAAAATAAGGTGAAAATTTGGTGTAGTAAGGAAGGGTAACCCATTACTTGGAAAAGTTGCACAGATTCAATAGGAAGATCGCTAAGAATTTTGGTGAAGGCTATAATAATGGGAACATAACGCTTTTTGGCCAAGATGTGGTCATTTACGAGAAGCTCAGCGTCAAGGTTACGAGCTTATCCATGGAAGGAATGATGTTCTTTAAGGACATAAAAGTCTCTAATGAAGCCATGAAGATTTTTCCTAAAACTGAGGAGAAAGAGATGCTGATTAAAGTTGAGAACACCTTGGAAGAATTTGCTTAAGGCAATGAATGCAATGCCAAGATCTAGAAACTCAAGAGATAACACTAATAAGAGAAACAATGATAATCAAATGAGAATTTCAATAATGATCAAAGGATAATGGATCAAGATGCCCAATAATCAAATATGTACAATGCAAATGTGCCCAAATATATAGGCAATGCATGATAACTAGGAGTGATGCAAGTGATAACCTATCAACTAGATAAGGTGTAATCACGTCCACTAAAGGTGGGCCATCCTAGTTGTTCAACAATGAGAGGATGATAATGTGATAAGAACTATGTTCCCCTGAGTTTCCGGGACGGGGACGGCAGGGGACAGTAGGACGGGTTTCTGGGATGGCAAAAAAAATTTGCCGATTTCGGGGACGACAATCAGGGACAGAAAAAGTGACATTTTTGTTTTTTTTTTTTTAAATTTTTTGTGTTAAAACATTGGGGACGGATGCAAGTCCACATCCTCGGATGGGGACATCCCCATCCCCAAAACGCTTGCTTTTTTTGGGTGGGGGGGATGCGTCCTCGGGGAACATAGGATAAGAACAAAAAGGTGGAGCTCACAAACAAGAAGGTATGAGACAACTAAGTGCAAGTGGATTTCTCCTACACCATGTGCTAAAATAGAATGCAAACTCCTATGTCTATATCACAACTAACATGCAAATGCATTATCCCAAGTGAACTTTAGTAAAGTGTAATTACTAACTTCTTAACGACACCAACACACCTACTATAAACCAAAGCAAATTAAGGCTTTATGGGCAGAAGTTTTAAAGCCCATTATGGAATATTTTGTTGTTGATAGGAGATATTCTAGAGTCCATGGCTATCATTTTATTCTACAAAATCACTTTAGGCACAAGATTTTTGTTCCTTTCTTATAATTTCTCCTTTCATCTCTTCTTACTAGCATAATAGATCATAGAAAGAACCCTAGCAATCCTATTCTTCATCAAGGTCTAGTTTTACTTATTATGAACATTTACAGGCCAAAATTCACGAGACTCCCAAAAAAAACATTCTTGATACCAAAAAGGAGCGAAGAGGTCTCTGAAGGTCTTGATAAGGATTGGGATATTGAGGATGACAATGATGTTTCTCCCCCTCCTTCAATTAAAAAGAAAAAAGCTTTTACCTACCAAAAAGGCCACTGAAGAGCCTAGTGTGAAGAAGTTTGAGGGTGAGGAGGGTATTGAAACATAAGAGAGTGATGAGGAGGACGATTCCCCTTCATCTTTGGTGAACAAGAAGACCATGAAGATTGGGGTTTCTAAGACTGCTATTTCTGCTAAGGAGGTGAGAAAGGAGGATAGTGTGAATGTCAAAGGGTTTGATGTGCCTAAACCCTTGGGTAAGAAAGGGAAAAAGGTTACTTTTATGCTTGCAAGGGAATCCAATAAGGGTGTGTCTGCTGCAATGGGTTTGACTCTTCTGTCCACAATGAAATTGATTGCTGGACGAAAGGATATATCTATCAAAGGGTCTCTTGTTTCCAAAGCGGCCACTGTGTCCCCTAGTTATGGTACTGGAGGTAAGGATAGAGATGAGAAGGGCAAGGATGGAGTCTTGATTATGGGTGACTATGAGAGCTTGTTTCAGCATGATGTGCCTGTTTCCCATCTATTCCTGAGGACTTTGAGCAATCCCCTAGCGAGAAAGGCACTCATAGGGCTTCTTCTGTTCAAATTTCTTTTGATGATTTTGTGGACAAACATGAGGCTACTTTAGGGGTGTTTTAGACAACAAAGGCTTCATCCCTCTACATGTTTAGGGTTATGATGGGCAAGGGAATCCAACAAGGGTGTGTCTGCTGCAGTTGGTTTGACTCCTCTATCTACAGTGAAATTGAGTGTTGGAAGAAAGGATATATCTATCAAAGGGCTCCGTGTTTCCAAAGTGGTCATCGTGTCCCCTAGTTTTGGTAGTGGAGGTAAGAATAGAGATCAGAAGGGCAAGGATGAAGTCTCGACCCTAGTTGACCATGAGAGCTCAGTTTACCACTATGTTACCCCGAGTTTCTGGGATGGGGGGATAGGGGTACGAGGAAATGGGTTTCCGAGATGGTTTTTTTTTGGCTGAAATAGGGGACGGCAGGGGCCAGCTATATATATTCATGAATTTCAGAATTACATAACATTGTCACATTCATCATAGCAACATAGTTTAAAATTATCAATTTCATTCATCAAATCAGCATAGAACATAGCATCAAATCGAATTATCCTCTAAGAATTGAAACATAGGATGACATCAAAAGAGAGAATCAATCTGCCATAGATTAGACTTTAGAGCCCTTTCTTGTGGGTTTTGGAGGAAAACCGAATTTGTTGTGCCAAATCTTCCCAGAGGGGTAGCAGCCATCTTGTTTGGGCAGTAATCAGCTACAACAATTTATTTCTGGACAATTATTGTTGCTATCAGAAATGGGGATGGTTTCCAACCGTCCCCAAGTCCCTGAAATGGGGATGGTTTCCGAAACTCCAGGCTTAGGGCTGGAAACGCGTCTCCAGGTAACATAGGTTTACCATGATGTGCCTGTGTCTCCATCTTTCCCTGAGGACTTTGAGCAATCCCCCAATGAGAAAGGCACTCATAGGGCTTCTTATGTTCAACTTTGTTTTGATGATTTTGTGGACAAATGCAAGGCTACTTTAGGGGTGTTACAGACGACAAAGGCTTCATCCATGTACATCTTTAGGGTTATGAGATGGGCATTTCACAAAATAAAAAGTCTGAACCTTAAGTGTCCTACCTTGTTTGCTGAGTTTTTGCAACATTCTAGAAAAGCTAAGAAGGCCAAATAGGCTACTTTCCTTGATTCCAATTCCTATGCTTTATGGATTTCTAATGAGAGGAAATTTGTTAGATTATGTGGAAGTTGATGGAAAGGCAAAGGAAATCATGGAAGCCAAGATGGAAGATTTGACTTAGAGGGTGGACAAGAGTGATGATACCCTTAAGAATATCATGGATCATAGCTTCAAGATGATGCAATCTTCAGCTGAAAATATGAGAGCCTTAGTGGACAGGCTTGAATCTTCTTACGAGGGGAAAGCCATCATCAACCTGGTTCAGGAGAAGGAAGGGTTGTTTGCTGACTTTCAAGGTCCCGAAAAAAGAACCAGAGCCAACTTGAAGAAGAAAGTGGTCTCCCTACCTCTTGGTATTCAAGAAATAAAAAATGTGGCTCAATTAATGAGTCAAATAGAAGAAGAGGTTGTGATGACCTTGAAGAAACTTGGTTAATTTTGTTCTTTTGGTTGTTGTTTGGGGTCTCGTTGGCTTTGTGCTGGCTTTTTTGTTGTTCATTTGTTGTTGGACTTTGTACTACTATTTTTTTGGGGGTTTAGTCTGATGCATGTTTGGGTGCTTCAATGCTTAATCTTTTATAATCTCGTTGTAAAGGGTTTCGGGTCCCTTCAAAACTTGCTTTTGCTTAATAAAAAACCTAAGAAAAATTTATTTAATTTAATGAAAAAGGTATAAAATGAAAACTTGTGACTCCCTCAAACATGAGATGTAAGAAGGGAGTAGAGAACTTCATTTTAAATGGGAGAGAGTAGGGAAGAGAAAATGGAAGGTGGAATCAAGAAGAATTAATGGAAGAGAAGAAAGGAATGAGAAGAATATAAGGAAATGACTCCCTATGGATGACAAATCTGCCGCTAATAAAGAATTAATACTCTGTTAGTCTTGTTAGTATTTGGTAGTTTAATCAGTTGTTCCAAAGAGGTTGGGTCAGTTGCTGATGGTTGGCAGTATTAACCAGTCGTCTAACACTATTTATGTATGGTTTAGGAACCGATTCAAAGGATGATTGTATGGGCATTACACCTGAGAATAAAGTTATATCTTTCTGCCATTCTATGTGTTCTAAATTGAACTACTATGCTAAATGTGTTATATCTATATTCCTTTTTACTCTAAGTATTAGAAGATATACCCCATAGGGAGAAAACATTTTGGTGTCATTGCTTGTTCAAACATGGAGATTTGACGGAAGGACAATAGGAAGGATGACAGAATAATGGGCCATTCATTCAAACAAGTGTTGGTGATTGACAATGATGTCGAGGACAATAGGGAAGAAATACGGGAAGATCAATTGACAAAGGACTTGTTGCACATGTGGGAAGTTTTGGTCAATTAGTATGTGTAGAGGGAAGCCCAGTAGAGAGTGGCCCTTGAAGGCATAGTATGCGATGAACTCATGGTATGACCTAGGGACTGGGGCTACAATCTTCTTGGAAGTATTCCAAGGTTGTTGGCTTGTAATTTCCTTGATGTCCATGTTACTAGCATCTAGAAGTTTGAAAGTCGGGTGCAATTCATACCTAATTCGAATTTGTGTTAGAGTTGGGTCCAATTTGCCCATAAGTCCCCAAATTTGGCCCAAAGTTTGTCAAATGGACCTGCGCTGCATTTTGGGGAATTCCAAACAAATTTCATTCCTAGTGGCTGAACTTGGGTTGTCTTTGGGTGGAAAACATGACTTTTGACTTCTTAAAAGTTCTTTTGACCTAATTGGTCTACTTGACCCTCCAACCCTAAAAGAGACAACTAAACATGCCAAAAAAGATGTTTTATATGTCATTTGTGCATTTGTGAATGAAAGAGAATTTCTTGCCTCCATTGCTAAACTTTCTTGTTTGATTTCCATTGCTCAAGCAGTGTTGAAAGGTGATTGTTGCATTCTCTAAGCTTATTTGTGAGCTACTCCTACGTGGTTGCAAGTGTGGAGAACTCCTCAAAGCCATTGAAGAGTTAGATTTCAAGGAAAGAGGTAGGGTTTTGTTGATTTCGTTTATTTTTCAAAGTTCTGTTTGCACCTTTTTAACAAAATGAAATGCACTACATAATTTTAGTTTCTTTTTCCCTTTTTGGTATGTGAGTTTGTATGTTTGTAGATTCATAGAATGACAAGTAACATCAGGAACTTCCAGTTCAAAACAGACCTAGGTTCTTCATTATGGAAATATGTGGAAATGGTTCAACAAATGCTAGGAAGAATAGGTTATGTTTGAATTTGTAGCCATTGGAAAGAGAAATATAGTATTTCTTACAATAGAGAGAAAGCACATTTGTGCTTTATTCCTCAAAGAGGCATTGAATTTTGTATAGGGAAGCCACGAGTTGATGGGATACTACCTAAAACCCTTCTTGCAAACCATTATGTGAACAAATTTATTCAAGAGAAAAAAAAGCAAATGGAGTAGTTGGGAATGCAAATGCTCATCATTTGTAAATGTCTAGAAGTAAAACTAAAAAAGAATTTGTGGCTTCGATTTCCACTTCAGATGTACAACTTGCAAAGGGTCATCCATTCTTGTGGGTTCCTCGAGAACCTCTCACAAACAAGAGAGCAAAGGGGCCCTGTGAAATGTCATTTCAGAATGAGGTGAGAGACATTGACGAACAAGACATAACGAAATGCGTTTATGTAAATGGACTAGCATTTAATGTTCTTCTATGACCGTATTTGCAAAAAATGGTGAGATCAATCAATGAGGCTCCAAGAGGGTTTAAAGGCCCAGGTTATGAGAAGGTGTGGACCACTTTGTTGGACAAAGAGGTGAAATATGTAGAGGAATCCTTGCAGCTCATCAAGGACTCATGGATCAAAATAGGTGTGTCCATAGTATCCAATTGATGGAAAGATACAAGAAATTGCCCTTTGCTCAATGTTATTGTAGTTTCCACAAGAAGTGCAATGTTTTTGAGGATTGCGGATTGTGAAGGGAAAGTAAAGGACGACTCATTCATTGCAAACATTCTCATCCAAGTCATTTAGAAATTTGTTCCTCAAAATGTTGTTTAGGTAATAATTGACAATGCCCAAAATTGTAGGGTTGTTGGGTTATTGGTTGAGGAGCGCTTTAAACATACTTTTGGGACACCTTGTGATATCCACTCACTCAGATTATTGCTGAAAAGAATTGGCAATAAAATTGAGTGGATCAATAAAATGTATGAAGATGCCTAGGAGATCCAAATTTTTATTACAAACCACCATAAGATGCAATCCATATTTATAGAATTCTTGAGATTGGAGATCTTGAGGGTAAGTTAAATTATTTAAAATTTAAATGTCTTGGACTTCAGTTTACTTTCTATGTTTTTAAATTTAAATTTATTATTGTTTTGATTTTCAAATAGGTTGTTGAAACCCATTTTGCTTCCAACACAAGTGTTTTGAGATGCCTTGTGAAGGTTAAAGAGGCATTGTCTAGAATGGTAATTAGTGCTAATTGGAGCATTAAGGCAATGATACTAGATGACTCTTGGTGGGGTTGTATCGAGTACCTTTTGAGATTTGCCAAGCATATATTGAGCATGATTTGATACAGTGACATGGATTGTCCTTGATTGGTGGAGGTATATGATGACATACGCTCCATGTTTGAGGATATTAAAAAAATCATAAACGAGAAAGAGCAAGATCCTGAAGAAACATCCTCCAAGGAACTATAGAAAATTATGGCGGAGAGATGGATCAAAATGACTTCCTCTTTGCATCTCCTTGCCTTTGCATTTAGCCCTAGTTACTTTAGTTGATCAGTCCTCAAGGAGAGTATCACTAGAGTTTTACCATACAGAGACCCTGAAATTGCTCACAGGTACAAAGCAACCATTTGTAGACTCTAATCTTGATCACATATGACCTATAGTGAGGGCTGAATTCATGTGTTCTGCAAGCATTGAAGATTGTGGCCATGAGGCTCTTCAAGACAGGAACAATGTTGAAAATGGTGGTACATCCATGAAGAAATGTGCCTGTACCTACAACGTGTTGCCATCAAAATTTTATCACGAGTTCTTAACACTTCAGATTCTAATTTCTAAACTCTTGTTGATGCATATTGAACTTATATTTTTTAAAATTATATTCAAAACTCTTAACTCTAATTTCAAAATTGAAAATCTTGGCATTTATACTAATGAGCTCAAGACCTTGATCTCCATCTTACTTTTTACGGATGGCGTAGTTCTTATAGAATCCTCTTCGGAGGGTGTTCAACGATTGCTTGATGGCTTGTCTTACTTCTTTGACTTGTGACATTTGGGGGTTAACCTAGGCAAGACCCGAGTGATGGTCTTTAATTGGTTGAAGATCTCTCATCTTCATGCCTCATCTCCACTTCTTCCATGGTGTGGAGCTGGAGATGTTTTCTTATCACATATTTGGGAGTCAAGTTTTTTGGGCCTCATTTCAACATGAGACCTGCCATGCAACCCCGCATCAACAAAGGTTACAACTCCCTCACATTGCTCGAGTGAAAATGCTTCCAATAACATTTTTAAGACACCTCATCCAAGACGGCCCTCATGGACACTCTGATCAGATTGATGGTTCTTTACGGTTTTGTTGTTTGGGGGCCTTCTCTCCTTGAGTCAGATTGGGCTTTGGTTGAGAGGATCGAAACCCTTATTCTCAGTCGCATCATCAGATGCGACCAGTCTATCCCTCAGTATTATTCTGGCCAAGTTTGGGGCACACGCTCTCAGACTCGTGGCCATCTTTTGTGAGGCCTGCTGGCTCACTCTGAATCTATGTTGAAGAAGTCTCTCTTTTTTAACTATAGAGATGAGACAAACTTGGAATGCAAAATAATATCCAGATTCAACTGCAAACTTATTTTTCTATCATTTATTGAGCAAGTAATTACAATTCAACTAGGTGCATGAATTTATTGTAATAAAAAAACCTAGCGAGAAAGTTGCTCAATGCTAGAGACTATGACTGCTAGAAGTTGGAAAATTTCACATCGAGATTTATGAACACTGCTTGCTATTAGCTTTCAAGCCAAATGCTGCATTCCTTAATGCCAAATGTCACTTGTAATAGTGATCACAGCCCAGCCAAACGTGACGTCGACCTGTAATCAATAACACAATTACTGTGATTTCCATGCTGCCTGTGTTATTCTGATGACAACCTCCCAAGTGTTGCTTCAAATTGTGTATTGTCTTCCTTAGTTGCAGATCTGCAATACCCTATGGTATCCGCCTTGTCCTCTTGCTTGCAGCAGTAATTAATTTATACTTTGGGCCAAATGTGTCTACAAAAACCTTAGATCAATTGCATACTAGTAATCAGACTAACAGACACAATTCATTGGTATACATAACCAATTAAAAGTGCAATGAGATTTGCAGAAATCAGTAATTTCAACAACAATATCAAACTCTTAGAGAAACTCACCAAATTTCAATAAACATAAGCATATAATGAATGATCAATCCTTCCCACGGAGTGCTTTTTATAACATTTAAAAGCCAAAACTTCACCATCACACCAAACACTGTGTAGCTTCTTAGATACACCTTTCACTTAAAAGCCCATTGCTTTATACTTTGGCACATATTTTAATAATATAATTTATTAACTCCCTTCAGCCCCCAAAATGACCTTTTCAACAATATTATGATTTTCTGACACAAGGTCATTGTTTCTTGTGCCCAAGATTCAAAACTTTTCAGCTTGGTTCCAACGAGCTGACACTAAGGTGGCCAATATACAATACCAACAAAAATAGCAATCTCAACGTGTTTAATTAAATAATAATCATAATTCACCCCTTTTGCAAAAATGTTTAAACACTAAGGTGGCCAATATACAATACCAACAAAAATAGCAATCTCAATGTATTTAATTAAATAATAATCATAATTCACCCCTCCTGCAAAAATGTTTGAAGAAGCATCATAAATGAAATTTGATAGCACATGAGTGATCTTGATAAAGAAAGACGATGAATGAACTTGAGGAGGTGACTTACTTAAAATAGATGCTCCCTTTAAGATTCTTGGAGCTTAGACGAGAAGCCAAAAATAAAAACTGAGAGCATCATTCAACTCCTCTAACTCATTTGAGCTCATCAAACCATCCGTAAATAGTAAGTCCCAACAAATAGAGCCATAATCCTCAATAGGGTCCTCTAATCATCTGTATTAGCCTGCAAGGACATAGTAATAGGCTAAATCCATCCGCTATCATGGTCGTGGTAAATAGGAGACATTACAATTCTTCCTCCCCAATATTGCTTGTCTTTAAGCAATCACAGGAATCAAAGAAACTTAATGATCCACTTAGATCCCAAGGATAAATATGTATAATGTCCCTGACATCACTTGCAAACTCTGTGATGATAACACTATCCACAAAGCTATCCTGAATAGACTGTCACCATACCAACAACGGTGACTCACCCAATGTGTCGTGCTGATCCTATCTCCTCCTGGATCTCTATAGAGATGAACTCACATCCTTTCGTAACAAGGAAAAATGGATGTCGGATATCATTTGCTATATCAAAACTCCCCTCACACCGCTACCAATTTGCCATGAGTATGAAGTCTATTTGTGCGATATGAACTAGTACTCCCAAAAGCTTTTGAACCATAACCTAGATATCCATCCACTACAAAACAGTCTTGGATATGCTGACTTTGCAAATAGCCCCCTACTAGCTTGTGACTACTAACCCTATCAATTGTAGATGGTGCAAAACAATCCCATAAAGGATGATATGAACTTGGTGCCAAACCACACTTGCGCGAAACCAATTCCTCTACTTGTAGGTCAAAAGAAAAATGATGAGCACTCCTTCCTGTTTAGCTGTGATAAACTTCACTGATCTCTGTTAGAGGCTCATCATCTTTATCATCAAATCAAGGACCAAGAGATGGTTGCAATCTTCGTCCCTGAACAACTGGTTGGTCAGGATCGAAGGTAATCCTCTTAGCAAACCCAAACACAAAATCCCTATGGGGAAGCATTGTAGCCAAAGTATCTACAATCTTTCCCACCAAACGTTGAATACCGAGAGAACCCCAGATGAAGGTACCCTTAGAAGCTTTGCATGGTTCCTCCTGCAATTCCAAACTCTCAAACAGATACTCCATAAATGACTCTGTAGTAGAAATTATATGAAACATCAACTTGCTCCCCTACAATCCATAGTTGACCCCTTTGAAACTATGGCACTACCAACTATCTATCGCTATCAGCTATATGAGATGATGCAATAGCTTTTCTTCCGACAGAAGGAAACAGATCCCCATGAGAGCTCATCTCCAAATTAGATGATACCCTACCCAAGTCCTATGAAGAAGTGGGAGTAGTATCAGGAATTGGCACACAGCTCTCTGAAGAATCCACTACTATCACATCAATACTCTCAATAACTGGTTCCACATCATCTATCAATGCTAACTACTAGGGGACCTGGTACAATAGGAAGCTCTCTATAACTACTGGACTCATCTCATTTGTAACTATTGCACTCATATCAAGGATGGATATAAGTACATCCTCATCAGAGCCATCATCCCTATCCATGGAAGTCAACTCACTATCAACCACCACTATATGGAGCTGAATTGAACCTAGGGCTAGCGTAGATTGTACACACTCATGACTTTGTAGTCTTCCACTGATGCATTTGTCTCATCTGTAACTACTTTACTCTTATCAAGGATGGATGTAACTGCATCCTCATCAGATCCATCATCCCTATCCGTGGAAGTCAACTCACTATCAACCACCACTATATGTAGCTGAATTGGATTTAGGGATGGCCTAGACTATACTTGCTTTAACTCTACAACTGCCTCTTCAACTGCATTTGTGACTCTTGGAGAGCCAACTAGAGGTCACCTTCAGCTCACAGGTGAGCTCAACCACCACTTTCTCTTTCCCTAACAATGTCTCATAACATATACAGTCTTTCTTGAGCAGGAAATCTCAATCTGCGAACAATCCTAAATATTTGTCTCATAATTCTAATAGCCTCTTGGAGAGCATGAAAATCCTCAAGGGAAAGCCCACCATCATAGTGCTCATCTATCATAGTAATGCTTCAACCATAAGTAGCCAAGATCTGTTGAGAAAAATGAAAGTGCTCTAAAGCTGTGGCAATCATGCTATCGCTAACTTCCAACTGCCAATCAAATGGTAAGGAACCTGTAACACCTGACACCTACGCATGTCCTCTGACCCAAGCTTGACACCGTGATAGGAAACTATATCTGCATCACTCACCTCATGACACATAACATCATGTGTGCTATTATCCATGCACACATCAACAACCAAGGTACTGCTAGTGGGTACCTCGATGAATGTCTTATTTGAATAAGTAGAAGTTGTGGCTATATCAATCTCCTCGCATGCTTCCACTCCCCATGTAATTGCAAGTCCCCGTGAGTCACAATCCTGGGACCTATCATCAACCAATGAGTCCTCTGAAGTATTTGTTGAATTCTAATATGACAAATCAGAGTCACTGCAGCATGAGTCATCCTCATAAATAACATTAGTGGCACCAAATCACGAGTTTCAACATCATCCATCTATAAAATATCTATTGTCTCATGTTGTTGCCAGCATGACTCATTGTTGTCATGAAAATCAGAATCATTATGACATGAAGCTATATCATATAGCTTCCTAAATGTCAACATTGGGAAACTCTATGCAACCATCATCTATATATGGAAAAGTGGCCATCTCCTCCATAGGCTCACCATTATGACCGCTTTCATAAAAATCAGAGCTATTGGAGCTCATATTTTTCATGCAATCCTCAAAACTAACATTCTCGTCATGTGAGTCAAAACTCATAGTGATACCAACAATATTCTTCACATTGGCCCTATCATCAATGTTATCAAGAGCCTCAAGTATAGGACTTCTGTCATGAAAATCAGACCCTATATGACTAACATTTTCATTACTACCAACTGATGTAAGGCTGCCACCAATGGTGGCTATCATGTCATCAACATTTTCAAGATCACTAGCTCCTATTTCATGTAAATGCAGGGGCTTGATGCAACTGTCCTCATGCAAGTCTGTCATAACCACATGCTCCCAAAAAGACCCTCCAACATCACACGTATAAGAAGGACTAGTAGCCACCCCACTAAGCAAAGACTCCACCTTTTCGGTGGTTGTTGGCTGTTGAAGCTACACCTCTACAATCCACCTGATTCTCTTGTTTTCTTTGTGAGGAAGACTTTTTAAAAATGGAAACCATATAGCTTGCACAATTGTCGATAGTGTTAGGTTTGAAAGTAATTTATCCATTCTGTTATGATTTTGTCTAAGCTTTTGTTTACTTTCCATTAGAGCATTTGTTTACTTCTTGATATTAGCCATACTATTCAACGGGTTTGCATGTTTACTAGTTTTCCTGTATTCATGATAACTAAACATTGCAAGAGTGCTAGTCAATCAATTAAAAAAGAGGAACCAAATAATAATCTTTTCCCTACCGCATAGGATGGTAGGAAACCGCTTTAATACTACTGTAATGAGCCTTGTTGGTTCACTTTGAATCTATACCAAAGTCTTTTTTCGTTTTTTAAAATTTAGATATAAGACAAACTTGGAATGCAAAATAATATCTAGATTCAAATATGTTGATGTTAGTTTTTATACCACATAACATATTAGCAATTAGATATCGGATACGGAGTATCAAACACACAGTTCCTCTCTTGAAAAGTTAATACTCATGGGACATGAGAATAACTCCAATGTTCCTTACACTTGTGGATACTAACTCAGTATATCAATGTGATTTGCTAGTAATCACGTAGGCGGGCTTCCGTTATTCCTTCAAGGACAACTTGGATTTTGGGATGATGGTAATGGTGATTCGGTACGAGTGCCAGATGATGTTGATGGTGATGGAGGGTGAGTGTTCGAATGGCTTATGCTTTCTTAACCTTCTTCAAAACCTCGACTAATCAACTACTCGCTATTCTACTCCCACTCCTATGAATGGAAAGATTAGCAAATGGACAAGGATCGAATCTAATGAAAGTTTACCAGCGGCTCCACCCTCATAGATGCAATGATTCAAAGGAAAAATAACTAGTTTACCACACAAGGTTTCCGCAACAAGCCGCTAGGATGCTAGTGTCCTAGTTATAGATCCCTGTCAAACATCTATTAATATCACCATACAATTAGCCATCTACTTCTACTCTAGCAACATGAAATGAAATCCTACTTTTAATTTGAGAGATTAGAAGAACCATGCAATACACCAAAATGATCATGTATATCCACCATGCAAGCCACAACAATGAATAGAGAACAATTTTGATAGTATTTTGGCAACAATTCTCCAACATAACTCCCTCACAAATGAGAGCAAAATGGCCTTATAAAGAGGCTCCAAATTACAATGAATGTCCGAGATTAAGAGGCAAAATCAAGGGCCAAGATTATATCTTACAAACCCTAATTAGGGTTACCATTATTCAACCAATTACATGAGGGCACCAACTTTGTGGGCCAATGAGAAAATTATAATAATTTGTCAACCAATGAGAACATAGGACACTTGGCATGATTTGATTGCATGCACATGAAAGTGCCACCTCATCAACCTTATCTTACAAATTTATTCAATCCTTGAGATAAGGTAAAGCCTTGGATGCTTGAGCTTGTTCTTAGAAACTTTCTCATCACCACTCGAACTTGCTTGTACTTGATGTCCTGACCCTGAAAGGATGAGTTCTTCATGCACTTGGGGTAATCTTGCCTTGGCCTCGATGGTTTCCTTGGATGTGAACTTCTTTGCAACTTGAGAGCCTTGCTCTTGGCCTACCTTGGAATCGAACTTAACCTCCCCCATTATCGTTGCCTTCCTCAACCTTCTTGTTCTTCCAACCTTCCTTTTCGAATTTGGTTTGCATGAATAGTTGCCTAGCCTCAAATATTTTTAGACCACTTCCACTAATCCGCTCTTTCTTGAAATTGCGGGGCTTCTTGAATCTTAATTTTCAATCAAATTCGCCCTTCACCCGATTTCATTCTTCACCAAAAGCACGCACTTCAACCTTAGCCGGCTTGCAATCAAATAGAAGGGCTAGGACCCCATGTGGAATTGCTTCTAGTTTTGCACTGCCCTAAGTTGTAATTCTAGATTTTCACTTATAATTCTAGTCCAATCAAATTTGCCCCTTCCATTTGCAATTTTATCAATACAAAAATACATCTAGTTTTCGGATTGCATACCTTGAGCTAGGCCCATGATCCAGCTGAGAAACACCATGAGATAGCCATATTCTGATTTGAAGTCTGCCACTGTGAGCCTCGATGATTTGGTGACTCCTTTCTTTCCTTCGTGCAGTCAATTCTGCTTTTGTGGATCTTTGCCATGGGGAATTATCCTTCCTTTAGTCTGTCCTTTACCTGTATCATATTTACTCTACCGACATTGGTATCGGTTATTTGTCTCATTTTCGAGAAGAAAGTTGTTTTGGGCATCATATCCTCTTTGTCTTTTTTAGTATTTGTTCCCTTAGGGTTCTTGTTTGCACTAACATCTACCATCCTAAACACTTATTTCTGCCCCATCGTTCTAAATGATATGGACAACCCTTATCGATCTCCAACCTTCTTTCTATCAATGGATTCTACACTTGTTTCTGCCTCACCAAGTCCTATCACTACACTTACCAATCTCCAATCTTCAACCTAGGATGAGACTAACACTTATTTCTACCTCTTTGTGCGTTAGGATGGACTACACTTATATCTCCCAACTTCATTCCTAAGGTGGTCTAGCTTATTTCTGCCTCTTCAAATGTCCTATCATGGATTCTACCCTGATCAATCTCCAATCTTCAACTTAGGATGGGATGATGAAGTGGTGGATGATGAATGCAAGAAGAACCAAGAGAAGAACAAAAGAGTGAAATCCGTTTAAAGACCACTTTCAACTCTAAATGAATTGAATTTACCTTTACCAATGGTCAGGTCTTCTTTTGAATTTTGGATCAGATCTAAGAATTTCAAGCCCTTTACAAATATTGATGCCCTAGTTGAAGAAATCAGAATTTTGTCCACTTGAAATTGCCCATGCATGTGCCAAAAAAATCAGACTTTATCACTTGTTTTCTTTACCAACAAAATTGTCCAATCTCTAGGAGAAAATCGTAGCCCCTCTAGAAAATCAGAATTTTGTCTTTCACAAATTTTGGCTCCACAAAATTCGACTCCACAAAATTCACCTTAGGGCAAGAAATTCTGATTTGCCACAAGAAGTCGCCTAGGGCAGAATTGCAGCCTTCATGGAAGAAAATTAGATTGCCAACAATGGAAATCCAGCTTTGCAAGAATGCCAAAATCTGGAAAAAATCGCCTTAAGAAAAATTGCTGCCTTCCTCAAAATTCGCCCAAGCATGGAAGAGGAGGATGGAATGAATGAGGAGGCAAGGGGAAGGAGATCCCTCTTATACCCAATTCACTTGCTTTCTCTAGCTGGCCGATTTGCACCTAGGAGGGAAAAAAAAAACATTAATTAATGCACAATTCTGGCCTGGATTAAATGATAAGCTAAAAATTAATTTTGCCACAATAAAATTTGCATTTTTAAATTGCCGGTTAGACCAAAATTGCAAAAATAAAATAAAGCCAGCTTTGGAGATGTTAAACATTTTCATTTAATGACGATTTAGTAATTAATATATCATTAAAAATCAGATTTGGCAAGCCAAACTTTATTTTTTCAATTTTAAATTACTAATTTCTTTAAAGACTTTAAAATCTTCAAGGCAAATTTAACCCATTTAATGCCAATTCTTGCAATTTAAATCCAAAATCGATTTTGCCATGCAATTTAATTTTTTAATTTTAACAAAAATAAAATCATTTCTCTAGAATCCAAAATCGATTTTCAAATTTGATTTCACCATCACAATTTCAAATTTTCACCAAAAAAAAAAAATTTCTAAAACAATTAAATCTAAAAAAATTATTTATTTTGAAAATCTAAAGATTACATAATTATATCGAGTTTTCAAAATAAATTGTCTAAGTACAAAATTCACAATTTTATCTTGCCAAATGTTGTTCTTTGAAATTTGTTTGGCCTAAAGATAAAATTGGTCATTCTAGGAAAATCAAGTTGAAACTGGGTGAAAAATAAATCTAACCTCCTCCCTCTTGGCTTGAAGGTGTCCAAGATGTAAAATTTTCTAAAATCAAAATTTTTTTGGACAACTTCAAAAAATTATTTATTGCCAAGGTGATCGGAAAAAAGGTTCCCAAAGTTTTGGGGCGATGGTGTGAAAACTTCACAACATCTAGCATCAACCCAAAGAAATGTTCTTGAACATTTCAATAAATAAGTAACTTAGATCAAAAATCTTAGGATGGCCTATCCGCAAATCTACTTAAGGACGAGCACTCAACAAAGAAAAGCACTCTCAAGTTGATCCTAAGGATCCTGACCATAAGTTACCCACATGTGTGCAAATGATTTATTCCCTGCTCGACAAGAACTTGATAATCTCTTAGATCCATTAAACTTAGCTATTATAATATCCTTACTTCAAAAGCAACCTGGATAGAGCCCCGCTGCCAGTCCGGTGTCTATAGCCCCGACGGAATTATCGCTATGGCACCACAATCATGGTTCTATCTTTAGTGATTCTTTTTATGACACCGATAGAGATGATTGCACACCCTTGAACCAAATTTCATCTTTATTTTCACTTTGATACTGCTTTTTCTCTTTTCTCATGATATTTTCTCTTTTTTCTTTTCTTTTCAATCTTTTGTTTGGTTTGCAAGCAATGAAGCTTGCGGAGGGTTTGGAAGACCACAGTGGCGCTGAAGCAGGTGTATGATTTTTACCAAGTCCAATTTCACTTCAAAACATCAAGAACTCAGAGCAATTAAGTGTGAGTAGAATGTTGTAACCATGCTAGAGATAACTCAAGAACCTCTATCGAGTCTAACCCAAATTTAGTACAAGTCCTACCATAGACCAACGACTAAACACATCCTTTAATCTCTGAGCCTTGTTAAATATATTCGAGAAATGAACAAGACAGACTCCGTTTTGTCACCAAAAATGTAAACTCTACACACCTCGCCCACGAGTGATAACATGGACCCCCTTTGCACTTGCAAAGCCCAAAAACCAAAACTGCCTTTTGACTGAGGGAAGCTAAAAGATCCCAAGTCAAATGACTTGATGCGAATTAAATTCGAGCTCCCTCGCAACACCTAGACTAAACAACTAAACAAAATCTACTCTAACCAACTGGAAAAGAAACTTTAATCTACCCAACTAAAAGGAAACCAAACTACTCTTCTAAACCAAATGGTCCAAGACAAACCTACCCTAACTTTGTACAAGACTCTAAAGGGACAACCCTAACCGATCTAATATATACACTAGATCTAACATGGTTTCTTAGGATTTTCAAAAGTAACAAGGTTTGGGTGATAGTTCTCAATCTCGCAAACTCATCCTTATACTCTGAAAAAAATTTGTTCACCTCAAACTCAACCTGAAGAAAATTATCATGCAAAATCAACAATTGAGGAAATTCATTAGGACCATGATCCAACCACAAACAAGTTTTCTCTCCAAAATTTCCATAATCAAAATAACAACTTTTACAACTTTGAACATTAAGAGCTAGGAAAGATACAACCTGGCATGACTCAAATTCAAATGGAACATGCAAATTCTCCATGGCCTCAAGAGGTCGAAGTTGGTGGTGGACCATACCAATAGCATCAACACCAAACCCGTGACTGATCAAGGTAGGGTCAGTCGTGAAGTCAAGGCCTTGAAACATCCTTCTAGGTGGCTTGTCCTTGTGAAACATGAACCATGCATCCTTGTGAATCTCCTCAAGTGTATCCTCAAAAATCAAGGATTCCTTGATATTCTCCCCATCAAACACCTCTCCAAATTGCTCGAACACAATATCCAACTGTAGCATCAACCCAAATTGTTCTTTGTTTTCCCTTTCTATGGGAGCAACTTGATCAACGCTTAACAATCCTTGCATATCCTCACCAATAGGAGCTTCATCATCTAGCAGGTAATTTCCATTTGAACTCTCTTTAGGAACATCTTGCAATTCTTTATATAGACTCTGACCAAACATAGTACCTTCAAGATTGATAGGAGAACCATCATACATCTTTGTGAGTTGCTCATCAACTTCCATTTCAAGTGGCAAAATTTCTGGAGGTCGAAGTTGATGGTGAATCATGCCACTTGCAACAACTTGATCACCTTGAAAGGCTTTGGGTAATGACTCATTTTGTATTTCTTTTGTAGGATCTTCAAGCATCCCCCCAAAGAATGTAGTGGAGATAGCACCTTGTATTGGTTTATCAAAATTTTCCTCATATTTGAACTCTCTTGTGATATCTTGTAATTCCTTGTTCAACTCACTCACTTGATTATCTTCCTCTTTAAGGATATTTGAAACTTCTTGCAATGCATCCTCAAGAGTCACCCCTTGAATTATGCATGAAGGCTCACCAAAGATGTCCTTTTCGTCCACCTTTTGATGTTCCATTTGTAGTTCTTTGTGTGCCCTCACATGTTCACCTTTGCCTACCATCTTTTCTCTCTCTTGGATAAATTCAATTGTTTCCTCGATTTTCTTGTCAACCTCTCCATCTCATGATATAATGTGTGAAGTTTCATCCACTTGCTTATCTTGAACATTAGAATCAACCATATCATCTTGATAAATCTTAACCTCTTCATTCTTTGGTTTCCAATTTAAAAGCTGAAAGAAATCTTTACCACCCCCCACTGATATTTCCTCATACCAGTCCAATTGAAACTTGACCAAGTCAATGGTGTCTTGGCAAGATGGGCAAGTAGACTCTGAATGTGAGAGACCATGTACATTGCACCAAGAACTTCTTCCATATATGTTTTTTGGTTCCCTATTGATATCTTCTTTGAAAACAAGAAAATCTTTCTCTGAATTGACAAGGACCGTAGGCTCATGTATTTGTGAAAAAGAAAATTTTCCTCTTAATGCCAAGTCCACCCCCAAGAGAAACACCAAACAATTCATCTCCTCATGATCTGTATTACCATGTATCCTACACTTCCCTGATGTTGCAAGTTGAGACAAATCCCATGGAGGTAACCTTTTGCTCAAATCAAACCAAATGGGAAGAACGCCCACTTGCCTACCCATTAAGAAACCTTTCTTTTTTTTTTTTTGAATTTTTTGATTTTTTGATTTTCACTTCAAAAGAGATCTCTCATCTCAAATCTAACTTTGAAAGCCCATTCCTCGTCAATGTCTGCTCTGAATTTCCAAGTTGATCCAAGAATGAAAGTCATTCATGCCCTCCTTCTAGTGCCAGATAATGTTGATGTCAGTTTTTATACCACATAACATATTAGCAATTGAATATCGGATACGGAGTATCAAACACACAATTCCTCTCTTGAAAGTTAATACTCATGGACATAAGAATAACTCCAATGTTCCTTACACCTGTGGATACTAACTTAGTATATCGATGTGCTATGCTAGTAATCACATAGGCGGGTTTACGTTATTCCTTCAAGGACAACTTGGATTTTGGGATGATGGTAATGGTGATTCGGTATGAGTGCTAGATGATGTTGATAGTGATGGAGGGTGAGTGTTTGAATGGCTTATGCTTTCTTAACCTTCTTCTTCAAAACCTCGACTAATCAACTACTTGCTATTCTACTCCCACTCCTATGAATGGAAAGATTAGCAAGTGTATGGGATTGAATCTAATGAAAGTTTACTAGCGGTTCCACCCTCATAGATGCAATGATTCAAAGGAAAAAGAACTAGTTTACCACACAAGGCTTCCCCAACAAGCTGCTAGGATGCTAGTGGCCTAGTTATAGGTCCCTATCAAACATCTACTAATATCACCATACAATTAGCCATCTACTTCTACTCTAGCAACATGAAATGAAATCCTACTTTTAATTTGAGAGATGAGAAGAACCATGCAATACACCAAAATGATCATGTATATCCACCATGCAAGCCACAACAATGAATAGAGAACAATTTTGATAGTATTTTGGCAACAATTCTCCAACATAACTCCCTCATAAATGAGAGCAAAATGGCCCTATATAGAGGCTCCAAATTACAATGAATGGCTGAGATTAAGAGGCAAAATCAAGGGCCAAGATTATATCTTACAAACCCTAATTAGGGTTACCATTATTCAACCAATTACATGAGGGCACCAACTTTGTGGGCCAATGAGAAAATTACAATAATTTGTCAACCAATGAGACCATAGGACACTTGGCATGATTTGATTGCATGCACATGAAAGTGCCACCTCATCAACCTTATCTTATAAATTTATTCAATCCTTGAGATAAGGTGAAGCCTTGGATGCTTGAGCTTGTTCTTAGAAACTTTCTCATCACCACTCGAACTTTCTTGTACTTGATGTCCTGACTCTGAAAGGATGAGGTCTTCATGCACTTGGGGTAATCTTGCCTTGGCCTCGATGGTTTCCCTGGATGTGAACTTCTTTGCAACTTGAGAGCCTTGCTCTTGGCCACTACCTTGGAATCGAACTTAACCTCCCCCATTATCCTTGCCTTCCTCAACTTTCTTGTTCTTCCAACCTGCCTTTTCGAATTTGGTTTGCATGAATAGCCAAGCCTTGCCTAGCCTCAAATATTTTCAGACCACTTCCACTAATCCTCTCTTTCTTGAAATTGCGGGGCTTTTTGAATCTTAATTTTCAATCAAATTCGCCCTTCACCCGATTTCATTCTTCACCAAAAGCATGCACTTCAACCTTAGCTAGCTTGCAATCAAATAGAAGAGCTAGGACCCCATGTGGAATTGCTTTTAGTTTTGTATTGCCCTAAGTTGTAATTCTAGATTTTCACTTATAATTCTAGTCCAATCAAATTTGCCCCTTCCATTTGCAATTTTATCAATAAAGTACATCTAGTTTTCGGATTGCATACCTTGAGCTAGGCCCATGATTCGGCTGAGAACCACCATGAGATCGCCATATTCTGATTTGAAGTCTGCCACTGTGAGCCTCGATGATCTGGTGACTCCTTTCTTTGTGTAGCTAATTCTGCTTTGGTGAATTTTTGTTATGGGGAATTGTCCTTCTTTTAGTCTATCCTTTACTTGTATCATATTTACTGTACCGATATTGTTATCAGTTATTCGCCTCATTTTCGAGAAGAAAGTTGTTTTGGGCATCATATCCTCTTTGTCTTTCTTAGTATTTGTTCCCTTAGGGTTCTTGCTTGCATTAACATCTACCATCCTAAACACTTATTTCTACCCTTTCGTTTTAAGTGATATGGACTACCCTTATCGATCTCCAACCTTCTTTCTATCGATAGATTCTACACTTATTTCTGCCTTGCCAAGACCTATCATTACACTTATCAATCTCCAATCTTCAACCTAGGATGGGACTAACACTTATTTCTGCCTCTTTGTGCCTTAGAATGGACTACACTTATATCTCCCAACTTTATTCTTAGGGTGGTCTAGCTTATTTTTGCCTCTTCAAATGTCCTATCATGGATTCTACCCTTATCAATCTCCAATCTTCAACTTAGGATGGGATGATGAATGCAAGAAGAACCAAGAGAAACAAAACTAGACAAGAACAAAAGAGCAAAATCCGCTTAAGGACCATTTTCAACTCTAAATGAATTGAATTTACCTTTACCCATGGTCGGGTCTTCTTTTGAATTTCGGATCAGACCTAAGAATTTCAAGCCCCTTGCAAATATTGATGCCCTAGCTGAAGAAATTAGAATTTTGTCCACTTGAAATTGCCCATGCATGTGCCAAAAACATCAGACTTTATCACTTGTTTACTTCACCAACAAAATCGTCCAATCTCTAGGAGAAAATCGTAGTCCCTCTAGAAAATCAGAATTTTGTCTTCCACAAATTTCGGCTCCACAAAATTTGCCTGAGGGCAAGAAATTCTGATTTGCCACAAGTCGCCTAGGGCAGAATTGCAGCCTTCATGGAAGAAAATTAGATTGCCAACAATGGAAATCCAACTTTGCAAGAATGCCAAAATCTGGAAAAAATCGCCTTCCTTAAGGAAAACCACTGCCTTCCTCAAAATTCACCCAAGCATGGAAGAGGAGGTAAGGGGAAGGAGATCCCTCTTATACCCAATTCACTTGCCTTCTCTAGCTGGCCGACTTGCACCTAGGAGGGAAAATAAAAACATTAATTAATGCAGAATTCTAGCCCGGATTAAATGATAAGCTAAAAATTAATTTTGCCACAATGAAATTTGCATTTTTAAATTTCCGGTTAGACCAAAATTGCAAAAATTAAAATAAATAAAGCCTTGGAGATGCTAAACATTTTCATTTAATGACGATTTAATAATTAATATATCATTAAAAATCGGATTTGGCAAGCCAAAATTGATTTTTTCAATTTTAAATTACTAATTTCTTTAAAGACTTTAAAATCTTCAAGGCAAATTTAACCCATTTAATGCCAATTTTTGCAATTTAAATCCAAAGTCGATTTTGCCATGCAATTTAATTTTTTAATTTTAACAAAAATAAAATCATTTCTCTAGAATCCAAAATCGATTTTGAAATTTGATTTCACCATCACAAAATCAAATTTTCACCTAAAAATTAAAATTTTCGAAACAATTAAATCCAAAAAAATTATTTATTTTGAAAATCTAAAGATTACATAATTACATCGAGTTTTCAAAATAAATCGTTTAAGTACAAAATTCACAATTTTACCTCCCAAGTGTTGTTCTTTGAAATTTGTTTGGCCTAAGGATAAAATTGGTCATTTTAGGAAAATCAAGTTGAAACCGGGTGAAAAATAAATGTAACCTCCTCCCTCCTGACCTGAAGGTGTCCAAGATGTAAAATTTTCTAAAATCGGAAATTATTTAGACAACTTAAAAGAATTATTTATTGCCAAGGCGATCAAAAAAAAGGGGGTCCCCAAAGTTTTGGGGCAATGGTGTGAAAACTTCACAACGAAATACTAACTTACTTTTCTATCATTTATTGAGCAAGTAATTACAATTCAACTAAGTGCATGAATTTATTGTAATTAAAAAACCTGGCAAGAAAGTTGCTCAATGCTGGAGACTATGACTGCTGCAAATTGGATAATTTCACATCCAAATCTATGAATGCTTCTTGGTACTAGCTTCCAAGCCAAATGCTACATTCCTTAATGCCAAATGTCACTTGTAATAGTGATCACGTCCCAGCCAAATGTGACGTCGATGTGTAATAAATAGTGCAGCTACAAGGGTTCCCATGCTGCCTCTATTATTCTGATCACAGCCTCCCAATTGGTGCTTCAAATAGTGTAAATGCTTAGTTGCCGATTTGTGACAAGAATTCAATTCGGGCACGAAATCCGATCCGTGGATTCGGGGATTTTTTATTTTCCCAATTATGATTCGTGGAGGATTTGTGCATATATATATATATATATATATATATATATATATATATATATATATATATATATGCATTATATATACTAAAAAATAAGAGAAATATACATAATTCTAAAACTAAATCATTTCATATAATGCATCTATGAATCTAGTATACTTGATCAATGACATTGATAATTAATCTATTTTCATGATTATAAAGAAAATCAACACATTCATGATTATAGATAGTAAATGAACTTGCATTGTGATTTAGAGGGTCGTTTTTAGGGTTTAGGGCCTTTAGAAAAAAAAGAAAAGAGGCTGGGCCCACTTTTTTGCAAATTCTTTTGGAGCTTGCCGCGGATTCATGCGGATCCGTGCGCAGATCCTCAAGGATTTGGGCAGGATCCATAATCCTGCTCGGATCCTCGAGGATCCATACGTGGATCCGGATCCGAATCGGACCCGAATCCGGATTCGAGGGTAAATGCACGAATCTGGTAACTAGGTGTAAATGTCTTTCTTGGTTGTAGATCCTATGATATCTGCCTTGTTCCTCTTTCTTGCAGCAGTAATTAATTTATACTTGGGCCCAAATGTGTCTACAAAAAGCTCAGATCAATTGCATATCAGTAATCAGACTGACAGGTACAATTCATTGGTATACATAACCAATTCAAAGTGCAATGAGAGTTGTAGAAATCAGTAATTTCAACAACAATATCAAACCCTTGGAGAAAGTCACCAAATTTCAATAAACATAAGCATATAATGAATGAGTGATCCTTCTCATGGAGTGCTTTCTATAAGATTTAAAAGCCAAAACTTCACCATTACTCCAAACGCTTTGTAGCTTCTTAGATGCACCTCTCACTTAAAAGCCCTTTGCTTGATACTTAGCCATATATATGAATAGTATAATTTATTAACTCCTTTTGGCCCTTAAAATGACCTTTTCAACAATATTATGATATTTTGACACACAAGGTCATTGTTTCTTGTGCCCAAGATTTAAAACTTTTCAAATGGTTCTTATGAGCTATGACACTAAGGCGGCCAATATACAATACCAACAAAAATAGCAACCCCCATATCTTTAATTAAATAATAATCATAATTTGGTTGTCTTGCAAAAATAACCGAAGAACCATTAGAATCAAAATTTGATAGCACATGATTGATCCTGATGAAGAAAGACGATGAATGAACCTAATTGGGTGACTAAAAATAGACGCTCCCTCCAAGATTCTTGGAGCCCAAACCAGAAGATCATTCAATTGCTCTAACTCATCTGAGCTCATCGGAACCATCCGTTTATTTACCATAAATAGTAAGTCCTAGCAAATGGAGCCATAACCCTCAACAGGGTCCTCTAATAACCAATATTACCCTACAAAGTCCTAGTAATAGGTTAAATCCATTCACTATCACGGTTATGCTAAAAAGGAGACATTACATCTTTATCTTGGTTTGGTCCCCTCCATCGTCTTTGGTGCTTTGGACTTTGCCAAGGGACGGGACAAATAATCTTATTTGGCTTATTAGTCCTTGGAGGAGATTGCGGGCGTTGACCCCACTATTAGTCTTGAGGGATCAGATTGTAGGGGGTGAGTTAGTAATCAAATGATTAAACAACTTTTCAACCACTCAAACCCTTAATAGAGAGTATTAACTTAATAACAACAAATGAAAGCTTCAAATATACAACCACACTCACATAAGATTGCAACACTTAATACAAATATTTTGGTCTCGTAGAAATCCAACTTGGGTGAAAACCATGATGGGAATTAATACCCACAAATTGTGCAGTCTTTTGAAGTACTCCCTATTAGGAGTTGACAAAGACACTATTAAGTGCCACCCGATCAATGGATTTACCTCTAGCCTTGTTAGGAGCTTTACCTTGTCAAGAATAGCCTTGTTAGAGGACTTAGTGCCACCCTATTAAAGGATTTTCAATAAAGGACCTATTAGGATCCACACTCAAGGGATTTTACTGCTGCAACCTTTAGGGAACAATAGGCTGAATTATCTATAGAACAACACCTCCTTTGCCTAATCAGATCCAATGTAGCACACACAAACTCTTCACTTCATGACCAACTATCTTTTGGCTCAACTACATGTTCACACTTATGGCCACCATATGATCAACACACAATTCTTTTCACCTTGATCAAAGATATAATATTCTTCAAACTCTAAACAATCCATCTCCTTAAACTTGCCTTGACACATTTCACTTTGACTTTCAAATGCATTGATCGCATACCACACACCCAAAGACACATCTTGATTCACACAACAAATATCCTATATCATGTTGTCCCGCGGTTAATTTTACATTCCAATTAATGAAGAACAATTAAACACATTTTGACTAGACAAATGCTTCTAGGAGCTTCATGACACGCTTGCATCGATCACTGGAATGCCAGATCATCACCTTCAAACATTAAGACATGCCACCACATTGTGTCCAACTCAACCAAACTGACCCCATCATTCTTATCAGTCACCGATCCTCGATCCACCATCAGTAACTCAAGAACACAAACATTTTGTCTAGAAACTCTGTTTATTATTATGATACTTTCTCACCGGTCACCCAAATGAGTTGTGGTTGTAACCACAACATCTATGGACCATGGTCCACCTTCTTCTGTAACTGTTCTACTTAACTCTTCATAGATTGGACACAACAATCAAAACACCTATTGCTTGCCACTAATTGTTCTAGTGGTTGCACTGTCAATTTTCATCCAATCATAACTTACTCAAATCTTTACATCAAGAGTAGCAGTCATACATTTGACTGGCAGAGACACCCCTAAGTCTCCCATAAGGATAACAATCGTTAACACTACTACAACACCTTATTCATCACATTTATGCTCAACCGTAATGTCCCCGTTCTTGGTAGATTTATGCAGTTGATGGAGTTAGCTCATCATAACAACCCTCGTGAGCTGACAGGGTGTTTTGGGGGTCCCAGTTGTAGATTTACTATTTTTAGTAGGTCTATTTTTGGCAATTTCTATTTTTGGCAGAGTAGTGGGTGGCTTCGACAATTGGTCGTCACTTGTAGTAAATTAAGTTAATAATTGTATGAGCTCTTATTTATTCATTAATTATTAAGTTACATTGTTATAATATTGTTTATATTATTATAATAATGACATTAAGTGATATTTCTAAAAAGTGTGTTGGAAAGTTTCTAGTGTTGAGTTCTTTTGGGAAACTTCCACAATTTCTGAAGTGGAGGTTTTTTAGGAAATTTTGGGCCAATGAAAGATTATAAATGAGAGCTCATTTCATGGGAAAAGCCTATGTTACCCCGAGTTTCCGGGACGGGGGGACAGGGGGACGAGGAAACGGGTTTTCGGGATGGTTTTTTTTTTGGCTGAAATAGGGGACGACAGGGGACGGCTATATATATATTGTTGAAAGACATTTTTAGCTAGCCGATTTTATAGCTGACCTGAGCAACTTAATTTGGTGCTGCGTTTCAGCACCTTTGTAATTAATTGCACTAGGATTTGAAACCTTCATTTTGGGCCATTATAACTTGGCCATCATTTCAAGGACGACTTTTCATGTTTGATATGTGTAAACCCTATATTTATGTTTTTTCGATAGCAGACTTCTGGGCAAGTCGAGTATCAAAATCTGCATATCCATCTCTATTTTATCTTAGAGATAGTAAGGAAAGTTGTATTTCAAGACTGAAATTTCCAGGGCAGATATTAAGATTATTGTATGTTTCTAAACTCAGAATATAATCTAAAAAACTGTCTTTAGTTGATAAACTCAGATATGATTCTGACATAATATCTGAGCTGTAATTGACGTATTTGAATGCAAATAAATATTCAGAATGTTTGTGCCCTTTTCCTAGCATCCCTATTTGAAGATATTACACTATAACAGCTTCAAAAGATGAAACTTTAGCATAAAATATTTAGCTAATCATGAATAATAGCTACGTAAAGTAGAGTGTGAAATGTTTTCTCTATTGTACCCCTGGGAAAACAATAAAAGTACTGTATATTAACAATTTAATAGTGAAATTTTCTGGGCAGATACTAAGATTATTGTTTGTTTCTAAACTCGGATTACTATTATGTTTCTAAATATTTAACTAATCATGAACAGCAGCTAGGTAGAGTGTGATCTAATATTTTCTCTATTACACCCCAGGGGAAAACAATAAAAAATTGCATATCACTAGTAATGTTTTTTTAAAGTTGAATTTTATTTTAAAATTGGAAACTTCAAGCAGTCCCCAGGATGGATAGGAAATAGCTACGGAGTCCTGAGGACGGTCAACACCATCTGGAAACGCGTTGACCGTTTCCGAATTTTCGAGGACGGGTTTCCGATTTTTTTGCTTGGGTGGGGACGGCTTCGAAACGTTTCTGGCCGTCCCCAAGTCCCCAAAACGGGTACGGTTTCCGAAACTCAAGGCTTAGGGCAGGAAACACATTTCTGGGTAACATAGGGAAAAACACACTTGAATATATATTTTCTTTTTTTGCCTTTGTGGCTTTTTCCCGAATTCTGATTTCTTCGCCCTTGCTATGGTATAAGGCTTTCAAGTTCAGAGGGCAATTCACTGCTGAGGTATAGTGATTTGTGATACTCTGAATATTTATTATATCTCCCTAAATGTGTCTCCTGTAGCTGGGAGTTATTGAATTCTGTAGGGTTTGTGAATTTGTGAGAATCTCTGGAGGCAATATTGCAAATTGTTGCTGCTGTATGACAGTTTGTCTGATCTCCTTCTACTGTATTTCACTGTGTCTGGAGGAGAGGTTTATTTTCTGAGATTAATAGCTGGTGAATTATTTTACTGGAGCTGCAATTTTAATTTGGAGAACAAGTCTGCATTACCTAAGTCTGTCGTTAAAAGCCTGGGCAGCGATTCATGATTGGAGGCTATATTCTATGAAGGATGGCCTCATTGCTTGCAAATTGTGGTCTGCATGAGAGGATTTGTGTCAGCATCAGCAACTGGAATCGTTTGACATCCATTGATATCATCGCGTGGGTCTGAAACTCAGGCGCAACACACCAGCGTTTGCATCAAGGGTTCCCGAATTGGTTCAGTCCTGCCATTTCAGTTATACAGTGGAGCCATGTTCCTGATCAACAGCAATAATTAAGGAAATATCAACTATGGTTGGCTGGGTCAATGTCTGAATTGGACACTTGCATCTTCAATCTGGGGTCATTGTCTTCCTTACAGCTCATACTAGGAGCATTCGAATTGCAATCAGGTTTTGGGTTGTTGACAGTTATTTTAATTCTGAAAGACATTGTTAAAATTGTAATTTCATTTCAAGCAAATAAATTCTGGGAGAGTGTCATTTTGCAATATTGTTCCTTGTCTTTCATTTGTTTTTGAAACCCAATTTCAAAGTATATGTCTTTTAAAAATCAGAAAATTATCAAACATACAAAATATCAGTTAGAGCACCAGTATTACAGTTTGGGTTGGGTTGGGACCATTACATCAACATGCTAGGAACACTAGGTCAATTTTTGACATCAATGATAACACAATAACTGATCATTATGCAACCAAATTTGTATCATGACAACTCCAAACATCTCCTACCATCACTACATCAGTTATGCCAACAATTTCCCCCTTTAGCATTGACGACAACACCTCTAAACTTCTGCTTCTCAATCAGTTAACAACACTTATACTCTGGCAGATGTAGGAAGCTCCCGCTTTCACTGATCTTCTATCTTCTTACTGTCTTCTTCACTCTCACTGCAGAACTCTTTGCACATTTTCTCCCCCTGCCATTTGTATTCTTCTCTTGCTCGTGCTCTTACTGCTACTTACTTGCTTTCTCTCTCTCTCCCTTTGACAACAATGCCAAAGGTGCCAAACACTCTGACTAGCCATGAACTTGCAAACCTTGACTGCTTCATTTCCCTGTACTTCTTTACTATATTGACTGACTCACTACAGTGACTGCTCCCCCTAAGGAGTAGGCCCATAACATTAGCCCGTGTACACGATATTCAATGACTACAATGGATTGATGCACCGACATCTTCTAGTTTAAATCAGGTAGGGGAATGACCCCTAACCTACTTCTTAGTTACATTCAATAACAATAAGGGATTATATATACAAACATGTTAATAATGGTGAAATCATAATCATATATATGTTATATATCGTATTAATATATTTATATTTTCATAATACAAGAGGTATTGGTATATGTATAGTTTGTTCATTTATCGCTTACTATATCTCAAAGTTGATAGATGGTGTTGTGTAGGGAAAGGCAGAGAATGTACCGGTGTCAAGCACTCTATGACAAGTAATTCCACGCTTTCCTAGCATTGAGTTTAGGAGAGAAGTAAGGAGTTGAGATTAAACATGTTAATTTCTAAATATATTTTGAGCTTCGGTAGTTATTCAAAAGCATTATATCAAAAATATATATGTGACATAAAGATAATAATATATACTAAGTTAATTCTTTAATCACTCATAAACACAACTAAGTGGATAGGGATTTTGCATAGGGGAAGAGTAATTCGATCACTTTGGGGCACGAGTTCCAATACGAGTAAGAACCACGAGGGAGCCTCAAGTTGATTGTTTCCACACTTGAGCAACAATAATTCAACCATCCACCTTAGGGTTAGTCATTAGGAGAAGATTACAAAAATAAGGCTTATGTATGTATTATAAGTCAATTATTGTCTATACATATGATGATGATAGAGAGTTGGAATTCTCTTGGAATGAAACAAATGTACTCTAAACCCTAATTGGGAATTTGTGAGAAAATTAAGACCAACCCTATTAGGGGTCATTACATATGGGCAAGATATCATCCTTGACTCAATTCAAAATGAACCTTTCCTTGATTTGTTTGTAGGTCTTGAAATGCTCAAGATGGCCCACCAAGGGACTGTCACTGTCTTGAACTACATGCAAAATCTTCCCTTTCATCCTTGATTTGAGCACCAAGTGCTCTTTTTCCTCGTAGAGAATGAGTTCATCACAGATGGTTTATTTCTCATCTGACAACTGCCCTTCCAATACATCAATTCCGAATGTGGCCTTGGTATATTTTGTTATGATTTCATTCTTCCAATCTGCAGAGATCTGAGACATTCAATATATATTCAAAATTATGGACAGGGCATCAACAATAACATTCTTTTGTCCTTTGATCTGCCCAATTTGAAAATCATATGCTTGAAACTGCTCACCCACTTCTATTGTCACTCATTCAGATTCTTCTGATTAAGAAAATATCTCAAATCATTGGGTTCCATTTTGACCACAAGTCAGCCACCCAACAAGTGCACTTGAATTTGACCTATTAATGAATGATGACCAGCATTTTTTTATCATAAATGGAGAACTGTCTTTCCATCTTTGTGGGCTTCCAATTCTCAAAAGCACTTGAGTGAATGTTTTGCATAGGCATGGCCCCAATCCTTTCCCTTGATGCCTTACATTCCAATGTGAAAGGAAGGTGTAAATCTAGAGTTGCTAACATAGGACATGTGATTTTTACCTTTCTTAGTTTGTGAAATGCTTGTTGTGCATCCTTTGTCCATGTTGGTCAATTAAGTTCTTGGCTAGTTGGGGAAAACAGCCAAGTAATCACCTATAGTAGCTGTAAAGGTTGAAGAATCCTTATAGATGGTCAACCTCCCTCAAGGAGGTTAGTCTTATGTTGCTGTTTTTTTCTCCATGTTCACCTGTTCTCCCTTTGCACTAATGATGTGACCTAGAGGTCTCTACCATAGTGAACTCACACTTTGACTCCTTGGCAAACTACATTTGTGCTTCCAAAATTCCCAATCCGTTATCAATTTGTCATAGATGCCCCTTCCATGTTTATTTGGAGATCAAAATACCATCAAAGAAGACAAGAATGAACTTTCTTAGTTGTTTGTGGAAATATTGATTCATACATGACTGGAAAGTTGTTGGATGTTTGTCAAACCAAATGGCATGACTGGAAAATCATAATGTCCCTCGTGAAAAACTGTCTTGTGCATTTCTGCCTCTTGGACTCTAATTTAACGATAGCCCAATCTGAGATATAATTTAGGCAAATAGACTGCAGTGTGAAGCTCATCCATCAGTTCATCAATTCTGGGAATGGGGTATGGATCCTTGATAGTCTTCTTGTTCAGTGCTTTGTAAGTGATGCACATTTGCATTACACCATTCTTTTTGTTCACCAAAACCATAGAGGAAGGAAAGAGACTTGAGCTGGGTCTGATATGCCCCATTTCCCATAGTTCCTCAAAGGCCTTTTTTGATTTCCTCACTATATCTCCTAAAATTGTGGTTGGAGTAATAATGATAGGCTTAGCACCCTCCTCCATTCATTCACTTGCTCAAAGCATCCATCTGGCAGTCTCCCTTGAGAAATGCTACTGAATAATTTATTGTTCTTGTCTAAGATACCATGTACATCCACATGATATGCCTTCTTTCCTTCGGTGTGGTTGTGTTACAATCACTAGACATCGAGCTGCCCATGTAGCTTGCTTGTGATGGAATATCCTCTGCATTCTCTTAGTTGATAGTCCTTTGTGCTTTTTCTGTCATTCCATAGTACCTCTTCTTTTCCTGTTGGCTTCTACTTTGGTTCCTTTTGGAAGTTTTGTGTTATCTCTCATAATGGGTCTAGCTGCTATATACCTAGCATCATATCCATGTCTCTTGTGGTGACAACATAGAAGTCATCCTTCATATTATATTCTCCTGGATTCAGATTTCTCTGGTAGATCTTTGTTGCATTGGATGGTGAAACCATTAGCTACCATAACACTAAACCCTTCAGAGTCCTTTGACTTGAGGCCTTTCTTGGCAGCCAGTCCCTCATTAATAAAGATATGAGTGACATTGATGTCAATGGGTGTAGTTACCCTTTGACCTCGTAGAATTCCATGCTGTATCTTGGAGTACCAGAGAGCATGGCAAGAGTGCCTTCCAAAATGACCTCGTCCTCTTTTAGTTGATCTTCTTTTCCCATGTCCTCTTGGGGTTCTTTACTTTTTGGTTTGGGTTCCTTAGGTCTCGATTCATCATCAGACCTTATTTCAATGTAATCCACTTGTTCTTTCTCAAGGCATCTATGTTTAGGTGACATTGGCTCCTTGTAGTTCAAATATAGTTTCTTTTCAGTTCATTCCTTGAACACTGTTTGGTCTTGATGGGAAACTCTTGGCCTTTTGACATTTGTGAAAGGGCTTCTTTGGAATGAAGATTTTGTTTGGCCCAGAACTTATTCTACAACATGGTAGTCACCAACACCAAAGCCCACTTGATGGCCTGTTGTAGGCTAAGTGTCTCAAAAGCCTTGACTAGCCTCATAAGATATTCAGTTAATCCTTCATTGAAGAGTATAGTCAATCTTTTATTTATGATGTCTTGCACCATCAACTTTTGAAACTCTGGTACATGTTTCTACACTGAACCACACTCTTTGAACTGAGTCAAATCCTTGAAGTAGGCATCAGAGGCCTTTCAATCAAAAGTTCGCAGAATCAATCATATGAGGTGATGGATCTGTGACCTTGACTACTTACACTTGTGAACAATACCATCCAGATCCAAGGTGGAAAACTTGATTGCTTCATATTTGTTCATTTGTCTAATGGTCACGTATATGTCTATGACGAAGGTACACTTTGATACCACTGACGAAGGGCCACACCACCCTACCAACTCACAACCAAGAATGCAACAATATGAATACAATTTTATTATACTTGAAAATCCAATAGCAATTACAATAACATTTCTACAAGATCTCTCAAGATCCAATCTAAACCCAAGCTAGTCCAGATCCACACTCTGGTAGAAAACCTCCAAGATCTCAACTTGTGCTTGCAAGCCACCAAGCGACCTCCTTGTTTCTAAACCGCAGTCACTAGCTCTTCTCACAAACTCTATCTAAGATCCAAGTGTAAACTGCCTCACATTCGACACTCTGTCTACACACTCACAAGTCCATCACAATCCTGCTGTAAACTGCCTCACATTCGGCGCTCTGTCTACAGACTCAGGAAAACTCACTCTTTACTTCCTCCTTCTCTTTCACACCTTGAAGCCTTCACACCTTCCAACTTTCACACCTTCAAGCTTTTCCTTCCAAAGCTTTCACCTTTCCAAGCTTCACCTTCCACAGCTTCTACTTCTCAAGCTACTCCTTCTCGAGCTTCTACTCCTCAAGCTTCTCCTTGAGCTTGATTAGAAATGCTCATATGCCTTGCTTAAATAGGCACTTACCACCCAATGCATGACTTATCCACAACCTTCTAGAATTCCTCCACAACTTTCTACAACTACCACAACTTTCTACAATATTCATAACTTTCTAGAATTCTACCCACACACCTCGATAAATGGAATGACAACCATTTATTTTTTATTTTTTCTATTATGCCACCTATGCACCTCGAAAATAGAAATTCTCTTTTTCTTTCTTTTCTCCTTTTTTCCCCTTTTTATTTTTTTTATTATTTCTCCTCTAATTTTCGTCACTTTCTCTCTCTACAATTTTTTTTTTTTTTTTCCAAATTTTTTTTTTCTAATAATTTTCCCATGCAAGATACTCCTGCATCAGACTCCCCAGATAGATAGAAAAGTGTGTCCCACACTTTGACGCCAAAAGAAAGATCTACCACCATCTTCATCTTCACCAAAGGTTTCCACCTCAATAGGGACAAAAAAACCACCATGCAAATCCTCCACACCAGCATCTCAACCATCCAATCATGCTCATTCCCAGGAACAAACTGAACATAATGCTTCAACAGAAAACTCTCATCCACATCAGCAACTAGTGAATTCACACCCATAGCAACAAACCCCACATCAACAGCCACATGTAGATCTCCATCAACACATGCCAAACTCTCAACACCAGCAACAAGATGCTCTGCAATACATAACTCACCTCCAACAACAACTGGATCATCCACGACCAAGTGCTCTGCAACATACAAGTCACCACCAACATCAACTAGATCATCTACAACCGAGTGCTCCGCAATATCCATGTTAGACTCAACCAATTGATCATGAAAACCAACATCTGTCCCAACATGAACAACATTAGGAATATCTTTAGCAACAACCTCTAGTTGCTCTGTAGGTTCTGCATCAGGCTCCACAAACTGATCAGCAAAACCATCCGCTTCCACCTTGACCTTCTTAGCTTGATCAGCCAATCTAGCATCCAACCGAGAAATCATCTTAGAAAAATTCCTCTCCACTATATCATGGATTTTTGCAATCATGTTAGGGTCCAATCCTCTTGGAGCCATCTCCCAAGATCTTCGTAAACCCTCTGCAACAAATCCTTCCCACGCTCCTTGTGACAACCAAATTGTTTGCAAGTCAGATCACAACCTGCCACCTCGCACGAACAATCAAGAACCACATCACAAGTCTAGGACCACGGATTTGCAATCCACAAGCTCTCTACGATCATGCCTCAACAAGTTTAGTCTTCCATCTCCGCATCCATCGATCAATCTGCATGTCCTCCCAAGGTCCTGGTGCAAATTGCCTCAGCTTCGGCAATCTGTCTACACGCTTAGGAACTCCCACTCTGATAAACTTCACCCAACCAAGGTCCTGGTACAAACTACCTCACACTTCGGCGATCTGCTTGTACACTCAGGAACTCCCGCTCTAATACCACTTGATGGAGTACTGCTCTGATACCACTGACGAAGGTACACTCTGATACCACTGACGAAGGGCCACACCACCCTACCAACTCACAACCAAGAATGCAACAGTATGAATACAATTTTATTATACTTGAAAATCCAATAGCAATTACAATAACATTTCTACAAGATCTCTCAAGATCCAATCTAAACCCAAGCTAGTCCAGATCCACACTCTGGTAGAAAACCTCCAAGATCTCAACTTGTGCTCGCAAGCCATCAAGCAACCTCCTTGTTTCTAAACCGCAATCACTAGCTCTTCTCACAAACTCTATCTAAGATCCAAGTGTAAACTGCCTCACATTTGGCGCTCTGTCTACACACTCACAAGTCCATCACAATCCTGCTGTAAACTGCCTCACATTCGACGCTCTGTCTACAGACTCAGGAAAACTCGCTCTTTACTTTCTCCTTCTCTTTCACACCTTGAAGCCTTCACACCTTCCAACTTTCACACCTTCAAGTTTTTCCTTCCCAAGCTTCACCTTCCACAGCTTCTACTTCTCAAGCTACTCTTTCTCGAGCTTCTCCTTCTCGAGCTTTTACTCCTCAAGCTTCTCCTTGAGCTTGATTAGAAATGCTCATATGCCTTGCTTAAATAGGCACTTACCACCCAATGCATGACTTATCCACAACCTTCTACAACTACCACAATTTTCTACAATATTCATAACTTTCTAGAATTCTACCCACACACCTCGATAAATGGAATGACAACCATTTATTTTTTATTTTTTCTATTATGCCACCTATGCACCTCGAAAATAGAAATTCTCTTTTTCTTTCTTTTTTCCTTTTTTCCCCTTTTTATTTTTTTAATTATTTCTCCTCTAATTTTCGTCACTTTCTCTCTCCTCCACAATTTTTTTTTTTTTTCCAATTTTTTTTTTCAAATTTTTTTTTTTTTTCCTAATAATTTTTCCATGCAAGATGCTCCTGCATCAGTCTAGCTTCTATACCCATGCATGGACTGAGCATTTGTTAGATCCATGATAGGGGGAGAGAATCAACTTGCCCAAGACTTGCTGCACATCTCTCTGTCATGCTTGCGGCCTAGGCTTAGGTTTGTACCATTCTGGGACTTCTTTAAGGTAATATATTTGGCGAATGAAATTGGATCTCATTAGGAAGAGAGATATTTTACAATGTAAGTCCTAATATTGTCAAGTAGTGAATTTTGGGCTTAAAGTTCTGGAGCATCGACATTCAAAAAAGTAGGCCAGGTTGGTTCTGTAGCTAAACAAGAACTATCTTTTGTGTGTGCCTCTGAGTGGCATTCAAATTATTACCCTTACATGCACTTGCTCCTCCTGTTGGGTGTCTAGGCATGTTCATATTACCAGCCATCTTGTGAAGCAGTTGTGCCATCATATCAAACTTTCTTTTGGTCTGACTGTTCTGCATCAGCTGTCTCTCTCTTTATGCTTTGCAATGGGTTCTATTGGAGACGATTGAGTGTGTACACTCTACAGAATTACTTTGTTTCCTGATCTCCCTCAAGTGATATCTGGTTGCTCAGTTATTGCACTGCAAAAAACTAAAATGCGCAAAGTTGAAGCTTGAATACTTAAGCTAGCAAAATCAACAGCTTTGATACCATTGTAGTGTCCCAAGCCAAAACAATTATGTGAATCTGGTTCTTAACATTCCACAAACAATTCTTATTCAGATAACAAGTACAACACTAATGGCCCTAGCATTCACTCAGACCTTAGACAACTCAGGCATACTTTATTGTTTATGTGTCAACAATATCATTACATCTCTGATAGCAAAGAAAAATAACTCAGAATCTTCTTATTGTAATGAACAACAAATAATAGGTGTAAATCCCATTCTCTTTCTTATTGCAAGAATGACTGTTACATTCAATTAATTTTGCAATATCATTGACTGCAACAGCAATTGACACTGACAAGAATGAGTTAAAATTTTCTGGATTTGATTGTGTGAAGTTTTTTACCATCAAGAATGGCAAACTAGTTGAATCCAATGCCTAAGTACAAACTCTGTATGAGATTACCCTCTAAACTTGCTTGGGTTTTTGTCCAAGTATTCCAGTGCTCGAGCATAAGCAGCCAAAGTGGATTCTGAAAGGAATTTGAACAAGTGTAGTTAATGATCCTGGATGAAAACATTCAACCTTCTATATCCTCTACAATAGATAAGTTTGTCACCATATGCATTTGACCGACAAGAATGGCAATCTAGTTGAATCCAATGCCCAAGTACAAACTCTGTATGAGATTACCCTCTAAACTTGCTTGGGTTTTTGTCCAAGTATTCCAGTGCTTGAGCATAAGCAGCCAAAGTGGATTCTGAAAGGAATTCAAACAAGTGTAGGTAATGATCCTGGATGAAAACATTCAACCTTCTATATCCTCTACAAATAGATAAGTTTGTCACCATATACATTTGCAACATCAAATTTGAACAATGATGATGGGCAGGAAAGATTCTACTTCGAGAATAGTGACACCAAAAATAGACTACTGCCAAAAAATTAACAATATATCACTTGCTGGAAAGGTAGTAGGGAAATGGAAATACAGGTATAAGCGTAAGACTCAACTCATGGACAAGGTGCCCAGAGTTGAGCAATGGGCATGACAGGATGGAGAAGATTGACAAATGGAATGGCAAGATAGGAAGCAAAGGGAAAGAATGGTAGGATGGAGAAGTTTGAATCTCTGACATGGAAAAGAGAAGAGCAGACTTGGAAGGAAAGACATACAAGGGAAAACACACAATAGATTAAAACAGGGAAGACACAAGTACAGACCTGGACAGACTTAGATTGATGAGAAAATGGGACATGACATTTAATGGTGGACCACAGTCATTTGATATTTTCAAAAGCATTGAATTGAATTTTCAAGCATCATTTACTACAATCATGTTTCTTCTCCTATATTTTACCCATAAAGGTTTGTAAGTCTGTATTCATGATCCTTCTTATGGTTGATTTGAAACATCAAAACAATGGTAAACCATACCTTCCCATATCTTGGAGATGGGACCCTTATGCTGGAGATATTTTTTTTAGGCAAAAGACTTCCCACCATCTTCTGATTTTGTTGGTAAATGTTTCCTGTTGAAAACAGACAAAATAAAAAGGAAAAATACAAAGGATCGATGGAAAAAAAAAAAAATCTTAGAATGGTTAATAAGCTGCAGATAGAGGATGTTCTGCTGATGATGCTAAATCGTTATGATTAAGAAGCTCATGTTGTTACTCATTGTTGCTGATTTGAGATGTCAACCACTTTGTCACCCAATCCCACTTGTCATCTTTTAGGAAGTTGAGATCAGTATTTTTACTATTCACATACCATATAACTTCCCGTATGGCCAATTAGAGCATAAGGCCACCAAGCAGTGGTGTCCACAACCTACAGATATCTGACAACATTCAAGTCATTCATAGTTGAAGGAAAGATATATCTTATGCTTTGTCATCAATGTAGGCTACGTTACTGGTTTGGGTTTGGGTTTGGGTTTGGGTATGGGTATTGGAATGTAATATGGCGGCATGTATTTTTTTCCTCCTTGGGTATAATATGGGAATGAATATATAGCTTTGTTTAAATAATATATGTTCAAAATAAAACATTATAAGAATGGTGATACTCATTATCACCAATAAACAGAATATCTAAATAACTCATATCTATCATTTGCGAAAATGGAAATACTCGAGTCTCAAAAGCATTAGTGCTCCAAAATTGTAAGTTACATGCCTTACAAGGACACGATTATGAGAAACACTTAAGAGGATAAAAGATGGTCCACTAAACTGTAGCATAAAATTTCTGTGATTTCCACTGGTTCCCTATTATAGAGGAACTAAAGTCAAGAAAGATATAATATTTTGTGTAATTTGATTTATGTATAATGAACAGCACATAAACCCAGATTATACTTCTCAGTTGGGGTTGAATGTATGTCTTTGAGTGGTTTGATTTTGAATAAATCTTCCATGAAGTTGCTGAAAAATTCTTTGGAATATCATGAGACAATTGTTAGGTCATTTTATGAACTGTAGATCTCAATTATGGCACTCACAATTGGTAAAATTAGGGAGAACATGAAATGTTGCACTTGAATACAAATATCCCATGAACCTCTGATATTTTATAATTTTCTGGAATATATTTTTTGCTTTTTGGGAAAAATTTTGAGTATAAAAATATTTAAGGCCCACAAGCCGCAGGAATGCTAGGGTCCTTCTGGGTATTCCCCAGGTTACAGGTATGCCCAGGATACTGCCTGGGTGCCTGGATTCCCTGTGGATCTTTACAGAAGAGCCGCAGGTATCCAAGGAGGAACCAGCAGAAGACCAGTATCAGGACCGAACCTACACGTCTTAGAGTCAAAATAGGGGGGCCTGGTCACCTAGAATGTAGGAGGCTCAAACTTGGTTAAAGAATAGGCATCGAAGAGTTCATATATCCTTGCTAACTGCATACATGGATCTGATGCTTTTGTCTGATCTGCAAGGAATACTCTAGTCACATATCAAAAACGTCAGCAGGAAATTTAAAATAAACTAACAGCAGAAGGATAATTTGCAACAAATTGGACAAGTGTTTTTGTTGCTGGGCCTGAGTAATATATACGTTCTTTTCTAATGATTTTCCTGCCCATACCCCAAAATTCTTTCCGTCATCACTGCAACATTCTGTCCCTAATAAATAAAAACTGCTAGGTTACAACAAAACTACTAAATATTCCACTGCAGTCACAACAAAATCTCCTTCAAATATTTGATTACAAAAATAGCTGAGAGAGAGAGTTCGTCATCATTTAATGGTCGATTACATCAGGATATCTCTTGTTGTGCCATTGTAAGTGTTTTCAGTCCACCAATAAATTTTTGAAGTCCTATTTTATAAGAATTTTTTCCTGTCAATCCAAATATATCACCAACGGGCTTCTAAAGAGATATCCAATCAAGCAACTGCTGCTGAAGTTACCAGAATACTAGATGAAGAGATGAGGACATCCCTATTGTTGAATTTATTGCTTTCATACAAAAGCCCGAGGCATCCAGGACAACATCAAATGAAAGAGGAAGCCCCTTTCTCCTTTTTATTCTGTTTCTGTCTCCATTAAGTATTAGTTCATCTCATGTGCAACCTGCAAAGTTACTCATACGCCAACCTCATATCTGATTCTTCCTGTCATCTGCTCCATATGTCACTTCTAATAGCTACCCTCACTTTACCTCATTCTCCTGGAATGAAGGATTTTTCAATTCTCTCCCAACCTCAGCCTATTTAAACTACTGCACAACTGCTATTTGGAGCCTCAAACGACTACACAAAGAGTAAATAGCTAAAGCTAGTGACAGTCCCCAGGATGAAAACCAACCTCATTTTGAAATCATAATTGATAATTCATTTGGCCTTGGCCAATATCACGGATACCCTAAGTGGCTTTACAAGAGTCTCGAAGCAGCAGAACAAGAAACAGGAATTCAATTCAAATCTCTGAAAGTATCCAAGAGAACCAGAGAGGAGTTTTCAATGGTATAAACAAGCTTCGGAAGGGTTTCACTACTTTTTGTCATTTCTATCAATAGGCCTACCAGAGGGCCAAAGCCGGCATATCTCACCAACATTGCCGCCTCTGCAGACTAATAGATCTTACATGCCTGCAGCCAAGAAGAAGGGCAACCTGGTTGGAGCTTGCACATGAAGGGTCATTGTGTGCTGGACCAAACCAACCAAAACAGCACTGCTACACCAGAAAGAACAGCTAAAGGGTCCCAGGTTTTTCTTGTTTCTCTTTGACTGTCTTAGCACTTGATCAGATCTCTACTTTTCTAGTTTCTCACTGAATGGGTTTTTTCTGTATTCTCAAGCGTGTCCTCTTTATAAGTTTTAAGCATTTACAGCACCTGTGGTTTGGTGGTTGTAAGTTGCTCCTAAGGCACTTGTTTGGAAAGGGTTTTTGTACTGTCACTACACTTGATATAAGTATTTTCTTTTGTTAAGAAATTGGTTACTGATTTTAAGTACTGCTTTCTCATTATATATTAATAAGCATCTTTGTGTGGAAAAAGCATCTTTATGTTAGACTGCATTTCTTTAACAATGAATGTAGGCAGATTCTCATCTATCCTAATGGATAAATAATTTGCTGGTCAAATCATTCCTTATATGCATACCCTTTATCATTTCATTCCATATATTTTTTTTATTAAACATTTAAAACTACTACCTAATTTCTCATCTCTGCTAGAGGACACTACTGGTCTACCATAGCTTCAGGGCTGGGGTACATAGTTGGTAATGACATAATGACATTATTGATGGACATTAGCATAACATTTTTATGAGAAAAGGTTGTTAACATGGATCAGAATGAGTGGCAGACAATTGCAGATTAGCCATTGGGAGCATGGAGGTTGACTTGTTTTGTGTAATCAATGCTCACCTAATCTCAGGCATCTTCTACAGGGATTTTCAGGTTCAAATTTTATTTCAGAAGTGAAGTTGGGGGTATATACAGCCTTCGTTACTGGGAATATACTGGATTACTTCTTTTTAGAAGTCCAAGTTCCCACATTACTCATGAGAATATGCTAATACAAATCTTTGTCTGGGTTTTCAACAAAGCAATAAATAATAATTCAGTGTTGCCTGGTTATTGGCAATCTGTGGCAGGAATGGGTGAAAGTTGATGATAACAAATTCTCATGTTAGGATGAGATCAGAATGTGATCATTGTATCTTACAGTTGTATTCCTTTATATTGTTCTCAGTAGCCTTTTATAAACCAAGTATATGCTATTGATAATTTGAAACAATCATATTAATTTCTTTTTCAGGCACATGGTGAACTTTAGATATTGTTTGACTATGCATCATTGCAGATGGCCATTTCGTCTTAAAAAAATCCTCTATTGTACTTTGCAGGTTTGAGGGTATGATGGTTCCAAGTCGAGGACAGGCACTCTTTCTGACATTTTGCACTTGCCTAAGTCTGGCAAGTGTTGCTCTTGTTTTAACTATTACAGTTCCTGATGTTGGAGACAAATGGTACTGGTTAACAGCCTTGAGTCCTCTTGCGTAAGTGAACTATTGGAACTTTTCTTCTTTCAGAACGGTTGTGTTATTTGATTGAGAATTATGGCTTGCATGATCTGACAAATCATTATTTTGAAACACATTGCACTTTCATATGCAGAGGAGTGTATTATTGGAGACGGGCATCACGTAAGGAACAAATTAAAGTAAAGATGGTAGTAGCTGATGACGAATCTTCTGCAGATGTCATCATACAAGGTGATGATGAACAAGTTGATCAGCTCCGTAGAGAGCTCAGGCTAATGGAAAAGGGAATGGTGTATGTAAAAGGAATTCTAGAAAGATGATTTCCATTCTACTGTGTTGCTGCTATCTATTATTTCTTGTATCAGCTTCTCCACTAAATTTCAATTATAGTTTTTCTTGAGATGGCTTAATTTACAAAATTATTGTTGAAAGCAGTTAGTATTCTGTCTTTTAAGAGTCCAAAAAGCATTCTGGAGGTCAAAATGTGTTTCCTGCAATGAATATGAAAGTTTTCTAGGTCACTGTAGAGTTTCTATGGATGGCACCCTATAATTTACAGGATTATAAAAAAATAATGTTCTCTGCGTGACATGCAAACCCATCCCAAATACTAAAAGGCATAGCGAGAAGACTCTAAAATCCATTTGTTCAGATATGGAAAGGGAGGCCAAAATCACTAAATCTATGGATGAGAGCATGATAACTGAGGTGGGCCTCCTTTTCAAACCCTTACTCACAAATAGCAACAGGCGAAAAAGAAGAAAGCAGGGGTTTACCCCTTTGGAAGAGATGATGGAGATAAGGAGGGTGGTGGTGATCACCAGTAGGTTGAGCTACATTTGCGTAGGAAAGATTAGTCATGGAGGAGGCATGCACATCCACACGCAGAGAACAGAATTGTATTATACAACATAGATATAATAATAATACAATTGCACATAAATTTTGCAGGTTCATTATTTACTAATTTCGATAATAATAAAATTGCACATAAATTTTGCAGATTCATTGTTTACTAATTTTGACATACCAAGGTTTCCATTGGTTTATGCTAAAACTTTCTATAATTTGAATCATCCAAAATTGTTATAATTTTATTTGTGTCACACTAATGAGGATTAAAATATTTTGACCCACTCGTCATTTTAGATCACCTCTAACATTAGACAATACCTTTGTGTTATCTCATCAATATTTTGTAATTAAATATATTTTTGGTTATTTATTTTCATTCAGACCTTGGCTATCTGCCATTAAAAGCCCAAGATTGCTTAACCGGACCGTCTTCAATACTTAATCTTCTCTTCAGCACTTTTATCAAATATGTAGTTTTTGCATTTAAAAGCTCACTTGTCTTATTTATCATTTTTCTGTTCAAAGCCAATCTATAAAGCAGTTGTTAGAGCTCATCGTGTTGCTTTAGATTGGTTTTTTTTCCATCAAAGCCATCATCATTAGCAACACAAGACATCTTACTATCCTGCACTTTCTCATCCTGATGATGGATCATGTAGTGTGATCTGAAACGTTGATGATAAATAAACACACACAATCGAATCCAGAAAACTCAGTACTTTACAAATGGATTGTGGAAATCTGTTACTGTTAACACAAGACATGACTTGTTCCACTGTTCATATTTGTTTTCTGTTTTACACATATACCTAATTTTTTATTACTATTCACATTTTTGACATTTTGATCAATTTCATTACAGGTCGACAATAGATGTTTCTATATATATATATATAAAATCTGTTTACATGGGTTCCAATATCTGTCCAATATATCTTACCCCAAAGACTTGCTACATTTCTATAAAATAAATAAATTTATTTTCATATTTTATTTCCTTGTTTTTCTAATAGTAAAATTTATGCCAACAATATGTTTGGCGTCATTTAAGTAATTAATATCATTATCATTGAATGCAATTTAAGACCTATTTTTATTTTTTGGTAGAATAAAAAAGTTTCATATTGGGCAATGGATCTTTTGGCTCTAAATGAGCCCATCAAGGATAAGTCTTGTTGAGTGCAGAGATTCTGACACCATAATAAATGCGGTAGGGATTGTCCTTGGACAGATTTGGATAGAATAGATATCTCTCAATCTTTGACCCTTAGCCAAAGAAGTTCCATGAATTCTTGAAATGTTCCACATTTACTATTTCTTTACTTGCATGTTCTATATTCACCTCATCCATGTTGGTCTCTACAATATGTCCCTCTTCACTACCTTCAATATATATGCATGTTGGCAATATTTTTTATGGTGAAGGATATAATATTTATTAATTATTTTGGTGAAATGTTTTCACTCGTAAAAAATTGTTATTATTTTGGCTTTTGTTTTGTTATTTATGTTGGAAAGTATACATATATTTGGCAAGTTTTTCAATCTACATTTTATTAATAGCCAGTTGCCCTGAATACTCATTATGGTGGGCCAATGCCAAATGATAATTAACGTAATAATTAAGGCAACATCACATCAAATGTCAAGGCATTAAAGTTTTGATATGGTGCTAATTTCTTGTAGTATGGTATTGATAATCACAACCACGTGTACACATCAAACAACCAACATTTCATTGTTAATAACTTTTTACTATTGGGTGATTCCCAATCAATGGCTCAAATTTTATCTGGGTTTGGAATTCTAGAGGAAATGAGAGTTTGCTGAAAGTTTGCGAAATAGAGACAAGTGTCCAATCTATATACCTTTTTTTATTTATAGATAAACAACCTAAGCCTTGATACATCATATGAAGCACATAGATACATTCGACTATATCTTGCACTTATGTTGAGGATGAAGCTCTGAAAGTTACAAAACATGAATACAGAAAGGGCATAGAAATGAAATGTAAAGTGATAAAAGCATTATCCAATCTATATACTTAAATCCATGTAGGAATCTTAAATGTCGACCACAACTAATTACAAGGACAATTGATAATGTTGCAACTTGCGATGGACAAAATGTCATTATTCCCAATTTTGCTCAGACTTCCTTTTATTGCATTTAGATTTATATAAACATGTCAAATGATTGGGAGTTATCGATGATCGGTGATAAACAAATGCAACATTTTTACGCTATTTATAGATGATTTTGTCTTTTTTCTTCTTCAATTTTCCTTGGGTAGACAAAAGTGTAGTGAAATTATAATTTAGACATTTTCAAAATTGTCTTACTTCAAAATTGTCATAGAGTTTGGGTAGATAGAGTGTAGAATGAGAAGATGGATACTCATATCCGGCTCTTGCTTCAAAATTATCTTAGAGTTTGGGTAGATAGAGTGTAGAATGAGATGGATACTCATATTCGGTTGACAAGTACAACTAAGGAGAAGTAAATGACCATTTTGGGCACTATCATAAGTGCGATTCTCCATTCAGTTTGTTGGCACAACTAGTTTGCAATGTTTACAAATGAAGCCACGAGAAAGGTGTTGGGTTGTAAATTCTTGGTATCTATTGATAGATGTTGAGTGAGTACAAACATTATGTCTTGATTGTTGGCCCCTCTTCTAGACCTTAGAGGGACAAGGTGGAGATGCTACTTCTGCTAAGTTAGGTTTTTAAACAAGAATTCTAAATGCCAATCATCCACTCCAAGTTCCTTGATTTTGGCCAAACAAAGGAGCAAATCGATGCTTCTACTTATTCCACCCACCAACCCAATAACATATTCAAATATTCTATTTGCACAATTAGGCGTTTCCACATCCTAGGTCTTTGAATTTAGTACTTGATTGACAAGGGAATGATAAGTACGCCAACTCCCCATCCACATTATCAAGCACGATATCTATGTCATTCAATTATGTATTCTAATACTCTGAAATATCATTTGTGTGAGCTTCTTTGACCATTTCCTTGAAACCCCTTCATATAAGATCATGTTTAGGAAAAAAAACATGATGTTTGAGCTGACCCTATGCATGTGGTAAGCTAGTAAAAATCCCAAACCTAGCACTACCTTGATCGCATACCAGGGATAACTTTAAGAAACCCCCCTTTGAAAAAAAGTATAAAATCTTGGTGAATCCAACATTATTTTAGGGGGAAAAAATAATTTCTATGGACAATTTTTTGTTTTCAAACGAGGAAATTAATTAATTTCATTGGTGATTTTTTTTTGTCATATGAAAACTCTATATGAACCTTGACGAATCTTTAATTAGTGAAGAAACTCGCAACCAAAAGTACAAATACCTAGAAACCGTATTTTTATATCATCTCAAACAAAGTAACTCATTTTAATAACCATTAGATGATCCTAAATCAATGGTATAAATCATATTTCATATCAAAATGTTAAAGGACAACAACTTTTAGAGAAAGTTTCTAGAATAATGACACATGTTCACAATTTAATCTATTTCAGGCCAAAGATTAAAAAGATAAAAACTTACTTGGAAAGTATTCGAAATAGAGACACGTGTCAAGTATACGTACTTAACATATAACTAAAAGTTTTACCACATATTGGCAAATGAGACCATCGGATAAGACAAGCCTTAGAAATTGTAGGCAAAAATATTTAATTTACCATGTTGAAAGATAAGATGCCATTGGCGAAGTAATCACAAAAAAATAAATTATATATCATTAATGGTGATTGGTCTAAGCATGGGATCCAATTTTCATAAAGCACGGGCAACATGGCCACCCTGAAAGTGCAATTTTTTTTGCCAAATTCAAGGTCTTCGGTGAGTGAAATTTTCCATTTGGCAAATATTTGCCACTAAAGTTATCCCTGTTGCATACACAATGTACATATAGTAATTTTGTAGTGCACCACTTAACCACCTATTTGTTACTTCCCCTACAAATAAACCATGTGGTTTCATTATGTCAAGCATTAGAGGTGTGTCCATCTCTACTAACTAAAAGCTCACTATTTGATATTTCCAACTCTCTTTTAGTTTTGAAGTGGAGTCTAGAGAAACCTCAATGTCTAATTTATAGGAAACAATCAATTTGATAGTGGAAACTTCAATTACAACTTATAAGTTGCCTTGGTCCTTATGAATCATACAATATCTGCTTGTGATCATAACTAATAAATTTAACTTGAGTGATATGAAAAAATTTGCTTCAATTTTTTCTTCTTCAATTTTCCTTGGGTAGACAAAGTGTAGTGAAAGTATAGTTTAGGCATTTTCAAAATTGTCTTTTACTTCTAAATTATCTTAGAGTTTGGGTAGATAGAGTGTAGAATAAGAAAATGGATACTCATAGCTGGTTGACAAGTACAATTGAGGAGAAGTAGATGATTGTTTTGGCCACTATCAGAAGCATGATTCTCCATTTAGTTTGTTGGCTCAACTAGTTTGCAATGTTTACAAATGAAGCCACGAGAATGGTGTTGGGTCGTAAATTCTTGGTATCTATTGATAGATGTCGAGTGAATACAAACATTATGTCTTGATTGTTGGCTCCTCTTCTAGACCTCAGAGGGACAAGGTGGAGATGCTACTTCTGCTAAGTTAGGTTTTTAAACAAGAATTCTCAAGGGTTCACATTCATATTTTTGCCCTGGTAGAAATAGGGGTGGGGATCCCATGTCCAAGGGGGATAGCCAAGCTTTTCCAACCACGCCAAAATGTGGCCTAACAACCATTTATAATGAGCCTGAAGGATGAAGAACTGGATGACCAGAGTAAACGTGCAACAATTGGGAGAGATTTCCTCCATAAATGGTTTCTTATTGATGAATTGCGAAAATATTGATGGATGCAAGAATTTTCATCGCTTGTCATCTTTGACATATTCCACTTAACATGAAGGGAAGGAGACCGACCTAATATTTTGAAATGAAGACTTTTTTGTTTGTTTGTTTTGTGGGTGGCTCTACTTTCTTGAAATGAACATTGCCCAACCACTACTATTCCAAATTATTGTAATTTTTTGTAGAATTAGAAATATTCCCACATTGAAGTGTAACAAGAATTATGTGGGAATTCATTATTCTATAGGCCTAAGGTCTTATACTTACTATTCAATGTAAAATACATAGAAATGTCAAATATTAATGAAAATTTATAAATTTTGTATAAAGTGCTTTTTGTACTAAGCAGATTTTAAATCTAAAGGAAATTGTTATGTCATTTTATGATATTATTTCTTCATTCTGTCTATATAATACCATTTAAATTTTGGTTTCATTAATTAATTGAAATTCTAATACAAGTTCATCTTACAGATGAAAATTAATTTTTAAAAGGATGAAAAGAGTTTTTGATCAAAGGAAATACAAGCTTTGAAGGGACCTTGCAACCCTGTACAACTTCACAACAAGAAGATTTTCAATTAGGTGAAAACAATCAGAACAATTGCAAAGAGAGATGCAACAACCAAGTCTAGGGACCAAAAAGGAACCCCACAAGATAGGACCAAAAGGAACTAGCAGATGTTAAAAACAAGGAAAGAGAGAAGGCCCAATCTTCCTCAAGGGAATGAAACCCTCAAACAACTTAAAACAAGGAAAACACTAGGATTTCCCTTTAGCTCCCTTCTTCTGGGAGTGCAAATTCATTTTGAAATGAGGGGAGAACTTCTTACGATTTTTTCTATTAACTGTGTTCAACCCCGACTTCTCAACCAATGATATCACCTCTTGAGATTCAAGAATAAAAAAATCTGCCACAACAATCCTGACAATCCAGACAAAACCAACAACAACAGATCCATCAGACTGGAAAAGGTTGAAAAGAGTTATTTCACTGAGAAATTGAGAATTTTTTAATAACATAAATGATACACACATAAATTAATTATTTTATATTAATGCATTATGGAATCATTTGTTTCATGTTGATGCATTCTTTCCAAATGCTAAACAAAGGATTGTTTCCAAACCTTTGTTATAAAATAACCCCTAAAATATATTGTATACTAAAGGACTCATCTAACAAACTACTTGTAACCTATAAATACACAATATAATATAGATATGGAGTATATTTTAGGTCTGTCAATATTGATAACTTAGTCTTGTTGCTTTCACGACATCTTGTTTTGCCTCTATTCTGGCTAGCCTAACTTCTTTGGTATGAATGATGGTTGGGAAATCCTCTCCACAATCGACACAAGTTTTCCCTTTTGTGGCATCCTCTAATTCCCACAATTCTTCAAAAATCAATTCCTCTATGATCCCTAGCTCTAGATGCCTAACAATCTAAGCAATATCCTCTTTATTGAATTCAAATTCATTAAGAAAACCTTTAGTGGTTAGGTAGTCCCAATGAGATCCTCACAACCATTTTATGTTGATTCAATCTTTCCAAACACTAAACAAAAGACTATTTCCGAAACCTTTATTATAAAGTAACCCCTAAAATATAGTCTAGAATAGAAGACTTGTCTAATAGACTACTAATAACCCATAAATACAAAATATAGACTAGAGCTCCTCAAACATTACAGGTCTATCGATACCGATAACTTGGCCATGCTACATTCACAACCTTGTATTTTGCCTCCATTCTAGCTAGCTTGACTTTCTTGGTATGAAGGATTGTCAGACATTCCTCTCCATATTTGGCTTGGGCCTCCCCTCTTGTGATGTCCTCCATGTCACACATGTCTTAAAAAATCCACTTCTCTCTGCTCCCTATCTCCAACTACCCAAAAATCTTAGCAACATCCTCTTTATCGAATTCAAATTAATCAAAAAAACCTTCAATGGTTATATTGTCCCAATGCCAATCATCCACTCCAAGTTCCTTGATTTTGGCCAAACAGAGGAGCAAATTGATGCTTCTACTTATTCCACCCACCAACCCAATAACATATTCAAATCTTCTATTTGCACAATTAGGTGTTTTCACATCCTAGCTCTTTGAATTTAGTACTTGATTGACAAGGGAATGATAAGTACGCCAACTCCCCATCCACATTATCAAGCACACCATCTATGTCATTCACTTATGTTTTCTAATACTCTGAAATACCATTTGTGAGAGCTTCTTTGACCATTTCCTAGAAACCTCTTCATATAAGATCATGTCCTGGAAAAAAAATGATGTTCGAGCTAACCCCGTGCCTGTGGTAAGCTAGTAAAAATCCCAAACCTAGAACTACCTTAATCTCATACCAAGGATAACTTTAAGAAATCCCCCTTTGAAAAAAAGTATAAAATCTTGGTGAATCCAACATTATTTTAGGGGGAAAATTTTGATTTCTATTAACAATTTTATTTTCAAACAAGGAAAAAAATTAATTTCATTGGCAATTTTTTTTTGTCATATGAAAATTCTATAAAAGCATGTCGAATCTTTAATTATTGCAAAAATTCGCAACCAAAAGTACAAATACCTAGAAATTGTATTTTTATATCATCTCAAACAAACTCATTTTAATAACCATTAGATGATCCTAAATCAATGGTACAGATCATATTTCAGGCAAAAATGTTAAAGGACAACAAATTTTAGAGATTTTTTTTGGAATAATGACACATGTCCATAATCTAATCTATTTTGGGCCAAAGATTAAAAGGATAAAAACTTACTTGGAAAGTATCCAGAATAGAGACACGTGTCAAGTATATGTACTTAACATATAACATAACTAAAAGTTTTACCACATATTGGCAAATGTGACCATTAAATAAGACAAGCCTTAGAAATTATAGGCAAAAATATTTAATTTACCATTTTGAAAGATTAGATGCCATTGGCGAAGTAATCACAAATTTTTTATATATATCATTATTCGTGATTGGTCGAAGCATGGGACCCAATTTTCATAAAGTGCAGGCAACATGGCCACCTTGAAAGTGCAATTTTTTTTGCCAAATTCAAGGTCCGTGGTGAGTGAAATTCACCATTTGGCAAATATTCGCCACTAAAGTTATCCTTGTTGCATACATAATGTATATGTAGTAATTTTGTAGTGCACCACTTAACCACTTATTTGTTACTTCCCCTACAAATAATCCATGTGGTTTCATCATGTCAAGCATTATAGGTGTGTCCATCTCTACTAACTAAAAGCTCACTATTCAACATTTCCAACTCTTTTAAAGATTTGAAGTGGAGTCTAGAGAAACTTCAATGTCCAATTTATAGGAAACAATCAATTTGACAGTGGAAACTTCAATTACAACTTATAAGTTGCCTTGATCCTTATGAATCATACAATATCTCCATGTGATCATAACTAATAAATTTAACTTGAGTGATACAAAAATTGCATTATTTTGAAATTCACGGAGGTTGTACCTCCTTATGTCCCAATGGAAGTAAACTCAATGTAAAAAAATCAAGGAATAAATAATTATTAGTTCTTGTCGGTAGGCATGATACTATAGCATTCATTGAAATGCAATTGTTCAATTTAACCGTCCACTCATATGACATTATTTTTTGACAACTTTTTCCTCTTATATAGTTTCAATATTTTCATAATTATAAAAATAATATATCTCAAATTTGATTGGTTGATTTGTGCTACAGTTGTATGTTTGGATTCTTATAATAATTTTAGAAACTTTATAGGTTTCAATGTTACTAAAAAGACAAAAGCACCATAAATAGCTTGTACTTATTAGTTAGATCAATTTAGGTTTTTTTTAATATGACCACATCCTAGAGTATAGTAGAAGTGTTTTAATTTCTGGTCCATTGTAGAATACAGTGGAGCTGATGATTTGTTTGAGACGAAGTGACCGACAACAATAGGGGTAGTTTTAGCCCACTACAAAACTCTCTGTAGCTTAGACCTGCCAACCTTGCTCGACCTTTCATTCCCCAAAAGCACATCTCCCAACGAGAACAATGGTGGAGAATTTTCGGAGCAGAATCGTAGCTCTTCTTTGGTTAATGATAGCAACTTGAAAGACGAGGATGCAATATCTATGATGTCTGCTACTATTAAAATGACATTTAGGCAAGTGTTGTCATTGATGTTTCAATCCACCTTAGGCGAAGGTACTAGCTTTGATTTTGGCACCGGGGCATTGTCTATTATGTGGGAGATGGTCACCAAGGAGGTCTTCTCTTACATGAATGGATTAAATGCATTTTCTCCAGTATATAAATGATAAAGAAAATCCTTCTCCTGAAGCAGTGTTAGGTCAGATGAAGAGAACATGTTATAGTTTTTTCTCTTAACCATGTACATCTATGGTAGCTACAAATTCTACACGAATCATTTTGAATTCCCCTTGTACATGAGAGAAAATCTAGGTTTCAAAATGTTTATTTCGAAAAAAATCATGATTCCTATACTCTTTACTTTCTAGATTAAGGAAAAAATCATGAAAGCTACTCTGGTTTCACCACTGAAATTTTTGAACTGTTGTATTCTTCTTACAATAACAAATTTTATCTAGTTTGATCTTATCAGCAAGCTCCAAATAATACTTTTTTAATATTTTGGATAATTGCACAATATATTAGATCATATGAGCATATAGAGAAAAATTATTATTGATTTATTTTTCAGCCAAGATTTTTTGGTTATATAATCATTTATATTTATTTTGGTTTCCTCATTTTAATTTTATTTTCTTCTCATTGTTATTTCTCTCCTCTTTTCATTTGTTTAGATATTTGGTATTCTCTTTTTCTTATTTAGTTTATGAAATTAGCTTTTACTTCTCTTATTATAAGTTGGTAGGCTTGTTGATATGTTTGTATATTTCATGATGGGTGTGTTTCTTGCATGCCTATATTTCGTTATAGGTTTGTGTTCCACAGGGTCATGTGAGTATTTATTTGCTTATATAGTTTTGGTTGTTTGTGCTTTTATCAAAACACACACGCAAATGTACATGCACATGCGTGCACACACACATATTTAATTTTGTTAGATATTTTTTTTGCATTTTCCTCTTTTTCTATATACTTCCCTTATATATATATTTATTTAGATGTTTATTTATTCTTTTGGAACATTTTCTCATGGATTTAATTTTGGTAGATATTTTTTTTGCATTTTCCTCTTTTTCTATATACTTCCCTTATATTTTTTTTTGTGTTTAGATGTTTATTTATTCTTTTGGAACATTTTCCCATGGATTTAAATTTTGGTAGATATTTTTTTTTGCATTTTCCTCTTTTTCTATATACTTCCCTTTTCTTGTTTATGGTTCCTTCTTGCTTCTTCTTGTGTTGTGTTACTAGTGTTAGTTGATTGTTCTTTTTGTTTTTTAATATATTGTTTGGGTTGGTTATTTCTTGAGTTTCATTTTTTTTTTGGGTATTTTAAACTCTCTTCCTTTGGTAATTCCTCCCTTGTACCCCTACTTTGACTTTTATTTTCCTTCTCTTTTTGTGCGCCTCTCACCTCCTCATCCTCTGTTTATACCTATTGAGAGTGACTTTGTTTGCATCATACAATAAACACATCATGATTTATCTTTTATCTTGATGATGGATCATGGAGTGTGATCTCAAATGTTGATAATAAAAATACACACTCAATCAAAAGCCATAAATCTATATGCAACACATTGTGGGATGCTGGATTGGGACACATGATTTTACCTAAAGTCTTTTCCTACCCAAAACTTTTCATGACCTAGACCCAAAATTATGATGAAAGTAGAAGAGCGATTCTTAATAAAAATACAAAAAGAAAATTTTAACTATCATCAAGGAATAATTTAAAGATTTTTGGACTTAAAGTTAGGGTTTGGAGTCAAAAAATCAAAGTCAAACATTTGCATTGACCTGGAACAACTTGTAGAGGGTTATAAGAGTATCAGTATAGACTGTAAAAACAAAATTTAGTAGAGGTATATGAATAGAGGGTACTCAATTAGATCAAAATAATAAGCCTCCTTATTATGCTAATATTTTTGTACCATGGGTTTAGGTCACTATTGCTATTGCTTTGCTAGCATTTTGCCTCGGATTGGAAAATAATAGGGAAGTGGGTGCAAGCCTTCTTGAAATTATTTTTTCATATACATTGTATGTTTTAACTAGTTAGATATAATTTTGTTGAGAACATTGTTCCATCTTCACAGAAATAGTTTGTAATGATTAGACGAGGTTCCTTTAAGACATATAGGTTGACAAGGTATTTGTGCCATCTTATTCTATAAAAATGTCATAGAATTTTTGAGACCAAAGCTTTAAATTCAAGTGTTTAAGAATGATGATAAGAGAATAATGACTCCAATAGAATGAACTCCTAAGATAAGGATGTGTGACAACAAAAAGAACTATAACCATTACATAGAATTATTTTTGGCATCAATGTATCATGTAATTATAAACACTATAATATCTAGATTGCTTGTTTCTTGTAGAGATTGCATTCATATTAGATCTCAAGTACAATTGGTGGATTGGTTCCTCGTGAAAGAGTATATCATGTTAAGGTTTTATGGATCATGAGTAGAACCCCACAAACTTCCAATCCATGTGATAGAGAGAGGTTTTGCATTAGAATATGTATTACATATGGAGAGTATATATTACCTCTTTCATGAAAAAGAAAAGGAAGATAATATTTCCTTTTTGACCTTTCTCATGTGGAGGGTTCATATTTGAGAGAAAAGAATTCATCATGTACATGAATTTTTAAATTTTTAAAAAATTTTATGTTATCAATTACTAGTAGTATGATCATGCAACATCATAAGAAATGCTTATGGAAAATAAGATCCTTGCAAGCATAATTCAACATGAAAGTAAACCATTGATAAAAATAAACTCTTAGGATGAGGTCAAACTAGTGATGGAGGAAATTGATACTACCAAAGTATCAATTGTTAGCAAAAATTATGAAATCACACCAATAAATAACAATAGAGAAGGGAATCCAATCAGGAGGTTTGGTAGTTTTTAAAAGAGAGTTGATATTACATGTACTATAAAAAATTCCAAAATATCTATATAAATATTGTATCGACATATACTAGAGTCATAAAAAATCATTTATTTTTGGACTATGAGGAAGAATCTAGGTGAACCAAAGACTAGTGCATATCTTGAAGAAATTCTAAAGGCTATCGAGTTTAGAATTTTTTTGAATAAAGAGAATCCAACTAAAGAATATAGTAATAGTGATAGTGATCATGATCATGATGAGGAGATATCGTCAAGTTCCACTCCAACAACTACTACAAAATCTACAAAAAAAAACTAGTTGTGAGTGAGTCCCTAAAATGATTATATACTAAAGTGCAACCATAATAGAAAAAATGGGTTATGTAGGTGGTGGTTTGACAGATGAAGGAAAAGAAACTTGGATGCCAACATTGGATTTTTTTTTTCAAGAAAACCTAGTGAACAACCACTACCAACCATTGGATTTGGTTTAATAGAGAAAGGTATTATTTTTTATTCATGTACCTCAATTTGTTAGATCTTTAAATCTAGACTACCTTGACACTCAAATTCAATCTTAAGTAGAACATGTTGGTGTTCTACTACCACTAGTGGGGATAGTATGGTCAATAGTACTATTTGTGGTGACAATAATAACTAGAACACCAACATGGTGGTTAATCAAGTGCTACTACCACCAGTGGGGATAATATAGGAACTAGTACTAGTTGTGGTGAATAAGTACAACAACAAGAAATCTTCACAAGAGGATAATTGTAGAAGATGATATAAAGGATTCTGATGGTTGAGGCAACGTGAAGGAACAAAAGGTTATGATAACAATGATGATTACAACTATGAGTTACAAATTTTGAAACAAACCCCTCAAAAGAGTCTAATAAATCTAGTTGTAAGTGATAGTAGGATACGATTAAGAATGTGCACTAGACATCTTCAAAGAGCATTAGTTATAACCACAAACATATGTGGAGGTGCCTAAAAAACTTCAAGATCTATTTAACCATCTTGTGATGTGGAGACTAATTAGACTTGGAGGCTTATTTAGCATGGTTTTCTTCCCATGTTATTTCTATGGGGGTTTGGGGGTAGTGTCCCCAAGAAGGGGTCAAGGGACAATGCCCTTGTGGGATCTTGGGGAAGCACCCCTACAGGATCATGGGGTAGTGCCCTAGGTGCATTCCCTGTCACAATACAAGGTGGGGTTGAGGGGCAACACCCCCATGGGGGTTTTCAGGGGTAGCACCCCCAAAGCCAAAAATGACCTTATATTGTAAAAGGCATCGACTGCTATTTTTCTTATTAGACAACTTATTCTAGCCCTAATTTTGTAAGTGGTAAAAGTTTGTATAAAAATGCTTAGGTTAGGGATTTCATAATGTAATGGTGATATTGTATCTTTTTGCGATGGTATTGAGTTGTAAGGGATTGAGGATTGTAATCACTAGATAATAATAATATTAGACTTGCTATTGGTAGACGTAGCCCAGGGATTGGGTGAACCATGTTAAATCTTGGTGTCTTATGTTCTCTTCTGTGCAATCTATTATTTTTCAATATTGGTTTTATTTGCATGTAACTATTGTTTCTGTCCGAGGTTAATCCTAACAAGTGTTATCAGAGCTAGACGATCATCATTGTTTTTGTTCAGACTGTTGTTGTTCTTTTAGCCAGACTATCGTAATTTTTTTTAGCGATCATCTATAGGAAGGTCTTGTGGTTGAGTGGGAGCTATGGCAGATGAGGGTGAGATCAAGGTGGAGAAGTTTAATGGGCAAAACTTTCAATTATGGAAGATGCAAATGGAGGACTATCTTTATTAGAAGGACTTATGGAAGCCATTGGAAGGAAAATCCAAGAAATAAGGAGCTATAACAGATGAGGACTAGGAGATTTTAGATAGAAAGGCACTTGGAAGAATTTGATTATACTTGACACCATTAGTGACATTTAATATTACAAAAGCAAAGATGACGAAAGAGTTGATGCAAACCTTAGCGAAACTGTATGAAAAGCCCTCTGCTTCAAAAAAGGTATCTCTCATGAAATGTTTGTTTAATATGAAGATGACATAAGGTGGATCTATTGTAGATAATTTAAATGAGTTTAATATTGTTACTATTTAGTTATCTTCTGTGAGTATTAATTTTGGTGAATAAATTAGGGCTCTCTTGATTTTATGTTCTTTGTCTAAAAGCTGGAATGGCTGTAAGTAATTTTTTTTTTTTGGATCTAATACCCTAACATTTGATGATGTGATTGGTGTTATTCTGAGTGAGGAAGATCATAGAAAAACCTTAGGTGGATCTACACTAGGAAGTGCTTTGAATGCACGAAGCAGAGGTAGAATGACTAAGAGAGGAAATAATTCTAAAAATCTTGAGAAATCAAGAGGAAAGTCAAAGGGGAAGAGGTCTTAATCTAGAGGACCAGGAGATTACTGGTATTATGGGAAACCAAGGCATAAGAAGAAATATTGCTAGACTCAAAAAAACAATGAAGGAGATAAACCAAAAGGGAACAAGGAGGCAAATGTGGTAAGTAACAAATCTAAAGTGGATGCTTTGTTTCTTTCTTTAGAAAGTATTGATGATTCATGGGTTTTAGATTCTAGTGCTTCATTTCATGCTACACCTCATAGAGGTTATTTTATTGATTATGTGCAAGGGGATTTTGGGTTTGTTTATTTGGGGATAATGAACCTTGTCAGATTGTTGGAAAGGGAAAAGTTAAGACTAAGTTGTAGAATGGGAATGATTGGCTACTACATGAGGTAAGACATGTTCCAAGGCTGAGTAGGAATTTAATTTCAGCAGGGCAACTTGGTGATGAGGATTGTGTAGTTACTTTTAATGATAAAAATTGGAAGGTTTCAAAAGGTTCCCTTGTAGTAGACAAAGGTGTGAAAGTAGGCACCTTATATTTTTGTACAGGTCGTATTGTTCCTTCTACTTTGATTGTTTTAGAGAAAGATGAATATTCAGGAAGAATTGTTGTAGTTGAGCAGGGAGAACAAATAGCTACTGTAGATTCTGATATTGAGTTGTGGCATAAAAAACTTGGGCACATGAGTGAGAAAGGTATGAAAGTACTTCATTTAAAGAAATTTTTACTAGGTCTTAAATGTGTCAATATAGATTTCTGTGAAAGTTGTATGAAAAACAAAAGAGAGTGAGTTTTGTGAAGACTAGGAAGGAAAAGAAAAGTGAGAGATTAGAGATTGTGCATATAGATGTATGGGGACTAGCTCAGGTATCTTTCCTTGGTGGCTCTCATTATTATGTTACATTTATTGATGATGCAATTAGAAAAGTATGAGTTTATTTTTTTAGACATAAATCTGATATATTTCAAACTTTAAAGAGATGGAAATGCTTGGTTGAAAATGAGACTAGAAAGAAATTAAAATGTCTCAAATTTGATAATGGTGGTGAGTATTGTAGTCATGAATTTGAAGATTATTTCTCTGCTAGTGGTATTCATAAACAGAAAACTATTCCAAGGACTCCACAAGAAAATGGAGTGGCTAAACACATGAAAAAACTATAATGGAGCATGCAAGAAGCATGAGGTTTCATGCAAGATTTCACTTAAACATGTGGGAAAAGGCTATCAATACTATTGTATATTTGATTAATAGAGGTCCCCCTACTCCTTTGGGCTATGGTTTTCCAGAGGAAGCATGGACTGATAAGAAGGTGAGTTATTGTTTTTTCAAAACCTTTGATTGTGAAGCATTTTATCATATAGATTCTAAAAATAGAATCAAGCTAGAAGCTAAGTCAAAAAAATGTGTATTTGTTGGATATGACATTGATGAATTTGGTTATATGCTTTGGAATTTTAAAAATCATAAAATTATAAGAAGCAAGGATGCCATATTCAATGAGAAAGTGTTGTACGAAGATCTTTTGTAGCAACATGAGAAGAAAGGAGATGACTATGTAGTATTGGATGGTACTCCAAAAGCTAATGTTCTAGCAATTCCACATGATCTACAACAACCACAACAAAAATAACCACACACCCCAGTGAATGTTAGACAGTCAACAAGGCTAAGTAGACCTCCAAAAAGATTTTCTCCTTCTTTGTACTCTATTTTTCTTACTAATGCTGGTGAACTTGAATGTTATGATAAAGTTGTGTAGGTGGTTACAAAGATTTAATGGGATGCAATGAAAGAAGAAATGGACTCTTTTCTGAAAAATAAGACATGGGATTTATGCAAGTTGCCTCCAAGTATAAAGGCTTTACATAATAAATGGGTTTATAGGTTAAAAGAAGAGGATGGAGGTAAGGAAGAATTTAAAGTTAGGTTAGTTGTAAAAGGATTTGCATAGAAAAAATACATTGATTTTGATGAGATATTCTCTCCTATTATTAAAATGACTTCTATTTGCACTGTTTTAAGTGTTGTGGCTATTGAAGATTTGCATTCGTAGTAGCTTGATGTTAAAACAACCTTCCTTCATGGGGATTTGGATGGAGAGATATATATGGCACAACCATAGGGAAGGAGAACTTAGCGTGCAGATTGAAGAAAAGTTTATATGGCTTGAAGCAAGCACCTCAACAATGGTATCTAAAATTTGATAGGTTTATGCATAAGAATGGATACAATAGGTGTCATTCAGATCATTGCATTTATTTTAAGAGGTTGGATGATGATAACTACATTATTTATGGTTATATGTTGATGATATGCTTGTAGTTGGGTCTAACATGGATCACATTAAGGGATTAAAAGAATAGTTAGCACATTCATTTTGTATGAAGGATTTGGGGACAGCAAAAAAAATCCTTGGTATGAAGATTTGAAAAGATAGGAAGAATAGGAAATTGACATTATGTCAAGTTGATTATATTGCGAAGGTGTTGCAATGTTTGTCTATGGAGAATGCTAAAGTTGTTAGCACACCTTTACCTAGTCATTTGAAGTTGACTAAGGAGATGTGTCCAAAGAAACAAGAAGAGGAGGATAAGAATTCCAAGGTACCTTATGCTTCAGCTATAGGAAGCTTAATGTATGCTATGGTACGCACAAGGCTAGATATTGCACATGCAATGGGAGTTGTTAGCAGGTATACGAGTCATCTAGGAATTATGCATTGGAATGTAGTTAAATGGATTTTTAGATATTTGAGAGGTACATCCAATAAGTGTCTACATTTTGGGGGCTCTACTATTGATTTATAGGGATATGTTGACTCAGACTTGGCAGGGGATATTGATACCAGGTGTAGTACTACAAGTTATGTATTTACTATTGGTGGGGCAATTGTGAGATGGGTTTCTAGGTTGCAGAAGGTTAATGATTTATCCACTACAGAGGTAGCCAAGGAGATGATATGGCTTCAATTATTCATGGAAGAGTCGGGACATCCATAGAGGGATAACTATTTTCTTACAGATAGCCAAAGTGGCATTCATCTTGCAAAGAATTCAAATATGCATTCAAAGACAAAACACATATAGTTGTGGTACCGTTTTATTCAGTCAGTTTTGGATGATGGACAATTAAAACTAGAGAAGATGCATATAGATGATAATCCAATAGATATTTTTACAAAGGTAGTGACAAGGGAGAAGCTAAATTCCTCTTTAGCTTCGATTGGTCTTTTAGACTGAACAAAATAAAAGAACAACAAAGTCTAGTGAGGTTTGATATTCTAGTGGGAGCTACAAGTTTAGCAGTGCTATGATTAGTCTCAAAGTGGGAGGTTATTATTGTGGAGTTTGATTACTCTCTAAGTGGAAGATTATTGTGATGTGGAGCCTAAACAGACTCAAAGGTTTATTCAAAACGATTTTCTCCCCATATTATTTCTATGGGCATTTGAGGGCAGTGCCCCCAAGACAGGGTCAAGGGGCAGCACCCCTGTGGGATCTTGGGGTAGTGCCCTAGGTGCACTCCCTATCGCAATACAAGGTGGGGCCAAGGGGCAACGCCCCCATGGGGGTTTTTAGGGGCAGCGCCCTCGAAGTCAAAAATGACCTTATATTGTAAAAGACATCGATTGATATTTTTTTATTGGATGATTTATTCTAGCCCTAATGTTGTAAGTGGTAAAAGCTTGTATAAAAAGGCTTAGGGTTAGGGATTTCATAATGTAATGGTGATATTGTAGCTTCTTGCAGTAGTATTGAGCTGTAAGGGATTGTGGATTGTAATCACTGGATAATAATAATATTGGACTTGTTGTTGGTGGATGTAGCCTAGGGATTGGGTGACCCACGTTAAATCTTGGTGTCTTGTGTTCTCTTCTATGCGATCTATTATTTTTTGATATTGGTTATATTCGCATGTAACTATTATTTGTTTCTAAGGTTTATCCTAACAAACCATTCAAACTTTCAATTGCACCAACAACCCCATATTTCTTTACAATTCTTTCCTTGTTCAATTTATAGACAAAAAAATATGAATAAATAAAATAAGAAGATAATTAAGAGGGATGTGATTGATGTAACTTTAGAGGAACAACTTATGTCTAATAAGATATTTCCCACACATAGCTCAAACAAATAAATGATGGAGCACATAGTTTTTATACCTCCAAATAAAAATAAAAATCTACCACAAAGTTAGATAGATCCCTCCAAATTTCATATTAGCATCATCAAAATAGATTTTTCTAAATTAAAAAATGTGGACAGGATTAAAGTGTCAATAAAGACCAATGAAGTGGTCTACACATCACTTCTCAAGATGGAGAGAGAAAGATAAGTTGGAGAGACAAATAGAAGATTTACAAGAAAACCTAGAAAGTGAGAAATCAAAGAGGAAAGAACTAGATAAACAGAGTAGTGAATTACAAATAAGGAAGAATAAATTTCTTTTTGCATCTACATTTATAGAGAGAAGATAGATGGTGGGAGAAATGAATGAATTAAAGTACAAATTGGATGAAAGGATCAAATTTTTTGAAAAGGAAACAAGTTCTTCAACATAATTATGCCAAAGGGTGGATAATGTTGTTTTCCTCAACAAAAATATTACAAAATTAATTGGACCATCAAACATAAAGGGAAAATAGTGGTAGAAAAAGTAGGGGAAGAAAAAAAGTGTTGATAGAATAACATAAGAGTTGTACAATGAAAGAAAATATTCAAAACTTTCCAAGATAGATTGAACAAAACTTCTACAAATATAACAATGTAAATATATAAAAAAAATTGAGGAAAAACAATTCAGAGGAATGACGAGTAATGTCAGTGGTTTGAATTAAATAAATTATGAGAGTGAATCATGGGAAGCTCAATTAATACGTTTCTCAAAACAAAGAGGTTTGTTTAAGAGGAAAAAAATGCAAAAATAAGTTTTACAAATAGTCTACAAAGATAGTGACAACTATTTGGCATCCAAGGGAATTTAGAACTGTTTTGATGCCTCTGTAAAGACATAATCAATTATTCAAAAAAAATGAAACTATAGGAAGCACATGAATGTATGGGTAACGTTCCAAAAAGGTGAATAATGTGCATAGAAAGACATATAAATTGATAGATTCGAGTTTGCCAAATAATGTTGAAATAACTAATCAATACACTAAAATGATCATTTTAATGGAAGATGGAAGAAAAATGAAGGTTGATGTAGACCAATTTCACAAGGACATAGGGGAGGTGGTATTGTTAGATTACATCAAACCATTGATAACCTTGAGTACAATATTCGATGAGACATTGGTGTCAAGTTCCTCTTCCAAATATTAATTTTTGACAAATTTGCAAGTCACTTACCATATGTTAAATAAATTAGAATACTATCAAATAGAGTGTGAAACACTCTACACAAATTGACACAATGATTTCATAATATATATTGTATACTTTTTATTCCCAAACTCTTTTAGGTTTTTTCCTTTTTAATATTTCTAAATTTAGGATCTTATGCAAAGGGTTCTGAAATTTTTTATTGACTCTTAAGGGTAGATGAAATATATATTCTTTTGCATAATGAATTGTACATCGTTGTGTATTGAATGAATCATATGGTTATGTATTGAAATGATTAATAGAGATATCACCATGTATAGTAAACATTACTCTCTAAATAAAATATTATGTTGTTTCTTGTTCCTATTTTTTATTTTATATATGTTCTTTTATCTTGCAATTTTCTATCTATAAATGGAAATTTAGAAAATGCAATTGTATTTCAATATTAAATGCTATTGGTAGAACATAAAATATCATCAACCACATTTAATATTTTGTAATATGAATGATGAAATACAATAATAATTTTTAAAAAATACCTAGTAACTACTAGACTGCTAGTATTAAATCTCTTAAACTTGCCAAAGCATCTTGTCATCATCACCACCACCATCATCATCATCATCATCAATTATGAGCTTATTTGATTCTTGTCTGTGTTTTCTTCACTTTGCATACCTTCACTTATATTCATTTCAAAGTTACCATTTTTTATTTTCTTGTCATTCATTATTTATTTTCCAATTGTCCCACTTTGGGTTGATGTGTTTCCAAACCCTCTTCTTTCACATTCAAACATCTTGATTGTCTATTCCCTATCATAAGGAAATAATCTGACATCATAGCTAGATGTATACAATCTGAAGAAATTTTCTAAATTCTTATCTATTTTTTTACTTACATTTTATTTGAGGAACCCCAAAGTAGTGAGAAATCTCTCATGATCCATCAAACCCAATATCACATTTTTACATAAATCAACAAGTTTGTAAAATTTTGATAATGTATCATACAATTTTTTTCTCTAACCTACAATAGTCCAAAGCTTTGTTATTGATGCCTCTTCATGAGGGTTCTCCATTTTTTTTGATATTTTCCCCTCATATTTATTATAAACTGGGATTATTTCTCTCTAAGCATAGTTTCATCGAAAATTCTTTTCATAGTTTGTCTAGAATTGTATAGATTTGTGAAATTGGCTTGTCAAATTTACTAGCTTATTGTGATAATTATTTAGACCATTGAGGTACCTATATTGAATAAACAAAATAGACATGGCTTCAAGTAGAGTCTCATGAGAGAATTGAGATCTAATCTCTTTGGAAAGAGAAGAGGTGATTTCCTTCACAAAAGGAGTAATAGACTTAACAATTTCGCTAAAAAAATTCCTTGTGACACTTCATGATTTTTAGGGTACTTTACTTGTTTTTTAATTGTAGTAGTGCCTCAGTACCTCAAATTCATGAACATTGATACACAATTCTCCTTTACATTATTCTATAAAAAAATTAGGATTGTTCAAATTCATAACTCTCTTCCACGTCACAAATTTTTCATCAGATAATGATAGTTGATATTGATAGAGATTTTTGAAGGTTACACATGTAACTTTACATGGATTAGCATACTTTGCAATATACATAGCTCTTTGCTAGGACTTTTTCACAAGAAGGTTTATTTCATTTACCACGGGGAGAAAACCTTCTAAAATCAATAATGTGTCTATATCACTTAACCTTCAAAGCAAGTCAACAACTTTGTCTACTAATGATGTTCATACATTACACCAATAAAGGATGTATATTTTCAATAAACTTGATGTGAAAGTCCATTTAACAGGATCTATCTAGTATCAATATCCTCAAGAATCTTGTTCCCATCGGTTTCTTTTTTGAAGAAATTTGGAAATTCCAAAAACCATTTGTGACTTTGACAAAAGTATGTGTATATCTCTTTGATTAAGTCTTTGACATTTCTTACTAGAGGATAATTTCCCACAAATTTAAAAGCTAGATTGATTTTGTGGCCCATACAATGAATGGAAGTCATGTACAATGAACAAGAAGTCTGTAGCTTTAAGAAAATACTATTCCTCCAATCTTGCATTGTTGAAGCTCCATCTAATCCTACACATATAAAAAAAAATTCAATTGTCAATTCATCCATACCTCCGTATTCAATTAAAGAACTTTCAACTAGTTTAAATAGAGGTTCTTCCATCACAATCTCCTTCATTTTTGATGCAAGGGAAGGGGTGTATGAAAACACCTCCTAGATACCCTCACTTAGAGTTACACATAGAAAACACCAAATAGGAGACATAGAAGGAAATTATAGAGGAATTAATGTAGCTAAGATAACCGATCTTCATTAAACATGAAAAATATAAGGCCTATGTGGTTGCAAAAATATACAAGCAAATTGAAATCAACAATCTAAAGAGCTCAGGATTATAGAGCCAATATTTGGTATTTTCCTTCTATCCAACTTCATTCTACTTTTTTTAATCCCAGATCTCTACTTTTATAGCCAACAAAACTATGAGTTAGCCTATCAAACAATTTATTATAATTATAGGTCCTAGCCCAAAGGAGATTTAGTAGACTTTCAAACAAGAAATTTAAATTATGTGTGGACAAGGATATATCTACACATGATCCAAAATGAGATTCTAAAGTGCATGAAATGTCATGATGTCACACAAAATCTCGCTGAAGCCAAACTTGCATGTTACTCGAGTTGCGAAGAAATCAACATGCCATGAACAAAGAAGGATAACCTCCACAGATAATGGAATTAAGTTATGTACTTTTAGAAAAAGGATCCATGATAGGTCCACATCAAATATGTGACTACATGGAAAGAGAAACCATGAACAATAATGACCATTCTTCAAACAACAAAATAGGAAAAAAGAAAGGAAATCTTTTTTGGGTGATGCAAGATTGCCAAAGTACCCAAGATGCTCCTACATTAGACACATGGGGTAACAAGGAAATAATGTCCACATCAGGGAGCTCTTATGCTATGAGAAGTATTATAAAGATCCAACTCAACCTCTATGATGCAAGAACTATCTTCAATAGGTTTATGCTACCACTAAACCAAATACTCTTTGTAGTGTTTTCCTCTGGTGCTCTTACTAATTTTGGTATCCAAAATAATTCCAATCCCTTCTATCTTCTTTTTAGGGTAACCCAGGTTATTATCAATCTCTTCATCTAATTTATGATACTCAAGGACTCATGAAATATTAAACATGGGTGAAATATCCATATCTTTAGGTAATTCCACTTCAAAAGCATTACCATTATCATGTTTCTTCAAGATTATGTTAGGACCAAATTTCTTCATCTTTACTTGATTTTGTACCAAATAGAAAAAATTTCTTCTTCAAATGTGTCATTACCTCATCTCCAACCTCAAAATTCTTATGTCTTCTTCTCTTATCTTCTTTGTCTATATATCCTTGATTACTGTCGTGTAAATTACTTTTCACATCTTCGTGCAAATTCATCATAAAATCCACAAATTCTTCAACTTCAACACTATTCTTTACTTCAACATCCAATCTCCTTAATTCAGTAGTTCCTCTATGACTCATTCCATTCATAATTTCAGAAGGAGTCTTCTTAGTACTTCTATTCACATAATTGTTATATTAAAACTTAGTGTGTGCCAAAATCAAATCCCAATAAGTAGGTCTATCTCCAATCAAATATCTCAAGAGAAAGAATATTATTAGTAGATAATATACGCTAATTGGATAATTTCACTCATTGAGGACCCATAATTTGGCTAAAATATATACACTTTCAGAATGGTCATCTCACCTACACTTTATAAAAATATGCATAGGTCAATCGCAAATAATGATACAGAATTATATATATATATATATATAACACATATCTTTATTCTAGAGAATTTATATGGAACATTTTTTCCTTTTAAAGTTTTACCCAAAATATATTTAACAATAGGCATTTGTCTCTATTTTGGAGAATTTATGCAAAACCTTGTGTCCCTTACAATTTTGGTTCAAAATAGAATTTAAGACATTGATAGTGGATCATGCAACTGTCACAAAAAAGGGTTAGTAAATGTTAGATGATATAAAATCAAGTAAGACACCTTAGTAAAATACTAAAAATTATTTGAGCTTTTTGGGGTGTTGCCCCCAGAAAATCCTGTGGGGATGTTTCCCATCAATGTCGTCATGTATTGTGATAGGGAACACACTAGTGGCATTATCCCTAGACCCTAAAAGAAAGAATTCGCCTTGTTCCCATCTTGGAGGGATTGTCCCCAAATCCCTATTCAATAATTTGGAGGGAAATTACAGCTATAAAAGTGGGAAAGTGTAACCTTCAATTCTAATAATTAATTAGGCTCAATAATGAAAGATTCGCCAAGATTTTATAGAATTTTTATACAAACAAAAAAAATCCAAGAATACAATTAATTTTTTCCTTTCAAAGTAAAATTTTTTTCTAGTACAAATTAATGTTTCCTACCTAAAATAATGTAGGATATGCAAGGATTTTATACTTTTTCCAAGGAGGGGATTTCTTAAAAATTTCCCTACTTAAGAGGTTACCCAAACTTCTATTCATAACTTCAATTTGTCCATCATTTTTTGGATGAAATGTAAACTAAACTTAAGATCACTCTCCAACTTCCTCCGAATTTTCCTCCAAAATTAACTAGTGAAATTAGTATCTCTATGTCAAACAATAGTCTTAGGTGTTGTCTCAGATTGGATTTGACAATTGAGTGTCAACACACTTAACCAATTTTCAAGTTGACGCTAAGTATAATACAGATGTCGAGATTTAGTATGTGCCAAGCCATAGATTCAATAGGTGTCGAGTAAGTATCAAGTACACAGTGATAAGTGATGCTGAGTCACTATAGGTGCCGAGAAAAGTATAGATGCCGAGAAAAATAGAATTACTATAGAAGCTGAGTGAGATAGAATTCCTATATATGCCGAGCATCAACAACTAGTAAGTGTCGAGTAACACCGAATCAACATATGAGTTTGTATCTTCACAAACTCAGATGTAAACTATTTTTGAGCCAATCCAGGATGAATCTCGAAGGATTTTGAAGATAAGATCAAATCTTTTGCATTCCTTATGTAATCAACATGCAGCCAATAAGAAAAATGGAGAAGGCATGCAACCAATAGAAAAAGTGAAAGAATTGAGTAGGAAAAGAAGAATGAATATTGATTGTAAATTCATACCTAACCCTAAGTCTTTGAAGCTTTTAAAAGGAGGACAAAAACCCATTATTTATATATATGAGAAAGAGTTTATAAGAGAATGCTAGCTAAGTGCAAAGGGGTGTAAAGACTTAGAAAAAGTAAAACAACATTGTAGAATTCAATTGATTAAGAACAAAGTATCAAAACTTCAAAGAGAGACATATTAGATCAAGGAAGGATCAAAACAAACAAAGCAGAACAAGGATTTGGAATCAACAATTGAAGATTACATGCCATCAGGTCAAGACTTTCTAATTATTTCTAGCCATTTTAATAGGGATGAAAATCCTATGATGATAGGTTGGTCTAATAGCCATGTTGTAAGCCTTTAAACAAGGTGCTAAATCCTTTAATAGGGTAACATTCCAAGTAAGTGTTTGTAAATCCTTTAACCACATCACTTTTAACAGAGTGTAAAGTCTTTAACAGGATAGGCCTTTCACAAGATAGACCATTGAAAGTGGTCAAACTTTGTAACCTTAAATAGTTACATATTGCTGCAATGATACTTTGTGGGTGTAATCCCCACCCCAATTTTACCTTCTCATTTTGGAGGGTTTCTGGGTTACCAAATCTTGTGTTATCTATTTTCATGCATGTCATTATTTTTATATTAAGTAGATATGTTAGATGCATGTGAATGGTCTCAACTAATTTTTTTTAAAAGTTAAAGTTAGCTACTTCTTTCACCCCCCCGCCAAGAAATAAACCTTCCAACTTGTAAATTTCCAACAATTGGAGTCAGAGCCTAGTTCTCACAAGAAGGAGCCTTACAACTTGGAGAAAAGATTTGGAATTGGAAGTCTACAAACTTGGGAAGGTCATAGAGAATTAGGCAATTGATGTACAACTTGCTCTACACACTTTGGAAGAAGCAAGAGAAGAATTGAGAAAATCCCTAAAGGGAAGAAGAGAGATTGCCATAGCTGAGAATGATACTGTAGGACCAGAAAAATGGGTTAAAATGCATAACATACTATGAGCAAATCACAAACTCAATCAACATATATTAGCATCCACTAGTCTACCATGAAAGCCAAACTAATAGAGAAAGCAATAGAAACCCCCTTTTTCATTTGTAGCTCCCATGTTCTTCTTTCTTCTCCAAATGATTGCAGCTCCAATTCGCCTATAGTGCACACAAGGTTGAAGCCAAAGCCTATGATGTGGATAATGCCATGAGAATACTTGAAGTGTGATTTTATGTGAGAGAGAGAATGCAACATACAAAGAAGTAGAGACTCAAAGATTCAAAGATTTGGACTTTAAAAACTTAAGCATTCGGATTCAAGGACTCCAAGACCCAAAATGAGAGAAAGAGTGCTCATTTTATAATTTTCATGTAGGGTGAGAGCATTGGATTTGTCACCCATAGACATGTGATGTGGCAAGAGATTCCTATGATGCATATGACAGAATATGCCAAAAGTAAGATTCTATGACACATGCAAGTCAAATTTGGAAGAGAATCTATGACGCGTCATAAGATTCTTCAACCCACTTAAAGCCAAGAATTTATGACGAATAAGCCAAATAGGGACATGCGTAAGAGGTAATAATATTTGATTATGAAAAATCTTAGCCAAGTGTCAAAGGAGAATCCACGAGGTGTCACATCCAAGTGTCATGATGATGAAATATTTTATGGAATATTTGAATTAAAAATCCTTTTATTCCACAAAATAAGAATTAGTAGAAAATGGAATTAATGATGGAAAATAGAACTTAGGAAATTGTAAATTTCCATGGTTTGCAGATAATGAATCAATTAATTAATAAAATTAATTAATTGAGGATGATAATCAGGAAGAATAATTAGTGAGAATAATAGAATTAAATTATGGGTTATTTAATCCTATAGAGAAAATTAGTAGATGATTGGCCAAATTGATTAAATGAATGCGACCGTATCTTTTCATGAAAATGTGACAATGATGGATATCGAATAAGATGATGAAAAGGTAGACCAAAGCCATGGTCAAATTAATTGATAGATCAAAATTGATAACATGCCAAGGACACATGACATGAATTAATTGATATGTAACATTTAACCAACATTGTAAATGCTACAGGATTGAAATTGATTGATAAGGTTTGATCATAATAACACTGATGAACACTGTCAATATTATTAAAATGGTTGATGATGCCATGATCTGACATTGAAAGCCTCAACAATGTCAAATATTGAATGACATGAATGATATTTTGACCTAGTACTAAGAGCCATGACAATACTAAGGTCAGATTGATAAGATTGATAAGTTGATAGGTTTCCAAGACACTAAAAGCCACAACAATGCCTAGGAGCGGATAAATGATGATTGATTTGGGATGTTTGATATGTTTTGGGTTGATTAGGACTGATTTTGAGTGATTCTGAGTTGATTTGGAGTGATTTTGAGTTGATTTGGGGTGATTCCGAGTTGATTTGATATGATTTCGAGTTGATTTGATATGATGTGAAAGTGGATACAAATGCCGAAATATGGTCAATCTGGCCAAAAGATCGAAGTTAGTAAAATGAGAAAATGGGAAAATTAGTATGAAGAAGTGACGAAGTAGTAGATGCGAACCATTTTTGAGCGTCTACATTTTGCCCCTCTTTGATACAATGTGATTTAGAGCGTTGTATCAAAAAATAACTGATGAGAAAGCCACAACATGCCCCAGTAGGGATGATATATATGGGTGCCCCCTCGAGAAATTGACTAAGATAAGCATATGATAAGTCAGTTTATCAACAACAAGAATGATGATGCAAGAATGCAAGATGAAAATGATTTGGTGAATTGGAAGACATGATTATGGTGATGGAGAATGAGATGAAAAAGAAAGATGAGATGAGGAGATGTTAGTATGATGGAAATACTTTTGCTTCTAGAAAGTGCACTATATGTCAAATGGAGCTTTATTTTGATATGGCAAATGGAATGCAACACATCATGGCATAAAGGGCCAGAGCAAAAATGCAAGCCTTTTGCATAAACAAGCACGATGTAAACAGAGAATGACCTTGTCCTTCCTAAGGCATATGTACATGCCCCAGACTCTCAAAGGTACATTGTAACAGACAGAAATAGAAAAAGATGACCATGAACTATCCTGGCCAGTCTCATAGATTAGTTTTATATCATCGAGTGGCATAGGAGCATGATCAAAGAAAAAAAAAGCAAAAAATAAATCACTCACTAAATAGCATGAGCCAAAAACTATTCTTGTCCATTATTACGTTCTTGTTAATGTTTTAGGTGTGCAGATAGTGTTTGACATGTTGATAATGTGATAGTTCTGGTTGTGGATTTAGTTGATAAGTTCATAGTGATATGTTGGATTGATTGTTGGTTCATGTTGTATAGATATTGTGATTGGCATTGAAGCGTAGCACTTTGATTTTTAGTTTGCAAAGTGCAAGTGTTTATGCAAAAGGGGTGGTTATCCATAGTGAAAATGTGCAAAGTTTATTGCAAATTTTTGACGAGTTTTGTGATTTTTAGGGTTTTGTGGAGATATTTGATTTTTTTGTGTGATTGATTTCTTTAGGTCATTTTACGATTTTTAGGGTTTATCGCAGGACATTTTATGATTTTTAGTGCTTTTTTCAGGATCGTATTTGAATTTTCAAGGATTTTTTTAGGACATTATGCGATTTTTAGTGATTTTCTCAAGACATTTTATGATTTTTAGGGATTTTTTCAGGATCGTATTGGCATATACTAGTGTTAGCTCCAATCCGTTATGCAATAGGTCCAATGGATAGAAAGCACTTAGGGGTATGCCCCTAGTTCAAATTCAAACTTACGCACTATGTAGGTAATATGCCCCTAGACAGGATGCAGACTATGTACAAAGGCCAATGACAGAGTGTGTATAGATTGGTAATGCTCGGTAAGATAAAAAAGGACATTAACCAGTTTGTGAGCCATTATAAGGAACCAAGGATGTCTTGCAATATGAAGGATATGATCGAGGAATGATGGAGGGGGAAAAGACCAGATGGAATCCTGATAGATGGAGGAGCAACACTGATTACACATGGCGCCTATTTGCCAGGTTTTCACCATGGTACTTGCCCAAAGTGCCTGTTTGCCAGGTTTTCACTTTTGGACGACATTTTTCTCTTGACTCAAATTTTTGTGCCAAGATGCCTGTTCGCCAGGTTTTCATTAAGGCATCCATTTTTCATGACTTTTTTCACTTTTTTCTTTGCTTTTTTCATGACTTTTTACTATTTTTTTTGATATTTTTTCAAGACTTTTAGATGAAATCAAGAATGTCACTAATAAATATTGAGAAGATATCTATTGTTGATGCTGCTAGCTAATGAGCTCTAGATCCATGATTGACCATAACCACATAGGATTTGTTCCAAGTCTATAGCTAAAATCAAACCACTAGAAAGGCCTTGAGATATACCATCGTGTACCATATGTAAGACAATGTATGTCTCTTGCGAATCAAGGCATCTAAGGATAATTGGGTCAATAGAAATGTCATGTGGGATGTCACTGATGATGACATATGCAAAAGCTTGTTGGATAAAGGACTGATTTTGGTTATAGGACAAATTAGGTAGTTGGATTTGGGGATAAACAAAGGGATATAAGGGAGGGTTGAGACCAATGACCTTCCACATGAATGCTAATTGAGAGAGCTCCAAAAGACTTTGTGGCATGTTGAATGTTGGAACATTGATATTCATGGCATCATATTTTTCATTTTGTATCCTTGGGAGCTGCTTAGCTTTTGATTTTTTATGGTCTAATGGTGCCTTTCAGTTTTCACCAAGAGACCTATGCTTGTTATTTCTTTCTCTTTTTGCTTTGTAACTAGAAGATGGAGCAGGCTCCCCAAAGTATGCCAATGTGTTCTCTTTAGAAGAAATTGCTTCTTTATGATCTTCAATCATAATTCCTTCAAAGTCTATTATGAGAGTGTCATCATCGTCGAATTGATCAAAAATTGGTGGTCCACATTGGTCCCAATCCAAAGGTTTAGGATAACTTGAGGAGATGTCATCATCAGTGTTGAATGGGCTTTGGTTGAAGGTAGATATATGGGTAACTGATTCAACTGGGTTATTGGGGTTATTCTTAGAGGCTAGGGGATTGTTGGTTTCAAGTGGGATATCCTCAGATGCCTTTTCATCATTCAAAATATCCATAGTCTTACATGTAGGTACCATGGTACTAGGAGGACCTATTCGTAATGGTTTAAATCCAAGCCCCAAACTAGGAGGTTGTCCTTCTGTAGTGATAGGTTCAATGATTCCTTGTTTCTGAGATCCAAGACCACTATAGCCATCATAACCTTGTTTCTGCATGATGGTAAACCCAAGTCCATACTTGCTAGGAGATATCAAAGTGGGTTCTCGTTCTACTTTTGCTTTCCCAATACATACAGATGTATTCTCAGTGATAGAAGTATCATTCCTTGTACCGATCTCTGAATGTTGTTCTTGAAGTGGTTGTGATTTACCATGAGATTGGGGAGAAACTAGTGACTCCCTAATGTGAGAGACTTGAGACATAAAGTATTCTCCACACCCATTTTCTTCAATCTTCATCTTTTCATTGGTTTTACTGAGTAGTATATCGACATCCACATAATTAGAGGAATTTGTGGGTTGTGCTTCATTGTTTGTTGGGATTTGGAATGCAGTAGCATCTCTTAGATTAGCACAAAATTGAAAAGGATTTGGTTCCCCAAGGATGGTAACCTCTACATTGTGATAGGAAAAATTTAGACATTGATGATATGTAGAAGGGACTGCTTTCATAGCATGAAGCCAAGGGCGTCCTAGTATCATGTTACAATTCATTTCTATATCTAGGACATGGAACAATGTATCTTTAGTAGCTGGACCAACTCTGATAGGTAATTTGATGATGCCCTTGGAGAAGCGTTCACCATCATCATAAGCTTTTATTGTGATTCTTTGAGAGGGATCCACATCATCTTCAGAGTAACCCAAATTGTTGACAACCTTAAGAGTACAGATGTTTAGTCCTGCTCCTCCATCTATTAAGACATGTCTGACTTTGGCATTATGGATGAAGACTTCAAGATAAAGGGGATCATTATGGTTAGGTTTGTCCTTAGGAATATCTCGGGGTGAAAAAGTGATATGTTGTGATGTAGATAGGTTCCCAACCATGGCTTGGAATTGGGCAACATCAATGTTATCTGGGACAAATGACTCTTTAAGGGCTTGATCCAAGATCTTCTGATGTTGGGGAGATGCACGCAGTAGGTCTAAAATGGATATTTGTGCAAGGGTTTTTCTGAGTTGTTCAACAAGGCTATAATCAGATGAAGTAGGAGCAGTAGGTCTACTTGGGGGTGCAGGTCTAGTAGAAGCAGTAGGTCTAGATGGGGCTCTAGGTAGGGTGATCTTGCTATGACGTGTAGTGACAGCACAACGAGGGTCTTCAGCCTTCAATATGAATGTGGATATGCGGAAGTCAGACTCATTAAAGAAATTGATAGTGTAGTCATAGCTGGTACATGTGTAATTCACATTACCTTGCGAGTTTGAGTTTGAACTTTAGGGTTTCTCTTTGTCATGATTACCCAAAGGATCTTTGAAAATAGTATGATCAGAGTTGGATGCTAACAGTGATGGATCAATTGTGATTACACCATCATCAATAAGGTCTTGTATTTAATGTTTCAATTGGAAGCATGATGAAGTCTTGTGTCCTTTGGTGTGATGGTAATCACAATACTTTTTGTCATCCCACCAATCTGCTTTAGTTAATGGTTCATCTTTGATTGGGGGTAGCTGCAGGATGTTATTACTTAGTAACTATTGCAATGCAGTCTCAAGTGGTATTCCCAATGGTATGAATTTCCTGTCTTTGGTTCTAGGATGCCTTTTGTCTTGTGTGGAAGTCTTAGTTTTCTATTGTTGAGGTGTTGTTTGATTAGGAGTTTGTGAATTTGTGGGGTTTGCACCTTTCAAAGTCAGTTGAGGTTGTGCTATGCTATTGTGTGGGCATCCACAATGCCATCATTAGTCACATTCTTGTTTTTGGAGAAAATTTTTGCCTTGTCATTAGACAAGTTGGTATTTGTGTTATCTTTGTTTATCTTGAGGATTCCCTTGCGGATAAGAGCATCTTCAATACTAGCCCCTTTTTTCATCAGTTTAGAAATGGTACTTGGACTCTTGATTTTGAGTTCATACATTAAGTTCGAGACTGAGTTTTCAATGCACAAGTTTACTTGTTGTTCTTCAGGAATTTCTAGTGAACATTGACTAACTAAGCTTCTCCAACGCAGTAAGAATGTGATGAATGATTCTCCCATCTTCTGTTTAGTTGAGCACAAATCAGAAAGTGTCACCTCATTTGTAATGTTAAAGGAAAAGTGGGAGATAAACTTGTCTACTAGCTCTGACCAAGATTTGATATTACCCGGAAGTTTGGAGTACCACTCAAGTGCAGGCCCACCTAAAGAACGAGGGAACAATCTCATAAGGTAAATGGGTTCATCACTAAGTTTAGTACATGAAGCACAAAATTCTTGGATGTGATCAATGGGGTTTCCTTTTCCTCAGTATTTTTCAAACCTTGGAGCCTCAAAGTGTCTTGGGAATGAAGGCATATACAGATTTTTATCAAATGGATTTGGACGTAGGTCCCTTTCTATAAATAGAGCCTATTTCTTTTGGACTCCCAATGCCTTGACTTGTTTGGAAAGTTGTTTGAATTGTTGTAATAGTTCTTCATTGGGGTTTTGCATGATGGTCTTTCCTTCAAGTCTTTTGTGTCTATGAGTAGACTATTTGCTGTGGCGAGAACTATGTCTACTTGATTCTGACATTTCTGTGTCTGATGAATCTGATGAAGTGCTGCTAGGTGGTGGAGGTAAGTTGGCACCTCGAAGACAGAAAGGTCCCTATTGTTTGGGAACTTGTTGTGGTATTTGATGTGGCACTTGTTCTGGGATTGACTGCGATTGTTGTACCATGTGTTGTTGTTGTGCCATGTGTTGTGGTTGTTGTTGGGATACCTCTGTTGGTTGTATGTGAGACCATGTGCGTGCTTTTTGTTGTAGAGGTATTTGTTGAGGTTGTTGTGGCACATTTTTTTGTTGTAACAAATGTTGTTGGTATGCGATTTGTTGCTCAAGGCGTCTTTGGTATTCCATTTGTTGCTTGAGTTGCTCTTGTTGTTTAGCAAACATCATTTTTTGTTGTTGGAATTGCTGCTGAAATTGTTGTTGATAAATTGTATGTAGTTCAAGTGGGTTCACATGGGATTGCGTGTTAGGAATGTTGGATGTTTGCCCCACTTGTGGTTGTTGTCATTGCGTTTGATGCTGTTATTGAAATGTGGGATGTGTGTCAAGCGGATGTAGACTTGGTTGTGCCTTGGAAGTGTTGAGTCCTTGTACCATTGTAGGTTGTTGTTGTCGTGGGGGTTGACTAAGTCCTTGAGAGTTGAACATAATGTTTGGATTGTGGTTTTGGTACCCTTGTGTGTTAGATGTTCCTATTTGTGACATCATATTGACTTGACTATGAGATGTGTCCCTATTGGGAATGGGAATAATGTCAATAAGACTTTTCCATTGTGTGTCCATAGGGATGGTGGCACTTGATGTTTCACATGTTGTATTTATGAGAGGCTCCATAGTGTTTGATGTCGTAGCACGGGGTAAAGTTAGAAGCAAAAGTGTACTTTGTTGATTTGCCTCCAAATAAGGTATGTTTGGCATCCCTAGAGCACAGGTCCCTTTAGGTGCATCTTGTTGTTGCATCATGTGACTAAAATCAAGTCTTAATGTCCTTTTGGGGTGTTTAGGGATTGGTGTTATTTCATCAAACAAGGGGTTAACATTGATGTGTTCAAATGTACTTTGGAGGATTTCAATTGTTGGTTCTTGATGGGACCTTATAGGTGCCATTATTATGTTTGAAAACTCCAAAGGTTGTTTTCCCTTGTCTAAGTCTAAATTTATCATGGTTTGGATGTTTTCAATTGTTGTGTTGGTTTGATTTTTGGACCTAGGACCTTCCAAGTTTGGGTTAAATTTGACAATTTCTTGTGCTGCCAAATGTTTGAAGTTCTTGCGAAATTTTTTGTCTTGACATGCCCTAGCCATTTCTTCATCAGTGATGCCATAATCAGTGTCAGAGTCATCACTTAGGTGTACAATACCTTGTTGTATGTTTGATGTCTTAGGTTGGCTGAATTCAAATGCATGTGATTGTTCATCTTCAGGTGAGGTTGGTACACTTCCTGCTCCTAGTGGCATTGGCATGAATATAGGTTCAAAGTTAGGACTCCATTGAACCATCCCATGTGTGGGGGAAGTGTTTGGAGGAAATATCATGGTAGGTGTATTGTTCAAGGTTTGTTGTGCCATAGCTTGAGGATCTTACGGATACATGTTCAAGGGGTCTGCTAGTAATGGTTGTGATGCCTTGATTTGATCTTCGTCAAAGGTTTGTTGGATTTTCTTGCTCGTTCTTTGTCTTGGATGAGGTTTTGGTTGTTCTTGTGCCTTAGAAAAAAAAGTTTGATAGAGTTCCTCAGGTCTCTAAGCTGATGGTCTCCTAGTAAGTGCTGGCATGATACCTCTGAGTGCAAATGCAATAGAATTTTTTGAGTGTTTTGGGTGATTTTAGAGTGGTGGGTATGCAAGATATGAGTGTTTTTGAGACTTTTAATTGTTTTGGAATGTTATGCAATGTGAGGAAATGCTAAATTAATTATGGTTTTGATGTGCAAAGTGAAAATGTCCTAGGGATATTATGCAAATGCAAAATGCAAGGTGATGTTTTGAAGTTTGACTAGAGGGGATGAAAATGACTCTAAGGTATGCAAAATGACAATTAGGGTTATGTTTTGGACTTGTTAAGGGTACTAAAGGTTGATGTATGAAAGATGTATCATGTAAAGGATGATGTTATAGGGTTCACAATGACGTTTGGGACATGCAAAATGAGGGTAAATGCTCAAGAAGATAATTTGGTTGATGGACAATTTGATAGGGATTAGTAGTGAAAATGATGTTAAGGATTTTGATCAATGCAATATGAAGGGGATATACAACTAGGGTAGGTAAAAATAATGTTTGGGGATGCTAGGGATATTATTATGCTATGAAAAGGGTATATGGAAAGTTCTTGAGCTTAGATAAAACCTTTTGAAAGTATTTTTCCTAGGAGTTTAAACTTGTGATAAAGGACTTTGGATCTTGACCAAAAAGTGACAAAAAGATGAAAAGATCAAATTGATAAAAGATGACAAGGTCAAATATATCAAGACATAGATAAATTTTGACCAAATAAAATGATAAGGAAAGATAAAAAGAATAGTCAAGATCCATTATCCATCAACACTAGGAGATACTCTAAGAATCATACTTTGTTCTAGATTTTTGACTAAATTCAAAGGTTTTGGGGGTTCAAAATGATGTTTAGAGGACTCAAAATGGTGGTGATGCTGAGAAGATATGTGATATGGACAATTCCTATGATGAAAAAGGGGATTTTGGGTACAAGATATGGTTTTGGGTCAAGTGCGGAATAGGGAGGTCTAGAGGCTCCTAGATGCAGTTTTGGGGTCCTAAAGTACAGTTCGGAGGCCCAAAATGGTCATGCAGGTACCAAAGTGTACCCTAACAGTACCAAGTGCACCCTAACAGTATCAACTACGTCATTGATGCACTTGGAGCCAGTTTGGGTGTAGTTGGTAGTTTCTAGGCGCAGTTGGTACGCTAGGAAGAATATTTGCTAATTCTGAGGGGTATGGTTATCAAACTGAGATGCCAGGAAGCCAGGATGCTGGGGTTGATGTTAGGATGGGATGGGAGATGAAAAATGAAGGTTATGACATATAGAATGATGTATTTAGTGAAGGTGATGATGATTAGGTGCTGTAGAATGCAGATCCGGGCAAGCTAGTGCAAGGGGAGCTAACTAGGTACCTAAGGACACTGTTGAAGCCCCAAAATGTTATCTGGAACTCAAAACTAGATCTCAAGACCACCAAGTGTGCCCAAATAGTATAGAATATGTCAATGATGTAGTTGGGGCCCAGTTGTGTGCAGTTGGTAGTTTCTGGGCACAGTTGGTAAGCTGGGCTGAAACTGAGGCAATTTTGGAAGCTATGATTTCAGGATTGATGTCACAGAGAGGTAAATAGTAGAGGACAGTGTTAGGGCTAGTATGAATGCTCAAAATTATGGTTAGGACACTTGAAATGATGGATAAAGTGGTCAACATGATGAATAGGTATGCAAAGATGCAAGGTGGTGAATGCAAAGTGCTAATTTTGAGATGGGAATGCAAAAACTAAGGAACGTAAACTGAACCTAAATGGATGCAATATGAAAGGTAATAGATATTAAATGAGAACTAAAAGGTGAAATATGAAGTCTATATGATGCATGAATGAGGCCTATACTAGGGTGAATGCAAGTGAAATCTATGCAAGTGTGAGATCTACATTTTGCCAAGCACATTTAAGAGCACAAGTCGCCATGTTTTCCAAGGTTCAAGTGTGTTGAATCAATGTTTGCAAAGTTTGATAAGGTGGAAATGTTTTGGAAATGTGTGATGTTTTGAAAAGTTCAAATGATATCCAAGGTGTAAATTTAAAATTTTGGCTTTTATCTTGATTATGTTTTACATACACGCAAGACACATTAAGACAAGAATAGTTGTTGTAAAAGTTAACAAACACACCACAACCTAGGCTTTTAGGACTATATCCACTGAATTCCTACTTGAACCAAAGTTCAACCGTGCTTATCTAGAGTGGACAACCTAGAATCTTGGCACCACAAGCTCCCCCTTACAGCGCACTCACTTCTCGGGGCTACCAAGATCCGCTTCCCAAGGGGCATGACTTCCCAAGGGACTGTTGCCTCTACTAAGGACCATGAGAATGTAGGATGTCTTCATGGGCATGGGTGACCCCTTGAGCCAGTGGATAGAAAGGATTTTGGCCACTAAAACATGGTTTTTAGTAAGGGTATTCCGTTCAGAAAGTTAATGATAAACTTTCACAGAAGGTCTCCCAGCCCCGAGAACCGGGGTTTGACACACCACAAGGGTACTGGAGGAGAGCTATCACGCAACAATACCACCGAAACAACTTTCATTGTAATCCAATTTTATATAGCGGCTGGAACGTTGACCTGGCTTTGGCCTGTTACTGCTCTAAGGTCATCCCCTAGTATACCCAATATCGAGTATCTTGGTCCAAGGCAGGCCTCCTATAGAAGTTACACGGATTTCTCTTACACCCAAGATCCACGAATGGCGAGGGGAGAGGATACATCCAATGTAACTCCAAGGGATCTAACACTCTAAACATGCTAGGTAGAAAAGAAAAGGGTTCTTTTTAAGCACCAAACAAAATGTTATCTAATCTAGGAAATCCACACACATAGTTTTGAAAGACACACAAAGTCTTCGACAACGTCCTACAAAGCACACGCCAGTAGTTTTTTAAGATCATATCTTCATCCAATGATCTCCACACACTACAAATAGACCATTAGTAACAAAAAATCACCTAATCTATGTCCTAGAGAATGATAGGAGCTTGAAATGCAGATTTTGATTAGTGCATGTGCTTACTATGAACCTAGGTGTGCTCCGACAGTGCAAATGTAGGTGTGAAAAGGAAGAGTAGATAGTTGTTATACCCTTCCAAGTGAGCTCCTTCCTTGCACCCACAAGCACAAACAAGAAAACCCAAGTTAGATATGCATGTTCAAGTCGGGTTCACCAAATGTAGGACTAGAAAAATGGGTTAAAATGCATAACATACTATGAGAAAATCACAAACTCAATCAACATATATTAGCACCCACTAGTCTACCATGAAAGCCAAACTAATAGAGAAAGCAATAGAAATCCCCTTTTTTGTTTGTAGCTCCCATGTTCTTCTTTCTTCTCCAAATGATTGTAGCTCCAATTTGCCTATAGTGCACACAAGGTTAAAGCCAAAGCCTATGATGTGGATAATGCCATGAGAATACTTGAAGTGTGATTTTATGTGAGAGAGAGAATGCAACATGCAAAGAAGTAGAGACTCAAAGATTCAAAGATTTGGACTTTAAAAACTTAAGCATTTAGATTCAAGGACTCCAAGACCCAAAATTAGAGAAAGAGTGCTCATTTTATAATTTTCATGTAGGGTGAGAGCATTGGATTTGTCACCCATAGACATGTGATGTGGCAAGAGATTTCTATGACGCATATGACAGAATATGCCAAAAGTAAGATTCTATGACACATGCAAGTCAAATTTGAAAGAGAATATGTAACGCGTCATAAGATTCCTCAACCCACTTAAAGCCAAAAATTTATGACGAATAAGCCAAATAGGGACATGCGTAAGAGGTAATAATATTTGATTATGACAAATCTCAACCAAGTGTCAAAGGAGAATCCATGAGATGTCACATCCAAGTGTCATGATGATGAAATATCTTATGGAATATTTGAATTAAAAATCCTTTTATTCCACAAAATAAGAATTAGTAGAAAATGGAATTAATGATGGAAAATAGAACTTAAGAAATTGTAAATTTCCATGGTTTGCAGCTAATGAATCAATTAATTAATAAAATTAATTAATTGAGGATGATAATCAGGAAGAATAATTAGTGAGAATAATAGAATTAAATTATGGGTTATTTAATCCTATAGAGAAAATTAGTAGATGATTGGCCAAATTGATTAAATGAATGCGACCGTATCTTTTGATGAAAATGTGACGATGATGGATATCGAATAAGATGATGAAAAGGTAGACCAAATCCATGGTCAAATTAATTGATAGATCAAAATTGATAACATGCCAAGGACACATGACATGAATTAATTGATATGTAACATTTAACCAACATTGTAAATTCTACAGGATTGAAATTGATTGATAAGGTTTGATCATAATAACACTGACGAACACTATCAATATTATTAAAATGGTTGATGATGCCATGATCTGACATTGAAAGCCTAAAAAATGTCAAATATTGAATGACATGAATGATATTTTGACCTAGTACTGAGAGCCATGACAGTACTAAGGTCAGATTGATAAGATTGATAAGTTGATAGGTTTCCAAGACATTGAAAGCCACAAAAATTCCTAGGAGTGGATAAATGATGATTGATTTGGGATGTTTGATATGTTTTGGGTTGATTAGGACCAATTTTGAGTGATTTCAAGTTGATTTGGGGTGATTCTGAGTTGATTTGATATGATTCCGAGTTGATTTGATATGATGTGAAAGTGGATACAAATGATGAAATATGGTCAATCTGTCCAAAAGATCGAAGTTAGTAAAATGAGAAAATGGGACAAATTAGTATGAAGAAGTGATGAAGTAGTAGATGCGAACCATTTTTGAGCGTCTACAGATACACAATATAAGGAGATTGACACCTCAAAATTGTTTTCAAATGAAGATTCCAAAGAGTTTGATGTAGTAATAGTAGACCTAATGGAGAAGAATAGAGCCCAAGAAAAAGAAATCGGAACACTCAAGATTGAACAAGAATCACAAGCCATGATGCTTTATGAGGTAACTAAACAAAAGAAAAGAGCCATTGAGGATACGGTTATGCTGGAGAATGATAAGAGAAATCTTGCCAATAGACTGGAAGAAAAGTCAATTGAACTTACAAGAATTTCAAACATGCAGCTAGACACCCTAAGCTAGATGATGAATGCACATCATGAACTGAATATCAAAGATATTGAGATCTCTACACTAAAGATGCAAAATGAACAACTGCAAAATGACTTGAAAAGAGAGAAGGAGATTGTAGAGAGCTTCAACAAACCAAACAAGGCCATCAAATACTTCGAGTAGCTACTAAAATCACCAAGGGCTAGCAATGATACTTTAGGATTAGGATATACCAACATTGAAAAAGGGGAGTCATCTAAGATTGCAGAAGAAAGAAGTGACAAAGGTAAGAACACTAAATGTACTTGTCATTTTTGTGGTAAAAAGGGACATACCTCTAATGTGTATAGAAGCAAGAACACCCATCAGCATGACAAACCTAAGAATGTAGGTCACTATTACAAGTGCAACAAGAAAGGACATCAAGCACATGACTGCAGGACTAGGACTATCAAAACACCAAAATTTGAAGGTCACTACTACAATTGCAAGAAGTATGGACATGGAGCTTTTGAGTGTAGATCAAAGTCTATTTTGACACCTAATCAACTAGCAAGGGGAAATAATCATGGACATCATTACAATTAGGACTACAACACCAAATATAGCCGCCATTACTATTAGGAATATGGACATATCCCTAAAAATTGCATAAGAACACACTTCAGTGGAAACTATAGTAGATGGCTCAGCCAAATCACATCTTTCAACTATTTGAAGATTGGTCATATCAGTAGGAATTTACCAACAAGGCCAAAGGCACCAAACTTAGAAATCAACAAAGGAAAAGAGAAGGTGGATGTTGAACACATCAGAGGAGAAATGAACAAGCCATGGAAAAAGAAAGATGGGAACAACACATCAAATGAAGGGATCACTTCACCTAAAAGGTCAAGTGGTCACACTTCATCAAACTAGGCACAAGAAGGCATGTGGAATTGTATACAAAGATTTATCATACATCAATTCCTAAACAAGCAAGTACTAAAAAGGAAAGACCAGCATGAATAGAGATGCAAAGTTAGAACTTCAAGTTTTTATTAGTGTTGCCGAGTTAGAAAAAGTTGCCTTCAGATGTCGAGTAAAAATCCTAGTACATGTCGAGTTGATTGCCAAAGTTAGTAGAAGCTAAATAATTAGTTGCAACTGAGTTGGTAGTAGAAGCTAAGTAAAGAGAAATTTTATTTGAAGCTAAATGAAGGATACTTCTGTGGATACCGAGTGATGGAAAGACAATGGAAGCCGAGTAATGCAGAAATGCTTAAGAACTCAAGTGGACAGTTGTAAATGCACTAAGCATTAAATGCTATGAAAAGAGGGTATATTATCAAATTTTGAATCATTTTTATTCATCACAAATGAAGAGATAAGATGAAGAAGAGTGCAGAATGATTTCAAAGCAGAGAATCCAACATTTGAGCCAATTTCAAGAGCATTTTAGCACAATTTCATCAATTCAAGGTATTTACACTAGCGTCGAGCTACGTAGTTTTTAAATTTCTTCGTGTTAAAACCATAGCTAGAAGAAATGGCCTCTAGTTCTAGGAAATCATAGGAGAAAGAGCCGTTTGAGGTCCAACTAGTGACAAATGAAGTGAAACAACCAAATTTTTGGCCAATCCCAAAAGTGGCATACAAAAAAAACCTAGCCTGAGCCCTATTTGTTATACCTCCTAAGGTAGTTATGGCCCAAGATGTTAGGAGATGTTACAACTAAAAAATTGGAGCCATAGGAGACATTAAAATGAAGCAAGCATATGAGAGATTATGTGGAAATAGAATTTTGAAAGAAGAGTATCAAATTTTTGAGAAGAAGGGTTTGAGGCGTGCCCTAGAATTTCCCACAGTTTCCAAAATAGAATGGATCAGGATAGTGCTCAATAGAATTCATGATGGAATTTTATGGTTGGAGGATGGTCTAGTAAAAATAACAAAAAGTATTGTACATAGAGTAACAGGGTATCCAACCCTAGATTGGCCAAAAACCCTTAGAAGTGATTCCAAGGAAGCAATTGAAAAGAACACTGGTGCCAAATGGAACAAGAGAGGAATGAAAATAGACACTATCCAAGACCCTCTAGTTGACTTTGCTATTAGAGTTATTTCTCACAAATTTTATCAATCGAATAGACTTAATAGTATACCCTACATTGTAGTGGATGTTGGTTACAAACTAGTGAAAAAGGATCATACTTATGATCTTATAGAATTGCAATTGCAACAAATCAATGAGAACTTAGCAGCAATGAGGAGAACCAAGGGAGCACAAAGCAAGTTTGGTGTAATTTTGAATTGTATATTCTTCTATGTACAAAATGAATTTCCATCCTTTGGTAAAGTAAGCTAGAAAACCAATAGGACCATTATAGCTTAAGTGAATGAATATATAGAACAAATGGGAGCTAATTTTGAAACTCGTATGGCAAGTTACTTTGAGAATTTCAAGAATCCATGAAATAGAGGCTAAGGATACCTATTTCATTGGTTGAGAAACATGTAAATGATGTATGTTTTCTTGTAGATATTGATTATACTTACATACAAGAAACAATACCAAGGGTTAGATGGTTAAGACCTCTTGGATATGAAATAAATATAGATGAGGCATTTATAGGTATAACTGTACTATTAGCACAAGAGGTGGACAAAAGTGCACCACATTTTGGTACTTATGATGTGGTGAGATCAAAGGTGGACATGGAGTTGAAGAATACCTCCACATTAAAGAAAAAAGAAAAATTGGTAAAGAAACTTAAAGCCAAATTTGGTGAGGGCACTACAGAAGAAGAAGAAGATGAAGAAGCTGAAGATGATGAAGAAGAACAAGGACATGAGACACTTGCACTGACCCAAGACATGGGTGAGGATGTAGAAGAAGAAGAAGGTGCCAAGAAAGAAGCACTTAAGGTTGAACCTAGTAAGAGAAAAGTACAAAAATAGCCTTCTACACACCCCAAGGGTAAGAAGAAAGTAACAAAGCCAAGCCCAACCAAGCATACTACAAGGGTAGACACAAAGGAAACAAAAAAAGTGGCTAAAGAATAGGAAAAGAAAAAATCCATAGAGAAAGTAGGGCCTACAAAAAAGAAAAGAAGAAAATATGTTGCACCCCTAGAGTCAGATGAAGAAAGGACAAAATTTGACAATGATCAACTCAGAGTGGTAAGACATTCCACCAAATCTAATTTGGAAAATGTTTGTGATAATATTAGGGATAATACATATTTAAATGGTTTAAAGACCATTGATTTGAATAAGTTGAGCTGAGAAGAAAAAAACATAGTGGAAGAGTCTATCTACACTATGATGGCCAAGTTCAAGACTATCCCACTTGAACTAGACAATTCTATGCCCAAGGAGCTAAGCTCCATTGTAGAAAATAAATGGCATTATTTCCTAAATATGGAGAAGGAAATAAGGGATTCGACATTGGCTCATGTGATGCCAAACCTTACAAAAGGTCAAATAAGAAAGGGCAGTAAGAAACATGGGAGAAAATTTGCACCCAAATACAGAGCCTTTAGTATTTTGCAAAATAAAATAGATGTTGTAAAGAAATTGACACAGGTGTAGAAATTGATTTATGGATTGACTACTATCAAGGAAGGGCAAGAAGATCCCTTTGAGGGAAGAAATGATGATGAGGAAGGAGAAGAAAATGATAAAGAGGAAGGAGGAGAGAAAGAGAAATAAGAGGTAACAGTGGAAGAGAGGACACATAAAGTTGATGGGGCAACAACTGAGGATCAACAATAAGAATAGAGTGTCCAAAACACCTAATTGCCACCACCTATTCCTCCACATACAACACCTACATCTACAAAAACTATAATTTTCAAGGATGTTCTTGACACCTTAGGTCAGAACATCAATCCACTAACTGTAGAGGATCTCAAAAAGATCTTTCACCAAACGAAATTGCAATCACAATTGTGCACAAATCCTATTTTGGTGAGTGTAGAGGAGTTATAAAAATCTATAGCAAAAATTACTAAGGAGAAGGTGAACACACAAGAACCACCTTCACAACCTCCACAACTATAGATGATCAACTAAAGGAGCAAGCAACTCAAGACACAACTACTAAGGTTGATCCCATAGTGATAGTAACAACTACTACCGAGGAGTTAGTAAAGGAGCAGATAGGACAAAATGTTCCTACAACACAAAGCCAAGGTGCACCTCCTCAAATCATTTTCATTGATCAAGGTAGAAGAGAATAATATAAGGAAGAGGAGAAAACCCCCAAGGAAAGAGAGCAAGAGGCAATATAGACATTGGTTAATCTGCCTACTACGGGGACTCCTACCAAGTAGCCGAGCACTGATGCAATAACATTGCAAATATTACCACCAGGCTCAAGCTCCACCAAGGTAGAAAGGGTACTTCACTATGGAGACCCTACACTTGATGAGGAAATAGTCATACCAAGTTATGACTAGAAGACAATAAACTTGTCACATATAAATGAAGTACAACAGGCACTGGAGAGAAAGAAGAAGTAGGAGATACTCAAAAATGAGTATAGACAAAAGAAAGCATAGTAGAAATCAAAGACATATTCCTTGATGCATTTAGCTTGCTAGTACCTGATGAAACAAAGCCCATCATGGAGCAACTATCCAACATAATGGACCAGGTTCAAAATGAGGACCTTGATACTAATGTCAAATTATTAGAATGGTCTGAAAAGAAATTTTAAATGAAGGTTAATGAGAAGATATCTAGTGAGATAGCACTATCACAAGTTGAACTGGCTAAAAAGGTTGAGAAATTTAAAATAGTACTTGAGAACATATCTCATTATACTCCAAATTGTGTGATTCATCATATTTCACACAAGAGACTAGCCAGAGAATACTGAGCTTGGAGAGGAATCTTAAGATATCTAACACATAGCTACCTAAGGATCCAACTCAAAGTGAGAAGCATTGTGCCACAATGCTTCACACTTGGAAGGAGTTAGCTGTATTAAAAACACAAGAGGCTAATGTTAAGGCCAAACTAATACAGATTCAGTTTGCAATAATCCCACACCTAGAAGTATTGCATAAAGAAGTGGTCTATGTAGAAAATGTTTTAAAGAAAGACCCTAATATTTCTACCTTAGAAGGCCTAGTACATCTTGTAGCAGAGACAACCATCTAGCTCAAAGCACTAGAAATTTCCTTAGACAACAAGGATGCTTCTCTGAAGATGATAATGACCCTTTGACATAAGTGTCAAAAGGGGGAGATATTCATGTAAGGGGGAGATATAATAAATATAGGAGATAATAAGAATGGATGTGTAGATAAAGGGAGTAATACTTAAAGGGGGAGATATTCAAATTTTGAATTTTGAGGAGAGATAAGGAAATAAAGCCAAAAGGACAACAAAAATTGCAAGAAGGTGTGAAAGGGGGAGTAGAAACAAAGAGGGAGTACAAATAGACCAAAAATAGGGTACACAAAAATAGAGGCAAAGTAATGATAAGGAAGATAATGGAATTAGCATGAGACAAATTCAGCTTAAGGGAATTTTGGTTACAGAAATGGCACATCAGCTCAGGAGGAGTTACAAGTTTTTGAGGTATATAATAATTTACAAAATTTTGAACAAGCTTTTGAAGTCTTGTACACATGTCAAACAGAATGTGTAGTATACTCATAGAAACGAAACTCATAATGCTTAGTTAAGTGTTTTTGCCACTCATGTCAAAGGGGGAGATTGTTGGTCTCAGATTGGTTTTGACAATTGAGTGTCAACACACTTAACCAATTTTCAAGTTGATGCTGAGTATAATACATATGTTGAGCTATAGTATGTGCTAAGCCAGAGATTCAACAAGTGTTGAGTGAACTTCAGGTGCCAAGTAAGTATCAAGTGCCAAGTGATAAGTGATGTTGAGTCACTATAGGTGTTGATAAAAGTATAGATGTTGAGCAAAACAAAATTACTATAGGACCTGAGTGAGACAGAATTCCTATATATGTCAAGCATCAGCAACTAGTAAGTGCCGAGTAACATAGAATCAACATATGAGTTTGTATCTTCACAAACTCATATGTAAACCATTTTTGAGATGACTCAGGATGAATCTCAAAGGATTTTGAAGATAAGATTGAATCTTTTGCATTCCCTATGTAACCAACATACAACCAATAAGAAAAATGGAGAAGGCATGCAACCAATAGGAAAAGTGAAAGAATTGAGTGGGAAAAGAAGAATGAATATTGATCGTAGATTCATACATAACCCTAAGTCTTTGAAGGGTTTAAAAGGAGGACAAAACCCCATTATATATATATATATATATATATATATATATATATATATATATATGAGAAAGAGTTTATGAGAGAATGCTACCAAAGTGTAGAGGGGTGTAAAGACTTAGAAAAAGTAGAACAACATTGCAGAATTTAGTTGATCAAGAATAGAGTATGGAGAAACAAATTAGATCAAGGAAGGATCAGGACAGGCAAAGCATAACAAGGATTTGGAATCAGCAATTGAACATTACAAGTCATTAGGTCAAGACTTTCTAATACTTTCTAGCCATTGTATTAGGAATGAAAATCCTATGATGATAGTTTGGTTTAATAGCCATGTTGTAAGTCTTTAAACAAGGTGCTAAATCCCTTAACAGAGTAACATTCCAAGTGAGTGTTTGTAAATCTTTTAACCAAGTCACTTTTAATAGAGTGTAAAGTCTTTAATAGGATAGGCCTTTCACAAGGCAGACCATTGGAAGTGTTCAAACTTTGTAACCTTAAACAATTACATATTTCTATAGTGATACTTTGTGGGTGTCATCCGTACCCCAGTTTTACCTTCTCATTTTGGAGGGTTTTTGGGTTACCAAATCATGTGTTATTTATTTTCATGCATCTCATTATTTTTATGTTAAGTAGATATGTTAGATGCATGTGAATGATCTTAGCTAAAAGTTTTAAAAGGTTAGAGTTAGTTACTTTTGATTCACCCCCCCTCTTAGAAGTAAACCTTCTAACTTGTAAATTTCCAACATTAGGTAATCCATGAAGTCTCACAATTTCTTTGAAAACCAAATATTCTATGTGTATTATATTTTATGTCTTGTTACAAAGTATGAAATGTTCCATTTTAGAAAATTTGTCAACCACTATAAAAATAGAATCATTACCTCTCTGAGTTCTAGGTAATCTTGGAACAAAATTTATATTAATAGCTTTCCATGGTTTGCAACAAATAGGAAAAAGTGTGTATAAACCAACATTCTAACTACTTCCTTTAGCAACTTGACATATTCTACAAATGATCACCATCCTCCAAACATCCTTATATATCTATAGCTAGAAGTATTTCTTAGAAATCACTTTCATTGTTGTATCAATCTCAATGTCCTATAATTCCACCACTATGATTCTCTTGAATGATATTCTCCCTCATAAATCCTCTAGGTATACACAATTGAACTCCTTTAAAAAAACATGTCTTCCTGAATGGAATAATCAACCAACTTGTCTTTCTCATCAATTACAAGGTTCTTACAAGCTTTCCAAGGTTTTGGAAAATCAAGATTAGTTTCATACAAGCTCTTCAAATCCTCAAAACTAAGGTCTTCAACTCTCATCTTTGTCAAAAAAATTCTTCTTCTAGTTAAAGAATCTTCCACCTTATTAGATCATTGACTCTTATGTTTTAATACAAATAAAAGTTCTACATATATTCAACCCACTTCATATGTCTCTTATTCAACTGATGTCGACTTTCCAAATATTGTAAAGCTTTGTGATCATTGTATAACATAAATTCTTTAGGAATCAAGTAATGTCTACGTTTCTTCAAAGATTGAATAATTACATTAAGTTCTTGATCATAGACAAAATATTTCCTCTTAGAATCATTCAATTTCTCACTATAGAAAGCTATAGGCTTACCTTCTTGACTCAAAACAACACCAATGTCATTACCACTAACATCACAATCAACTTGAAAAACTTAAAATCAGGAAAAAAAAAAAACACGAAATTTTGTAACCTTTTCCTTCAATATTTTAAAGCTTCTATTTTCTCCATGTGTTCACTTAAAATCCTTTATGTCACCTCTCATAGTCTATGTCATAGCATTACAAATAGAACTGAAATTTCTAATAAACTTTTTGTAAAAGGTTGCCAATCCATGAAATGATCCAACTTATCCAAAATTCTTAGGTAGAAACCAATCAAGAATAGATTTTACCTTCTTAGAATCCATCTTCAAACCATCAACAGAAATCACAAAACTAATATACACAAGCTCCTCCTTCATAAAATAACATTTCTTCTAATTTATCAATAACTTCTCTTCTTTATATCTCTGCAAAAACTTGTTTGATATGCTCAAGGTGTTTCTTTTTAGTCTTACTGTAGATTATTATGTCATCAAGGTATAAAATAGAAAAATTACCCAAGAATTTTTTTCAAAACATCATTCATCAACCTCATAAAAGTACTAGGTGAATCAGTTAAACCAAAAGGCATAACCAATCACTCATACAAACCTTCACTAATCTTAAAAGGAGTCTTCCATTTATCATCTTCTTTTATTCTAATATGATGATAGCCACATTTTAAATCAATATTTATTAAATAATTTTATCCACTCAGTCTATCCATAATGTCATCCATCCTAGGAAAAGGGAATATATATTTCACTATTATCTTATTTATAGCTCTATAATCGGTGCACATTCTCCACACTCTATTCTTCTTAGGTGATAATACAATAGATACTACACAAGCACTTATAATTTCTTTGATCAATCCTTTCTCAAGAAATTCATGCACTTTCTTAGTCGAATCCTCATTTTTTTTAGGTGTAGCTCGATGTGGTACTTTATTAGGCAAACTAGCTCTAAGAATCAAATACATACAATGAATTATACTTCTCACAATGGGTAATCTGCTAGGAACATTATCAGAAATGATATCTTAAAATTTAGCCAACAAAGATCTAACCTCAAGTGCATATTCATTTTCATCCTATTTCTTAGTATTTCTAGGAATAAGAGAAAATCAATCATTATTTTCTTCATATCTTTCACAAACTAATTTCCCTCAACGAAACATACTTTTATAAAAGTACACTAATTCTCCTCAATTTTTTCAACCAAAGATAACAATATTTATTTCTTCCCATTATCCCAAATAGTATATTGACTCACCACCATGCAAAGATCTTCTATCATATTGTTAAGGTCTTCCCAAAAGTATATGATAACAATCCATAGGCATGATATCACAAGACTTCATCAAAGTAATTCCCAATCTTAAATTTTACAAGGCATTGTTCAGTTAAAATTAATTTATGTTCATCCTTGATCCAAGCAATATGATAAGGGTTAGTGTACTCCAACCTCTACAGTTTCAACTTTTTTACCAATTCCTAAGATGCTAAGTTATCATAATAACCACTATCAATGATAACTTTGCAACATTTATCTTCAATCTTACATATGGTTTTAAAATGACTTTTCCTCAAAATAGGCTCATTATCCAATTGCTTATTCCACAAAGTTCCTCTCGTTATCAACTTGTCTCCTTTCTTAGGTTTATTAGGTGCATCAAAATATTCTTTCTAAATAAAAGCATTTCTTCTGCTACTTCCAATTTTCTTACCAGAAAATATACATTTAAAAGCTCTAAGTTGTTTGAGAGACATTGAAAAATACATTTTATTTTTGGTTTAAAATTACTCCAAAGACATCTTTTTTATGATAATATGTATAATTGGTAGTATTGATATATACTTTTACTTAGATTAATGATACTTTAGTTGATGTTGAACATATGAATTAACATTAGTATTTGGATAATATGATGAATATTTTCTTTGGAATGTTATTGAGAAAATCTTACAAATTTTATCCCATGTTTTATCATTTGTGACTAATGATAGATTTGAGAACAATAGCTTTTAAATATGACATTGATAAAGCATGAGTTAATTGATGGATTTTTAGCAACGTGGAATGGTCATCTCAACCGAATAAAGTATAACAGAAGACTCTTCGGTGAATCAATGAGTCATCTAAGCCCACCAATATATGTTAAGAATAGTTGTTGAAATATTTCTTCCACATCTTCCATATTTCTTTAATATAATAACAAGACTTCTAGTTTTTTTCTTTTTAATCATTCTTTTTGTTCCTGATTAGTAGGAACCGTAGTTTTGAATTTCAAAAAAGGGATATTCTCTATAACTATCCTATTATTAGTCCTAAACTTTTTGTTTCTGGGTTTCATTTTGAAGATTGGAATAATATAAGCTATTGGTTGATTTATATTTCTATGTTGTGGAATCTATGATTGAGAATAGTTTTCAACTTCTAATTCATTTGGAAACATAGTTATGATGGCCACTATTTATGAAGTTACTCATTTTCAAAGAAATATTGTAGGAATTATTCTCGTATTGTGAATTTCAAATGGGTTAAAGTAGGAACCATAATTGTTCACACTATTTTTAGAGTTAGACCAATAGTAATCGTAATGCCTCGCTTGGAGATCCTTAGAACAAGGATAAAATAAATCCAACATATTTTTTTAAAAATAAGTATGGATGTACACAACAATCAACATACTAGGATAAAAAAGATCACAACGGAAGAATTAACCAACAATCCCAATAACCAATGAATCTCCAAGCACCACTACCAACTGACACACTCAAACTGAAAGTCAAGAACCAAGATGACAACATAACTTAAAATCTCTAATTTCTCAAAGCCTAGAAATAGAAGCAATCCTAAATGGTAATCAAAACATCAAATTGCATTCTTTTGAAAAATAATGGAGATGCCCCCTATTTTTCATGCGAGAAAACACAACTGATAGTCTCGCCATGAGGAAGTACACCATGCCATGTGAGGATCCTCTCTCTCACATGAGGAAACACTTTTTGTAGCCAATAAATTACCTCCACACTGATGCTGAGGTTCACATGAGGGAATGCACACATCTACATGAGGGAGTGCAAAATCTCCCATGGGAGAGAGTATAGTCTCACACGAGTCTCCTCTACACTTCACATGAGAGAATTCCTTCTGATGCAAGAGAACATATTCTCGTGCGAGAAAGTACTTCTTCATCGCTAGGAAGTATAATAGCAAGAAGGAAAACTAAAGATGAACAAGCAGGAAACAACAATTCCTTCACATGGGGGAGTACCGGATCCACAAATTGAGATTTGGACACTCGAACACCATAAAAACAAGATAGAAAGAGCAATAAGATGGAACAAACAACTAACCATTTAAAACATAGAAGTATACGGAAACAAACTGAAAGCAACATTGCAATGTACACAAATAACTACACTATTGCACGATTCCTCTAAACCATAATAGCATCATGAGACCTCGAAGGTCCTAGCCATTCCCTATGCATAACATCCCAAACTGCCAACCAAATAGTCAAAGCTATTTTATGAGAGAGTCACTACTAAAACTTAATAACATCATAAGAACAAGGAAATATAACATGCTAAACCAATAAGAAATAGATACTCTAGCTAAGTAAATTACATCATCTAATCATATGCTAAACATCATAATATAGGAATGTGTAAACTAACTAACATCATCTAAACATGATATTCAAGCATTCCAATAAAATAATAAATCTCAAGGAAGCATACTCCAGAATCTTAAATATACCAAGTGAAGCATCAAGCACCTGTCACACTGGAATAATAGACCATCTTTGTACACTAGTCCCCAGTAGTGGTATAGGTAGCTATGCCTCCCAACCATGTGAAACCCATAGGTTCACTCCCATTGTGCTATTGGAGATAATGATCTAAACCTAAACACACATAAATAAAACATCCATGGCTAACACTCATGCTTGACAATAATATGGTTGAAACCAAGATCATGAGATAATGCAAGTACAATAGGTCAGTAATCAAACCCTCTATGGATAACTATGTAGGGACTCTAGTGGAGTGTCATTACTTTCCATTGGGTAGCGCAAGTACTTCACGCCTATGATCAACTCCCTTGGGAGGCTGGACTCAAAAAGTATCTTCGATCAACTCCCATAGGAGGACAGATACTGTGCTTTTGATCAAATCCCTCAAGAGGCCATGCACACACATCTTCAATCAACTCCCTTAGGAGGCCAGGTGTTCAAAATATTATCTTTTTAATAAGTTTTAGTACACATTTATTAATTTAGTTATCATTTGTTAAAACCTCTTCATGTTACCTTGTCGGCAATTTCTAGGTCAAGGTACGTGAGAGAAGCCACTCCACACATCTACCCTACATACCCATGCTTATCACACAATGAGTACCCAAAGGAAATGCAAGTTCCCAACCCAACCCTAATGAACATAACTCCACCAAAATACAACAAGATTTGGGTCTCACAAGTCACCTAAAAAATATACATGCGCGTGCTTGTGTGTGGCACACCACCATCACAAAGGTCATAAAACAAAGGCTAAATACAGTCAAAATAACACTCAACAAAATGTAAGCTTAGGAGACTAGATTGTACACAAATTCCAAAGAAAAATAAAACCAAGCATCATGAGCTTACTCAATTGGCCTCAATTTGGGAGCATGGATTCTACACGAATCCCAATGATGCAACCAAACCAAACATTAGATACAAAATCACTCAACTGAACAAAAAGTTAGAAGTATGGATGTGACATGCATCCCAATGCAACATAAAAGTGCAATACTATTCTGATTGAGATCATGTGAATATTCCAAGTCCATGACAAACATCATGCCAAGAAAAATTTAGAAAATTGGGTGACACACAAATCTAGGTAGAAACCTCAAAACCAAAAACTTTGAAATTGAAACCCATTTGGTCTTAGGGCACAAAAGCCATGAAAATCCAATAAAATTTAGGTTTGGACACCGTATGGAAAAATGACCAGCATAATGGTGTAAAACCCCAAAACCTCATCCCAAAAATTGAGGAAATGTTCATACTCGTCCAACCAGGCAGAACTAATAATTAGAAATGAAGGGGAAAACTAGTTCTCAGCCTCCTAACATACAACTACTAGAAAAAAAAGTAGAAATAGAGCTTAAACATGAAAATGAGAGAGCCCTACCTGATAGAGAAAAGGGCTAAAATAGGAATCAACCAGATAAAATAAATATCCTGTAGAAGCTATCAAAAGTCATGTCAAACCAAAGTCTCCCCAAGCTGGATGCAATAAGACTGACCTCATGAAGATCCCATTGCCTGTATCTCTCACAACAAACAAAACACAATCCTCTAGAAGAGAATTTTGGAAAAATCTCTCAATTCCTAATTTCCAAAGGTGAGAAGTGAGGAATAAATTTCATCTTTGGATACTTATTCACTTTTTGAGTGAATAATTGATTAGGGCAAAGAACTAGGAAACCTAGGTAAACCCTGAATCTACCCAAATGAAAATAGGCTATTCCAAGTAATTGGAATTCATCTATGGAAAAGCTTGCCAGAAATTAAAATCAATTAGAATAAAGCCAAACAACCCATAAACCAAAATCACAGAAGACCTTACTAACTTTCACGACAAATGTGAACCTCTAAATGCATAGATATGTTCACAAGTCTAGTCACATAATGTAAATGAGTTTAGATTCAATCAAATCATCGAAAGATTTAATTTAAATAATTTAAAAGATACACCAACCATATAGGGATGACATTGGATAAATATGAACAACTGAATCACTAATTCCATGTGTCACTACCAAGGATATAAATTATGCACACTAAAACACATGATCAAGTGCAATTACATATAATAACATAGCCAAAGCAATAAATGCATTAATTAACCTAATTTAACCATTTAGTTATTCATACTAAAATAATCCATTTACATCACTCATGTCCACATAAAGCATTAAAAAGTAGGAATGAAATAAATTACCATAGTATTAAATCCAACATATAACGTAATCAAAGATATGCCCAAATATCGAATAACCAAATATCATCATAAAACATACTGTCATCTCAAAATGGCATCATCATGAAAATATGATCAACTGAACAATATAGTAATCTAACATCTATGATACTAGAAACCAAAGTATAACACATGACCCTCAGGTCATCTCAAATGTAAAAATAATGTGAGTAACAAGTATCTCTCAGATAAAAAAAAACAAGGTACATACTACAAACACAAGAGACACTACATTCATCCCTTCTATTAATAATTAAATTACAAATTGAAATATGGATTGTTTGATTAAGAACATAAGTGGTGTAGATTTAGAGTTATTTTTTTAGTTCTTTAAATACTTTGATAAATTTATTAAATGCAAAAGTAACTTAGGAATCTTTTAATTTCTAAATTGAGATTTGAATAGTTGTTTCACAAAGTATCTTAGATTTAGAATGTATTGCATTAATATTAACTGTTGAAACTAAAGGGAAAGTACTTACAAACCATTATAGGTTCACACATTAAGATCCTTTAGTTCATAGGATAATATTTTTTTGTTTATGTTAGAGAAAGTGAGAATTAGGAGAGTTCCAAATAGCTCTAGAGATAACCACAATTTTAAGTTTGTCATCGTTTATGGTGCAAAACACCCAAAAAATCCTCGAGTATAGTTGAGGATCCTTATAGAAGATCACCTTTTACACCCCCTAGTCAACATTAAATTAAAATCAAATGATTTGAGTTGACAAAAAAATGACCTTACACATCATTTTTGGCATTGTTTTAGAGATACACACTATTTAATGAGTCTAGTTCCCTCATAATTGTAATTTTTTGTAAGAATCTTGTGTTTTAATCTTGATGAGACAAAATCAATCATCCAGGGATCAATTTAGACAATACCTTCCCATCAGACACAATCAGAGAGAAGGAAACATTGAGCATCAACAATTGCACAAACAATATCAAGAGGGAGCTAATTCTAATAACTATATTTAGGAATAATTTGAAGAAGATATTGATGAGGATATTAAAGAACAACATAAAAGAAATAATGAGGAATAAGTGAATCATAACAAAGAAAATGTGGGTGAGCAAAATGTAGATGAACAACTTGATAGGACATTCTAATATTCTATAGATATAAATAGGCAGAATGGTGAGCCACCTATGAAAACCATTTGACCAACCAATTTACTAAATTTTAGAGGGAAATTTTTTGAAGATCATGATAAATTTGGTTTTGAGTTTAAAGTCCTCTATCAAACCTATGACTATACTACTAATAATCAAAAGTTGAATATGTTCCCTTCAACATTGAAGGAATTCTCTTTAAGATGGTTTATGGGTCTTTTACCTAAATCTACCACAAATTTGAAAGAAATTAAAATGTATTTTTAGAAAAATAATAGGATTATTGTAGAGTTAGGGATAGAAAAGAGAAATTGTTCCAAATGAGGCAAATGGAAGATGAAAGTTTGGAGGACTATGATGATAGGTTTTAGTTTTTTTAGAAGATGTGGAAATCGATTAAATAAAGATATCACAAAATATATTTTTGAAAGGTATTGAGAAAGATTACATAGATTCTCTAAATCTCATGGGAAAGGGAGACATAAACAAACTAAACTTAAATGAGATTATCAATATTTTCCAAAACTATTCTAGGACTAGACATGACATATGAGGTTCTAGGAGAAAGGGAGGACAAAAATATATAGTATAAGTAATGGAGGAGATGGTAAATCTTAAAACTGATATTCTTTTGCATTTGAATAGTCACTCAGAAAGGAAGAATAATGAGGCATTGGATATTTACTATTTAAAGTGTAGAGGAAAACATTTATTAAGAGAATTTCCATTGCATAATGTTGACATTTTTGTCATATGTGATGGGCCGCATGATACTAAAGCGTATAAACTATTATTAGAACTAAAAGGTTAGTTGAATAAAATTGTAGAAACAAAGAAAGAACTGAATTATATAGGTTAAGGGGATTAAAATAGGGTCAATTTGGAGGAAAAAATAATTGGAATAATAAAAATGTGTGGAACAATCAAAACTCTTGGAAAAACTTGAACTATAAAAATCAAAATATTCTACTCCTATTATGTCTTGGGACCCCTTTCTTGACAGCAAAACCAATGGAAGGAAAATCAATGGCAACACAATATCCCTTCTTGGAAAAATAATTAGAATCAACACAATCAATGGAAACCAAATTAAAATCAAAATCCACCATGGTAGTGTAATCATAATTTTAATAAACAATGGGGACCTAATTAGACTAATATGCATAATTAATTGAATGAGAAAATAAATCAACCTTAGATACCAATACAACTTGTATCTAATCCAAATAATAGACAAGCCAATGGTGTGGATACTATCCTTGTTAGTCTTAACTTCATTGAGGTAAATGATTTATGTATGAGGAATAGGATTATTCCCTCATAAATTCTTGTCAAAACTTAGAAAGGGGAGAGACCTAAAGAATTTATTAAACTTGTAATGACAAAACTTGAATTAAACCAAACTGAACCAAAGAAAGTACCATATCTTGAGAGATTTAAGAAGGACCAAGAAGCTTTAGATAGCTCCATGGATGATCATGATGATAATGGATTGAAAACTTCTAAGAGAATTTAAAAAAATCAACATTGAAATTCTACTTTTGCAAGATATTAAAGATATTCTTGAAATCAACAATCTAATCAAAACTTCCAGAAGGAAAAAGAAGATGCCTCCTATTATTCAAGTAGGAGCGAATATTAATGATGTTTTAGCTAGGAGATCATTACCAAAAAATGATAGTAACTTAGGAACCCTTGTGATTACCATGAAAATTGGGAAAGTAGAAATACCTAATATTTTTAGTTGATTTGGGAGCTTCTATCAACATCATTACTACTAATACTACAAAATATTTGGGATTTACAAACATACAACCTGTATCAACTATACTAATGTTGGTTGGTAACTCCACAACTAAACCTGAGGGAAGCCTCAAAGATGTTACCATAACCATAGAAACATATGGTTACCCTATAGAATTTTTGGTTATGAAATCTAGGAAGAAAGATGCAGGATACCTTATAATCAAGCAATATAAAAATTTCAAATAGATTGAAGCAAATAGAGTTATCACTATTTCCAATAGCTAAATTGGCTTTAATGTAAAATTCACCTTTTGTGGATAATGGAATGGAGTACAAATGAGATGGAGTGGTTTACTTGGATATGATAACATTGAGGGATCATTTGAAGGAATCTCAAGGATTTGTGCAGAATAATTTACAAATGGAAGAAGAAAAGTTTGATCAACAAATGCATAAAAGTGAGAAAGACAATAATGCAATGTAGTCTTTACATAATTTTCATAATCACATATATCCTTTATATTTTCTAGTGAAAGAGGTACAAGATGATGAAAAAGGAACTAAATAAACCTTGATAAAAAAGCACAAACCCTTGATCATAAATTCAAAATTGACATGGATACAAGGTAAAACACTTAAACAAGTGTTGACAAGACATACTCAAGATTTTTCTTGAGATTACCAAGATATGTGAGGTATACATCTTTATATTTGTATGCATCCTATCTATACAAAATTTTTTAAGCAAATAAGACAAGGGCAATGAAGGATAAATCCTACTTTAAGGGATTTTCTTAAGTATGAGACTGAAAAGTTGTTGAATGTAGGTTTCATATCCAATATTAGATATTCAATGGGTTTCCCCATTCATTATTGTTACTAAAACTGGGAAATGGAGAATATGTATTAATTATCAAGATCTCAACAAAGCTCCTAAACAATACTATTTCTCACTACGATAATCTTGCTGGCAATAGCTTATTTTCATTCTTAGATGGATCTAGTGGCTATAATTAGATACAAGTAGTGTTAGCATGAATGTTGATGGTATTACTTTAGGGGAGTATCCTAAGAACTTCTAGAGCACTTGGGGAGATTGTTATCATGATTGACATATTACATTCATGATTGTGTTTGTCATTGATGTCAGTACTCAATTGTTTCTATAAAGACTAACAGAGTAGAAGATAGAGAACAAGTTCATACAGACTGTGTATTGATGATTAGGTTAAGCATAGTTAAGGATGTCTTCTACACTATATTTTTATGATGTGGATAAGTGTTCATATAGAGAGTCAAAGACATACATAAGATAGGCTCGATTTATAGAAGATGGTAAGAAAATAGAGTATTTGATTAGTGTTTTGTAATGATTGATTTGTATCTCTTTACTAATATAGTATTTTGATGAGAAAAATTAGACACTGATAGTAGACAACCTAATGATGAAATCACTGAGTGTGCAAAGTTTGAGGTTAGACGTGTGAGAAGTTGTAAAGACTGCAAGCTAACAATAATTTATAATTATAAAAAGATGTAAATTTTTTGTAATATCTTAATGAGGTCCTATTATAATTAATTTGGAAAGCCTCAAGGCTGAATCAAGGAATTATTTTGAGGCTATGGTATAAAGGAAGGCTATTTTCCTTTATGTGTTTCTAAGAACTAAAGTTTGTGATATGTGAAGTATTTGTAAATGCAAGTAAGAAATTCAAGGGATTATTAGATGCATAGTTGGTGATCTAGTATCAAGATTAGAAGAGGATAATTTTGGTCAGAGGATAGAGAATGAGCTATATATTTCTATTATTTTGTGAGGAATAATACAAAGGTTAGTTGGATAGTTAGTTTGGTGGTCTTGCCCCTGAAGCTGTTTGGACAGTGAGTCCATCTTTTTTCAACAACCCCTAACAAGGTTGGAATCTCCTAATAGGGATTCAAAATCTCCTAACATAGAATGATATGTATTGAATGTATTTCATTGGCTCCTAGTAGATTCCATCCTTTAACAAGAACATTTATATTAGTACATCATTTTGTGGGTACCATCCTCACTGTTGTTTTCTCTCTAATCATCAAGGGTTTTCCTAGTTAACATATCTAGTGTTATTGTGTATGAGTATCTTCTTATGGTTTTTTATTATATTGTTCACATGCTTAAGTATTAATAAGGTTGATAACTTTTATTAGCTAGATAATTGATTCACCCCCCTCCCCTCTTAGTTATCTTGGTGGAGTTTACTTTCTAACAAGTGGCTCTAGAAGATCAAAACAAAACTACATTAATTTGTCCTTGGGGTACATATTTCTATAGAATATTTCCATTTGGGTTATGCAATCACCCAGCTACATTTCAAAGATAATTTTTGGAAAACTTTTCATATTTAAAAACTTCTCTTTGTTAATCTTAGATTGGTTTTGACTAGTGAGTGTCTATACAATTAAATAATTTACTTAGTTCATGCCGAACAAGTAACATATGTTGACCACAACATGTAAATTTAGAGCATGCTAAGTAAATAGTATGTGTCAAGTCACTCATATGTTGAGTTGCTAAAGTGCCAAGAAAATATTATATGTTGAGTGATTTAGGAGCCAAGTAGATAGTATATCCTGAGTCATTCAGACGTCGAATGACAACATTGAAGTCATAGTATTTGCTGAGCACCTAGAACTTCAAATATCGAGTAACACAATTTTTCATAGTTATTTGTATTGGCACAAACTACTATGTAAACCATTTTTGAGCTGACTTAAAGATTGAATTACAATATTTTGGTGATAAGGACAAATCTTAAGTTGGAATTACTATATATTACACGCACCTAATTAGGTAAGGGGAAGGTTTAAGCGGCAATATGGATGAATCACAACCTTTAATTCATACCTAACCATATGTCACCTAAGTCTTCTTAAGGAGGACAAACCCTAAACTTCATATGTGTGAGAAGGGGAATGAATGAATGATCAAGGAGAGTTTTGCATGTGCAAACTAAGACATTTATGTGATCAAGGCATTATGATCTAAATTGCAGAATTAGTTAAATGAGAACATAGAAAGGAAATAGTGAACAAAAAAGAGACATCTGATCAAGAAGGATCAAGTACATAATAGAATAGAGGTGATATGTTATCAAGCATTAGGGTGCTAACTGCAGGATCAATGTTGAGACATTCTAATAGGTGACTCTGTAAAATGTCTTAACAAAGTAGTCCTAATAGGCTATATTGAAATCCTCTAACAAGGTGCTTATTTAATTTTGAGTTGAAGTCCTTTTACCAAGCACACTTCTAACATGGTGTTGAAATCCTTTAACATGGTGAGACCTAATAGTCTTTGTAAGTCTTTATCAGGGAAGACCTTTCACAAGGTAGATCATGTTTCATGATCAAACATTGTAACCTTCATTAGATACACTTTATTACTATAGTAGTGAAGACTTTTGGGTGTCATCCCCACCCCATTTTTTCCTTCTCATTGGAGGGTTTCTAGTTAATCATATCTTGTGTCATATATGTGTGAATGCTTACATATTGACATGCTTTAGATGTATATGCTTTACATGGTATTTTAGTTAACTTATTGAATATGTGAGATGAATGTATGGTGAATATTTTATGGGTCAAAGTTTAAAGTACTAATTTACCTCCCCCCTCCCACCTCAAAAGTTTACTTTTCCTATTGTAATTCCAACACTCATGTGGAAGTTTATATGGATGATTTTATAGTCCATGGGAAAATTTTTGAGGAAGCCTTAGAAATTTTCAAGAAAATTCTTCAAATGTGCGTAGATCATCAATGATCTCTTAATCATGAGAAATATTATCTTATGATGTAGGAAGGGATTGTGTTAGGTCGTCATATTTCAAAGGAAGGAATACAAGTTGACCTGGAGAAGATAGAGATGTTTCAATGAATTGTTACACCTAAAAATAAAATTGATGTGAAAATCTTTCTTGGAAATGTAGGCTATTACCGAAAGTTTATATAAGGATTTAGTAAGAAAGATAGTCCTCTGTTTAACCTTTTGAAAAGGGAATCAACTTTTGAATGGATAATGTCTTCCAGGAAGCTTTTGAAAGGGCAAAAGAAGCATTGACTACTACTCCAATTATTAAAGGTCCAAATTGGAATGAGCCATTTCACATTCATACTGATGCATCAAACTATGTGATAGGAGATATTTTTGGATAGAAGGATGAAGAAGGTAATATGCATTCTATATATTAAATTAGAAAAAAAATTATCCCTCAAGAGAAGCACTACATGACAACTAAAAAATAATTTCTTGTTGTAGTTTATGCTCTAATTTTTTTTAGCCATTATATAATAAGGTATAAAGTGTTTATTCACACTGATAATTCTACTATAAGATATCTAATAAATAAATAAGTTTTTGGAGGTAGAATCATTAGATGGTTTTTATTATCACAATAATTTTATCTAACTATCATTAACAAATCAAGCAAAGACAATGATGAAGATTTGGTGTCCAAAATGGTTTTATAGGGCAAAAATGAACTAGTTAATGATGCATTTTTTAATAAATATTTGTTTGTTGTATCTATTCAATCACCATGATTTGTAGATCTTAAAAAAAAATTGGTTATAGGAAAATGTCCAACATACTTTACTCCACTATAAAAAAATAATTTAACTAGGGAAAACTCCAAGTATGTATGGATAGATGGTCTTTTGTTTAAAAGTTATCCCGATCATGTACTTCATCATTGTTTACAAGAAAGTGAATATTATGATGATGTTTATGCTTTCCATAGTGCTCCTAAAGAGGGTCACTATTTGATTGTGAGAATAGTGCAAAAGATTCTTAGATTGGGCTATTTTTTGCCTACTCTGACAAAGGACATTTTAGTCTATGTGAAACATTATGATGAATGTCAATATATGGGAAGACCAACTTCAATTGTTGAGATGCCATTGTAACCTCAAATGGATTTGGAGCCATATCTAGAGTGGGGAATTGACTTTATTGGATCCATAGATCCACCTTCTAGAGGAAACCATCATATGTTGGTTATCATGGACTATGTAAAAAAATAATCTAGAGTCAAAGCACTTCCTATGGATTGTGATGAAAAAGTTGCATATTTATGTAAACGAATATATTTTAGAGGTTTGGATCTCCCATAATTATATTATCTAATTAGGGACCACAATTCATGTCAAATATGATGGAGTTGTTTATGAAGAAGTACTAGATTACTCATAGGAAGTCATCTCCATATCATCCTAAAGAAAATGATCAAGTGGAAGTTACTAATGGAGAGCTTGGAAAAATTTTGACAAAAAAAGTATCATCTAATAGAAAGGGTTGGACATATCATTTGGATGAAGTAGTTTGGGCTTATAACAAAACTGGGAATATAACAACTAGATTTTCTACTTATGAATTGGTTAATGAGAAAACTCAAGTAATTCCAATAGAATTTTAGTACCGTACTCTTAGAATGGAAGAAGATATTGGCATACCTTTGTCAAAATAATAGGAAGAAAATAATTGATAATTGAATAGGTTAGATGAGATAAGATCTAAAGCATTGATCCAAACATAGATAATCCAACAACAAAGGAAAATATGTCATGATAAGCACATAAAGAGTAATAATTTTAAAGTAGGTGATTGGGAACTACTTTATGATTAAAAAAATCATGAATTAAAAGGGAAAGTTCACACTCAATTGTTGGGAGCATAACCTATTGATACAATATATTCTAATGGCATAGTACAATTGGTACCCATCGATGGTGAAAGGAAAGCAATGTTTGTTAGTGACCATTAGTTGAAGCTTTATCACAATCCAATGAAAAAGAAAGATTTTCTTGTGAAGATACATTCATATGTATTAATTTTCACTCTGGAAGATATTTTTTCCATGATGGGGAATTTTGAGTAGAATTGAGAGGAGAAGAAATAATGAGAGCAGATTAAAAACTAAAAAATGGTAGTATATTCTCCAAAAAAAAGAGGCATGGATTGAAAACTAATAATAATAGTTCATACCCAAAAAGATGTTGAAAAGAAGAAATGACAACTTTCTAGGAATATCATGTTGCTCTTGAAAGCTCTAGATTTCAAAAAGGGAAAATAAAAAAATGATAAGTGTTAATATGTTTTTGAGCCTTAGAGTTCACACATGTTAAATAATTTAACTTCCTTTTTCTCATGAAGGAACCTCTTGTTGACACCTGGTGATTGTCTTGCTACATAGAAGAAAAAGAGATAAAAGGGAATAGGTAATTATTTCAAAAAGTTATGCATGTACTAGATGATATTAGCATTTTGTTTTATCATTAATTAAGGTAGAATTGATAGAAGTAATGTGAATATCATTACATCAATTGTATGCATTAATCATTTTAAAGAATAGATTGGGTAATTTGAAATAGAAATAAAGTGCAATCAATGCCTCATTATTTGAAAAAGTATGGGAAAAGGAAAATGTCATGTCATGGTACTTCTACTTTTGTTGAGACATCATCAAAGTTCAAGAAGAACATATTTTGTTGCAAGCTAGAAAGATTTAGTTGATATACGAAAGGACAAATGATGAAATCAAAATTGTTTCATTTATTTCATTAATGAATGTTATTATGACAAGTACCCAGAGAAAAAGAATTTTTTTAGGTTCTTCAGTATTCAAAATTTCTACAATTGTAGAAATTTTTCTGTGCTTGAGAGTAGCTAGATTTTGTGCAAATTTGTCCAATCACTAAGTTATGTTTAAATGGGAAGAAAAAGGAAATTAGAGCTAGAAATCTTAAAGCTTGATAGAGAATCAAGAAAATGGCTATAGAGACTAGGTTGGTTGAATTATATCTACATGTATGAATGGTTTGATGAAGATTTAATAGAATAATTCATGCAGAGTTTTCATGTTATTGTAACTCAAGTTTGTGGAAGAATTTCCCATTTCAATACACCAATTATTAGTCAGCTCTCTAGAATTCCAAAAAAAGGTGAAATAATCCTAAAGAGAACTTGAAATTTGAGGGAGCTTTTTGATTAGTTATATAATGAAAAATAGGATGAGAAGTGTCCAAAGGAAATGGTAACGTAAAGACAATTAATAGAGTTTCACTACCAAAACCTTGGATGTCTCTAGTAGTCTAATTAATGAAATAATTCACCTATGATGGCAAGTATGCTATGATAATGGGCCTTGGATTGAAGATGTTGTGCCACATTTTCTATGAAAGTAAAAACTAAAGATGAGGGTAAATCTTCCCTAGTTTCCATTTCATCAATTATCAACAATGATCCACAACGCACAATCAAAGAAAAAAGAGGCAATATATCAAGCATTGATGCATTTAATGTTGAAGTTTCATTTTTTGTAGGAAAGAAAAGGAGGGGAGTCTTGGTTCATATTTTTAATTAGGTAGGGTAGTAGTTGAGGCCCTAGGGTTAAAATGATAAACTAGGAACCACTAAAATTGAAAACAATAAAACCTAGGAAGAAGCAAAAGAAAAAGAAAAAATTGAAAAGAAAACTTACTACTCTAGCTTGATGCTCACTTAGACTCCTTCAAAGGAAGTAGCAAGTGAAATAGTCACTCCTATAAGAAAACCTAAGACCTTTGGTAATGGTAGAAGAAAAATTATGCAATCTATTCCTTAAGGAAATGGAGAAAACACTATTCAAAGTGGAGAGGAACATGTTGCAGAACCTATTCACGAAGAAAATGTAGAATATGAGCAAAAAAAAATGACCACAGACCAATTTATTGACTTAGAAGGGGATACACAAAAAACCACTTACTAAATAAAATGTGTCTATAAGGGAGATTCCTATGAGGAATCCACAAGAACCCACAAAGGAAGACCAAGCTTCAACTAAGAGTCTTGAGGAGTACACAAAAAGACCTTTTGAAATAGTATAAGCTAAACTTAGAATCTTGATGTTAGTAATGGGGAGGATATTTTGCAATAGATACAATTATTCATGATTAGGAGCACCCCAACTCTCTACATCATTCCCTTGCTCAAAATAATCCTGAGATATTTGAAATTTTAGAAGATAGCGACTCTAACATGGAGGATGTTATGGTGGAAGAGGAATTTGAAGCTTGAACCTCTCTTGAACTAGAGGGAGAAGAAGATACATAGAAAAAATAAGTGTTTAGGAGAAGAGAAGGAAAATAAATAATGGGAGAGGAAGATACAGTGCAAATCCCTGTAAGGAAGTTCCTCATAGATATAGATAAAGATGTAAGAATTTACCTTAGGGAAAAATCACACAAGACCAAGAAGCTCAACAACTAGCAAAAAAAAGACCAATAGAGTATGATTAGAATAATGATATGAAATTCAATTGATGTACAAGTACACTAGGAGTGCCTATATATAAAGGCCTCTAGAATGCTTCTAGAATGACTAGGAGTTAGAAATATGATAATCCTCACAACTAAGCACATGTCCACCAAGAGTGGATTATCCTCATCCACCAAGAGTGGATTATCATCCATTAAGCACAAGAATAAGTGTGATGATGAGAGGATAAGCCTACAAAGGTGTGTCATGTAAAGTTATGTTGTAGACACCATGTGCTTAATTAAGAGTTTGAACAACTATGTTGTCAACATGACAACTTAGTTGATTATGCAAACTCCAGTGTTGTAGACACAATGTGTTATCAACATGAAAACTCATATGAGTGCACAAAGTCCTAGGTGTCTAACTTAATAAATAATAAAATAATGCATTTATCTTAAGTAAATTTAAGTAAAGTGTAAATAATAATTATTTACACTAACACCCCCCCTTAAGTGAAACTTAGGAGAATTCACTTAAGCTCATAAAAGATATGATGAAATGCATAATGGGTACTAGCTACTAGGCTATGTTAGGTACCCAAGTACAAATGAAATGTTAAAATGCTATGAAATCTCTCTACAAATAGAGAAAGAGAGAAAACCTCATGGGAAAAACCCTCCTCCAAAAAGAGAGATATGTATAAAAGAGATGAGAAGGATCATGTGACCCCCCTAGTGAAAATCCATCACCCCCAAGATATCTAAAAAATGAAGATACTTGACCTCTGTGAAGGGCTTGGTGAAGATGTCAGCTACCTGTTGCTCTATAGGACAATACTACAATGCAATGACCTACTCATGAATCAACTCTCTAATGTAGTGCATATGAACCTCAATATGTTTAGTGCATTGATGTTGCACTGGATGTTTTGATATTTCAATAGCACTCTAGTTATCACAATGGATGACTTTGGGTTTGGGTAGATCAAAACCAAACTCCTTCAAAATTTGCTGCAAACAAATAGCTTTTGTCACCCAGTCATAGCTCCTCGATGCTTAGCCTCAATCAATGAGAGAGCAATGATGTTTTTCTTTTTACCCTACCAACAAATGGGGCCATAACTAAGATGAAACATAAATCCTAAAGTAGACTTGCGAGAATCAAGGTCCCCTACATAGTCTGAGTTTGTATATCCCACTAACTAAAGTCCTATACTAGCTGCATAGTGTATCCCATGTGTATGTGTGTTGGAAATATTCAAGACTAATCTAAGTTACTGAGAGGGGAGGGGTGAATCAGTAACTTCTAAAATTTCTACACCAATTCCAATTTTATATCAAATATACCATTTAACATTTAAGTTATCACATCTGATCTACTTGCATGCATGTGAAACTAAAAATATAAAACATTCATAACACTTGAACACAATGATTTGGTGACCCAGAAACCTTCCAAATAGAAAGTAAAACTAGGGTGAGGATGAAACCCACAAAACTTCAATACTATAGCATAAAGTTGGCTTGTTAAGGCTTACATTGATCACTTCTAATGATCTGCCCTATTAGGAGCAATTAGGACTACTAGGTCCAGCTTGTTAGATGTTTTACAAACATACAATGAAGTATGCACTCTATTAAGAGATTTAAGAAAGACTATTAAGTCTAACTTGTGAAAGGATTTTGACTAGTTCACCTATTAGGATGAAACAATAGATCTCTGACTTACAACTCGATTGCTAATAGAGATTCCTTGATTGTACTAATCACCTTTTTGTGATGAATATGTCTCTATTGCTCCTTGTTTGATATGGCCTTCACAATTCGCTCTTTATTTACTACTTAGCTTCAACATTCACATTCTTACAAGCTCATTATCATCCATATGGCTATGATACAATATATTAAATATATATACAAATCCAAATTACAATATCACAAAGTCAGCCATCATACAAGTTAACACCAATATTAAAAATTCGGCCCATATGAAGACACTTAGGTTCTAAAGACTAACTTGGTGAAGTTCTGATACTTGGTGTCCACTATCATTACTCGACATCATCATGCACTTGATAGATGTAGAAGCTCAGTCCATACTGATCACTTCAAAGTAGTCTTGAACTTGGTCTACACTTGTAACTTGATAGATACTAAGTAACTTTTCATAAATTGAATCACTTGGTACACACAGAAGATCAATTTACACTAGCTTCGCATTACATGAACTTCAAACTTGGTAGGAACTGTAATGCTTGGTAGCTACTAGATTACATGGCAAACACTGTAGACAATTCAATAAACTTGGTAGCCATACAGAATCTAAATATGCATGTGTCACTAATAAAAACTTGATTAATATTTCAATAATGTGTACCTTGGATATAGTGCAAGATTCATTTGGCTACCTTCCAATGAAGTTCTTGTAGCTCTTGCATGAAGTGCTAAACTATGCCAACTGCAAATGAATGTTAGGGCATGTATGTGTCAAGTAAATGAGGCTTCCAACCAACTATCTATACAAAGTCACATCAACAAGTGGAGTGAAACACTTTGTTCCTAACTAAACACCTAAAAGAAAAGGGGTAGATGTGTAGCCTTGCAGTCACTCATGCAAAACTAAGCAAGTAGATCAAGAGCATACTTGGGTTGAGATAAGGTGATCCTTCATGAAGGTTGATGTATCTTGATACCAAGGAAATAATGTAGTAGACCCAAGTCTATCATTGAAAACTTGTCCTGGAAAGCAACCTTGACACTATCAATAATGGATGTTGTGCTCCTTGTAATGATCAATTCATCAGCATAAAGAACAAGAAGCAAATGTGAATCATCCCTCTAAAGAATGTAGACATTTGGATCGGAATGACATCTAGTGAAACTTGTTGAGAGAAGAAAAGAATCCATCTTGGCATACCAAGCTCTTCTAGCTTGTTTAAGTCCATAGATAGATTTCTTCAATTTACAAACCCAGGTAGAATCCTATATGAAGCCTTTTGGCTACTTCATATATATCTCCTCATGAAGATCCCCATTCAAGAATGTGCTTTTCACATCCATCTGATGAACAACCCATCACTAAGCTACTACTATAGCTAGTGTCAAATGAATGGAATTCATCTTTGCAACTGGTGCAAAGGTCTTAGTGTAATCAATGCTAGGTACTAAGAGAAACATTGTGCAACAAGTCAAGCCTTATGTTTATCAACACTTCCATCCACTATGAATTTGGTCTGATAGATCCACTTACACCAAACTAGTTTTCCTCCCTTAGGAAGAGAGACTAAGTCCCATGTATCACTTTGCATAAGAGAGTTATATTCTTCCTCCATTACTCTATCCCATTTTGGAATATCTAACGCTTTTTTAAATGTTTGTGGATCAAAAGTAACTGCAATATAAGCATGTGGGAGAGAGTTGTGTTGTGATCTTTTCCTTTTGGTATCTAAAAGATTCCTTGCCAATGGTCCTGCTGCATCCAATGTCTACTTAACCCATCTAGGTATATTGGAAGAAGATGTAGTAGAAATATCCTCAACTTCTATTGTTTGATGCCTTTGTTTGGGTCAGGGATGAACATCTTCCAAGTCACTATTATCATTATCACTCTCTTCAATGAAGGAGGAAGAAGGAGGAGTTGAATAAGTAAAGCTTGGACAACTTTCTTCAAAATGTACACTCCTCTCATAGAATATGTCATGTGTCTCTAGATCCATTAACTTGTAGGCTTTATGTGAGTCTTCATATCCAACAAAGATGCAAGGTTTTCTTTGTGCTTCCAATTCCTTGCATTTATATGGAGGTATTCTGGCCCATGCTAGACAACCAAAGACTCTGAAGTGCTTAACCATAGGTTTCCTACTATTCCATGTTTCAAAAGGAGTTACACCATCCAAAGCTACATGAGGACTTCTATTCTAGATATAGTTAGCACAATTCATTTCTTCAGCCTAAAAGACTTGATCAAGAGACTTCTTTTGTAGCATGCAAGTGGTCATCTCCTTGAGAGTTCTATTTTTCCTTTCAGCAACACCTTTTTGCTATGGCATATATGGTATTGAATGCTAAAGGTCAATTTCATCTTGAGTACAAAAGTCTACTAGTCTTGTGTTCACATAATCTACCCCATTATCTATTTGAAGAATTTTGATGGCTTTCCCTGACTACTTTTCCACTTGAGCCTTGAAGCAGAGAAATTTTTAAAACACTTCAATTTTATGAACCATGAAGAAAAACCAAGTGAGAGTAGTAATCCATGAAGATGAGTGCATAGTGAGACTTGCCAAATGATGGCACTAGAAATGGGCCTACCACATCACTATGAACCAATTCAAGAACACATTCTACTCTCCAAGACTTCCCCTTTTCATAATTTCTTTTGGATGTTTCCCAAGTGAGTAACTTTAACCATTAACCATTTTATTGCTACTAAGCTACTAAAGATATCTATAGTTGAGATGTCCAAATCTCTCATGCCATAGTTTGATTTGTGCATTTAAATGTAGTAACAAGACTTGTGCATTAGATTTTGGCACAAAGGAAGAGAAAGTGTAAAGCCTTGAATCATGATTGGCTTCACCTATTGCAATCATAGAGTTATCCTTGATGCTTTTCACTACCACTAAATTTGGAAGAAATTCAACCTTATTTCCACCTCCATAGTGAGTCATTTGGTAGACTAAAAGAAGGTTGGAGGTAAGATTAGGAACATATAGGACATCTTTGAATGCTCCATTGTCCATCTCAACTTCACCTTTACCTTTAACTTCCACTTTAGTATCATCTCCTACAAAGATGTGTGGTACCTCTAAATGTGTCATGTAAGAAAAATATTTCTTTGATGCACCCATATGATGTGTGGCACCTAAATCAATGATCCATTATCCCTGACTAACAGTGTTTGTGAGTAAAGCATGCCCTTTTCCCTTAGAATCTAAGGATGAAGATCCTTTCTCCTTATAAGCATTAGGCAATGGAATATTGTGTTTTTTAATGATGTTCTTCAACTCATCAATCTACTTTTGAAAATACTAATGTTCATCATGACCAATCTTCTTACAATAGGCACGCTTTTTCTTTTCCTGATTAGTGTCCCCTTTTTTGTTTTTATTTGAGGAAGACTTTCCTTATCATTTTGATGTTGGTGTTGTCTTTTCTATATCCTCTTGTTTGTTATTCTTTCACTTCTTTTTGCCCTTTCCTTTGTTTGAAATTTGACCAGCTGAATTTTGAGAACCTTCATTATTAGCCACCAATGCCTTAGACTTTGAAGACTTGAGAATCCCCATTTTTTGAAACTTAGTTTGTTCATCCTCTAACAACTGAGCATAATCATCAAAAGTGATTTTCTTATAGGAAGCTCTTAAGGTAGTCTCTATGGTGTTGAAATAAGAGACAAATGTGGAGTACTCAGATGTCAACTTATTATGAATGAGATAGAGAAACCTATCATCTGTAGTAGGACTACCACAATCATCAAGCTTTGTTCTTAATTCATTCACCTTAATGATAAAATCCTGTATAGATTTAGAGGTCTCAGGATCTAGGGAGACAAGCTCATCTTCAATTTTGTTAACATCCTTCTCAATCACTTTACCATATAAGTTTTTAAGGGCATCCCAAATTTCCTTGGATGTATCATACTTCATGATCTAATAGAGGATCTTTTCTTCAACCCCAAACCTAATATCACTTAGGGCTTTCCTATCTTCCTTTACCCAAGCTTCAATATCACTTTGAGATGCTTTATTGCCTGTTGGTTTAGGAAAGGAACCATCTACATATTGAGAAACTTCATCATGCATTAATTCACACCATTCTTTATAGACCATGTGGCATAGTTATGTGGTGTTAATTTTCTAATCTTAAGATTTCCCATGATGTAAGAAATGAAAGATAATAGTAGGAAAAGAGGAACACAAAACCAAGAGACACCCCCCTATGTTGGAAATGAGAATAGAGTAACTGAGAGGGGGAGGGGGTGAATCAATTACTACAAAACTTTCCAGAGTCCCTAAGATGTCTGAATATACCCTTGATCTGATTAATATAAAATGCTGAAACTTGATAATGCAGCTAATGATAAATATTAAGAACTGATATGTTATCATGCACAAAGCAATTCAGCAATTAAGAACACAAGAGACACCAGATTTAACATGGAAACCCAATATGGGAAAAACCACCAATGTAACTAGATACTATTTTTCACTCTTCTGAAGTGAGCCCTGTTAGGAGCCAACCCTGTTAAAGGTTACAAAAACACACTGTTAGGTGTGACCCTATTAAAAGATTTAATCACCCTATTAGGAGTGGCCTTGCTAGAGGTCTTTAAAACAATTCAACTGAACTGTCACCTTGTTAGAGGATTTATTGAATGGCTGTTAAACCAACTCTGTTAAGAGATTTTGAATTCACTATTACAATGGTTAGAAAGCAACAATGAAGTGACCTAATATAATGTGCAACTTATCTTTGCTGATTACAGATCTCTGTTATGCTTGACTAGATCCTTACTGATCAAATAAAACTTTACAACTCCTTCAACACATATGATCCTTCATCAGACTTTGCTCAAAATTTTCCTTTTCATTTCATACTATAATTCGCATTCATAACTTCTTTTTCACAATCACACACACACACACCTTTTAATTCATAACTTGAATGACCATATATACCTTTCAGATTATCTTAGTCAGCTCAAATCACTGACTAAACAAACAATTACAACAGTCGGCTAGAAGTAATTAATTAGAAAATCCCTATACTGGCCGACCCTACACGGTGAACTTTTTTTAGAAAATAATTCTTGTGTTAACCAATTGAGCTCGGTTAATATAGTGAACTTCGTGAAAATCCTTTAATTGCCGGGAGAACTCGATAAATACTGAGTTTCCTGAGATAACCGAGTGAGCTCGATGGAAACTATCCTTTGGAGACTAAGTGAAGCTCGGTTAACACTGACTTCTCCATGATTCCTTTGATGACCGAGTGAGCTCGATGGAAACTATGCTTTGGAGACCAAGTGAAGCTCGGTTAGCATTGACTTCCATATTTCCTTCATTGACCGAGTGAGCTCAGTGAATATTGTCTTTCACCTTTCCTTTGTTGACTGAGTTAGCTTGATTAACACTGTCTTCCACATTTCCTTCAATGATTGAGTGAGCTTGGTTGGCACTATAGATTGCATTGCAAATTGTCTGAGCTTGGTGAACTTGAGACTAATGACTGATATGACATTTGTGTGACATCAAGGACAACATTATCCAACAATCTCCCTCTTTGGCATTGATGGCAACACAACATGTCATAACAAAATGAAATTTTGAAAACAAGTCCAACAAGATAACAAACTTCTCCCTCCTTCAATAATCTCCCTCTGTTAAGGGACTTCATGGCAAACTTTTCAAATCTCACAAATTTTAGAAGGATATGACAGTAAATCTCTCCCTCTTTGAAAAAACATGCCAAAGATAACAGAAGTTAAGTGAATTGTAATGTACCTTTAGTACTGATTCATATGCAATGATTTTTGATTAAACTGCATCAACAGATAGATCTTCAATCTTGTATGCATTGATGCATCACTAGAACTCATTTTTAGTGGACTTCAAATAGGGGAATGACCCCTAATTTACCTCTTAGATACAAAAATGCATCCTTAGGTAAAGGCTTTGTGAATATGTCAACAATTTGTTCCTTTGTATGGACATATTCCAATCTGATCTCCTTGTCTTGCACCAATTCTTTGACAAAATAATATTTTATTGCAATATGCTTGGTCTTGGAATGCATCACTAGATTCTTAGATATGTTGATTGCACTAGTATTGTCACAGAACATGACAACTGGTTCTTTGATTTCCATCTTCATTCCTTGCAATAACTGCTTAAACCAAACAATATTTGAACAGTTTACTGTTGCAGCAACATACTTTTCTTCTACTGTAGATTGGGATGTACAATTCTACTTTTTTCTTGTCCAAGAAACCAATCTTTTTCCAAGAAAGAATGCTCCTCCACTTTTGCTTTTTCTGTCATCAAGGTTTCCTGCCCAATCAGCATCATTAAATACTTTCAAATCCAAATTACCTCCAAATTTTTACCATAAGCCATAATCTTCAGTTCCTTTCAAATATCTCATTATTCTTTTGATTGCCATCAGGTGAGTTTCTCTTGGCTTTGCTGAAAATCTTGCAACAATACCAACTGCAAGGGCAATATCTGGCCTGGTATGAACTACGTATTGCAACTTTCCAATTATAGATCTATACAATGTTTGATCTACCTCTTTGGATTCATCATCTTTGGTAAGTTTCAATCCAATACACATAGGAGTTCCAACAGGTTTACAGTCCTCCATACCAAACTCTTTCAATATCTCCTTGATGTATTTTGATTGAGTGATGTAGATGCCATTCTTATTTTGTTGAATTTGAAGACCAACAAAGAATTTTATTTCACCAAACATAGACATTTCAAATTCCTTGTTCATTTGTTCTGAAAATTCTTTGCAAAGATCATCATGCCCTGTGAAAATAGTATCATCTACAAATATTTCTGCCAAGACAATCTTATTATCTGGTCCTTCCTTTATATACAAGCTACTATTATCATTAGTTATTTGAAAACCAATCTGAATAAGATAGTTATGCAATATTTCATACCATGCTCTAGGGGCTTGTTTTAGACCATACAGTGCCTTGTGTAATTTGCAGACCATGTTCTTTTTATCTGGATCAACAAAACCTTCAGGTTGTTCAATGTAAACCTTTTCATCTAGTATTCTATTGAGGAATGTTGACTTGACATCCATCTGATAAACTTTGAATCCTTTGTGAGCAGCATATGTAAGTAAGGTTCTGACTCCTTCCAATCCTACAATAGGAGCAAAGGTTTCTCCATAATCTATGCCTTCTTCTTGAGAGTATCCTTTGCATACCAATCTGGCTTTGTTTTTGGATACCTTACCATCTTCAGTCAACTTGTTTCTGAATACCCACTTGGTTCCAATTACATTCTTATTTTTAGGCTTGGGTACAAGAGTCCATGTCTTTTTCTTCTCTATCTATTCTATTTCCTTGTTCATTGCCTCAATCCAACTATCATTTTCCAATGCATCTTTAATGCTTCTAGGTTCAAAATCAACAAGTAAACAAGTATTTTTCAGCTTGCTTCTTGTCAAGGTTCCTTCAGATTTGTCTGCAAACTCATCAACTTTCACATGTGCACTTTCTATGACTTTGTGAGTGGATAGATTTAAACATCTATATGCTTTTCTTTTGCAAGAATATCCTAAAAATATTCCTTCATCACCTTTTACATCAAATTTTCCTTTTCTAGATTCTTTCAAAATATAACATTTGCTTCCAAATACTTTCAGATAACTTACATTGGGTTTGTAGCCATACCATAATTCATAGGGAGTTTTGAATGAGTCCTTCTTCAACTGTACTCAATTTAAGGTATGAACTGCAGTGCTGATGACTTCCTTCCAGTGTTTGATAGCAATGTTCTTTTCTATCATCAGGGTTCTTGCACAATCCATGATAGATCTATTTCTTCTTTCAGATATTCCATTTTGTTCAAGAGTTCCTGGTGCTGAGACCTGTCTTTTAATACCTTTTTCAATGCAAAAGTTGTTGAATTCATGTGAGATGAATTCACCACCTCTATCTAACCTTAAAAATTTTAGTCTTTTTCCTATTTCTTTTTCTACTCTTGCCAAATACCATTTGAATTTCTCAAATGCTTCTGATTTATTCCTTAGATACATGACAGTCATCATTCTTGAGTAGTCATCAACAAAAAGAATGAAAAACTTTTCTCTAGTATAGCTTTCTATTCCAATGGGTCCACGTAAATCAGTTTGCACAATTTCTAATATATCTTCAGACTTATAGTTCTTACTTTTAAAACTAGTCTTTCTCATTTTACCAATCTGACAATTCTTGCATAGACCAGCCTCAGGTTTCTTAATGTTAGGAATGCCTCTCACTTTCTTGAATTTTCTTATTTTTACCAGATTATCAAAATTGACATGACACAACCTTTTATGCCATAACCAGCTTTCTTCAATTTGAGCAATAAAACATGAGCCTACACCAAGTTCTAGATAGAACAAGTTACCTTTAGTTTGGGTGCCAGATCCTATCAGCTTTCCTTGCTCATTCAACAGTCTTGCCTTTCCATGCATGAATTCCACCTTGAATCTAGTATTGAGTAACTGTGCCACACTTAGAAAATTAAGTTTAAGACCTTCAACCCAATAGGAATTATTACATACAAGTTCTTTGGTTAGATAGATTCTTCCTCTTCCTTTTATGAAACGAGGTTCATTATTACCAAACCTTACACTGCCACCATCATAGTCTTCAAACTGATCAAACTTAGTTTTATCACCAGTCATATGATGTGAGCAACCACTGTCTATAATCCATGTATCATTCTTACTTATATGAGAAAAAAGTGCCATTTTATCTTCCTCATCACTATCACAATCATCTTTAACGGCAATATAAACAATTTCATCCTCACTATTATCATAATCTTTAGAATTTTCAGCCATGAAGCATGATTTCTTACCTTTGTTCTTGGATGATTTGAAGTCTTTCTTGCCATTCCATTTGTAATCTTTCTTTTCATCATTGTTTTGCTTGTTTGGACACCTTGCTGCAATATGACCAATTTCTTCACAAGAAAAATAGATTAGAGGAACTTTAGCTTTGTTTTTTCCTCCGCCTCTAGAATATTTCCTTACTAGTAGAGCTTCAATCACTTCCAGGTCACTGTCTAAACTTTGGCTTGATTCATTTTCACTTTCTAACTAAGATTCCTTCTCCTTTTTGTTTTTCTCCTTGAGTGAGAGCTTGGCTTGAAATGCTGATTCAATGTTCTTGGAGGCTGGAACATAGTTGTCAAAGTTATCTAGTTCAAATGCAGTTAGTCTTCCAACTATGGCCTCAAAATTTATCTGATGATTTGCTTCACACCTTCTTTTCTAAATTACAGAAACTCTGATTGCATAAACGGGAAGCAAGGTTTTGAGAAATTTGCTTATAACTATTTCTCCTTTGATATCACCTCCAGATGCTCTGATTGCACTCACACATGCTTTAACTCTTTCAACATACTTTACAATGTTTTCATCCTCTCTCATCCTCATTTGATCAAATTGTCCTCTTAGACTTTCTGCTTTTGCTCTTCTCACATTATCATCTCCTCCATAGATCTCTTTTAGCTTGTTCCACATCTCAAAGGTAGTTTTGCAGTCCTTAATATCATCAAATTCTTCATAACTGAGAGTGGATGCTATGTCTATCATCATATTGTTGTGAGTCTTCTTTTCAGCAATGTCATTAACAGACAATGTGCCAGAAGGTTCTTCATATTTTTCTTCAAGGTATTTTAGTCCAGTATCACCAACAATAGCCAGATGAAGTCTCATCAATCCTTGCCATGCAGAGAAGTTATCTCTGTTGAGTTTTGGAATTTCTCTTTTGTAAGACATCTTGATCTTTGGATTAGATCCTTGAAATCTTTTCTTGCAAGCACCAAAAGCTCTGATACCAATTGTTGGAAATGAGAATAGAGTAACTGAGAGGGGAAGGGGGTGAATCAGTTACTACAAAAATTTCCATAGTTCCTAAGATGTCTGAATATACCCTTGATCTGATTAATATAAAATGCTGAAACTTGATAATGCAGCTAATGATAAATATTAAGAACTGATATGTTATCATGCACAAAGCAATTCAACAATTAAGAACACAAGAGACACCAAATTTAATGTGGAAACCCAATATGGGAAAAACCACCAATGTAACTAGATACTGTTTTTCACTCTTTTGAAGTGAGCCCTATTAGGAGCCAACCCTGTTAAAGGTTACAAAAACACATTGTTAGGTGTGACCCTGTTAAAGGATTTAATCACCCTGTTAGGAGTGGCCTTGTTAGAGGTCTTTAGAACAATTCAACTAAATTGTCACCTTGTTAGAGGATTTATTGAATGGCTGTTAAGAGATTTTGAATTCACTGTTACAATTGTTAGAAAACAACAATGAAGTGACCTGATATAATGTGCAACTTATCTTTGCTGATTATAGATCTTTGTTATGCTTGACTGGATCCTTACTGATCAAATACAACTTTACAACTCCTTCAACACATCTGATCCTTCATCAGACTTTGCTCAACATACACCTTTTCATTTCATACTATAATTCGCATTCATAACTTATTTTTCACAATCACACACACACCTTTTAATTCATAACTTGAATGACCATATATACCTTTTAGATTATCTTAGTTAGCTCAAATCACTAACTAAACAAACAATTAAAATAGTCGGCTAGAAGTAATTAATTAGCAAATCCCTATACTGGCTGACCTTGCACGGTGAACTTTGTTCAAAAAATAATTCTTATGTTAACCGACTGAGCTCAGTTAATACAGCGAACTTTGTGACAATCCTTCAATCGCTGGGAGAACTCGATAAATACTGAGTTTCTTGAGATAACCGAGTGAGCTCAGTGGAAACTATCCTTTGGAGACTGAGTGAAGCTCAGTTAACACTGACTTCTCCATGATTCCTTTGATGACCGAGTGAGCTCGGTGGAAATTATGCTTTGGAGACCAAGTGAAGCTCAGTTAGCATTGACTTCCACATTTCCTTCATTGACTCAGTGAGCTCGGTGAATACTATCTTTCACCTTTCCTTTGTTGATCGAGTTAGCTCGGTTAACACTGTCTTCCACATTTCCTTCGATGACCGAGTGAGCTCGGTTGGCACTGTAGATTGCATTGCAGACTGTCTGAGCTCGGTGAACTTGAGACTAATGACTGATATGACATTTGTGTGACATCAAGGACAATATTATCCAACACCCTATTCACTCAATCAAGAAACCCCCCCTGAAATGAAAGATTTTGGCACTTTATACTGAGTGCGATTACAATAGCCACTTGCCAATTTTTGACTTAGTGGTATTTTGATTTGTTGTTTATAATCTCCTTTTGGAGTTCAAATCTAGAACTTTACAATGTATCTCAGATATGCAACAATTCTGAAGTTTTATCAAAGCATTAAAATGCAAAAAAGGACCTAATTCTAGAAGTGGTATTTTTGCCACACAAGCCTATAATTTGATTATAGATCTAGAAAGTAAATGAAAAATTATTCACTTTCAAAAAAATGGAACTTGATTTGGAGTCTAGATGAGCCTATATGAAGAAACTGAAGTTGTAAAATGTAGGATTAGATAGGTATAGTCACAAAAAAACTAAATTTTTTGACAAATCCATGCACCAAAACTCGAAAATAATAGCACTACTAAAAAAATTCAAGAAATTCTAGCCAAAATAAAAGAAAACATTACACCTAATTTGGAGTCCAGATGACTAAGATTTGACATCCAAATGTTTTTCATGGTAGTTCAATTTGCCTATTGATCATGGTCAAATGACTATCAATTTTAATGTCCTAACTAGTTGACGTTAATGGAAAAGGGCCCACCTGATGATTTCACAGCTGACATGGCACTGTACTAAATTGTATGAAAAAAGATGATGTCTCAGGTAGAGATCTGATGTGGTGACTTCATTGGCAATGATGTAGGCCTAAGTATCTACTAACGTGTTGCACCACGTTGAGGAGTGTAGGGTAGACAATGTTTCGTATGTGTCTAACTTGCTATTGTTTGTATCAAAGATGGGAAAGACCATCAAAATTTTGGTGTCAATGGCAGTTTGTGACAACCAATGAATGATTATCAAGTTTTTGAAGGGTAGTGGCTAGAGCAAAAAATGGTGGGTATTGGCGATGTCGTAGCGACAAAAAGCTTGGTGCCAGTAGGAGAACGTGTTGCTGCCAGGAAGGGTTGAGTGCCGATGAAAGGTTTCCTATGGGAAAAAATCTGATGTCGGTGGGTGTAGACTTTAGTCTCACATCCACTATGTTACAGATGTGACAATGTTTAAAAGCGCTTGGCCATTGGTTGCAAAGTAAAATGAGGCTTCCAGAAGTGGATATGCAGTGCTCGCAAGGTGTAGTGTCCATTGTAAAATATGATGACTTTCGGTTAGAGGAATATGCTGATATTATAGAGAATATTCCATCAAATATCTTGCGAGGGTCAAGATTTCACCACCCAGTTCTTGAAAAAAATTTCTTTGTAGTTGAAAATTTTCAAAAATACAAATCCAAAAATTGTAGAATAATCCAAAAAATGTAGAAAATTTTTGACAGAAATGGTAGAGAAAATAAATATCAATCTAAAAATAAATTCCATAGATCTAAAAAATAATCATATCAAATTTGCAAATCAAGCCTTCAAGTGCTGGTTTACAAAAAAAAATTTGTCTCGATTTTGACTATGGCCCAACATAGGTGAATTTGTAGTCAACTTTCACCGAATTGACACTCCAGACACAATGGTGAGGTCTACTTTGGCTCTAGACACTCCTATTAGTTGCAGATACTCCAGATCTAAATCAAGGTGTCCTCAGAGAGGTGAAACAAGAATGGTCTCCAATGGCTATGAAATGACACCTTTATGGCTCTTATACCATGTATGAATTTTCCTTAGGGAAAAATCACCCAAGACCAAGAAGCTCGACAACTAGCACAAAATAGACTAATAGAGTATGATCAGAATAACAATATGAAATTCAATTAATGTACAAGTACACTAGGAGTGCCTATATATAAAGGCCTCTAGAATGCTTCTAGAATGACTAGAAGTTAGCAATATGATAAGCCTCACAACTAAGAACATGCCCACCAGGTGTGGATTATCCTCCATTAAGAACAAGAATTAGTGTGATGATGAGAGGATAAGCCTACAAAGGTGTGTTACATAAAATTATGTTGTAGACACCATGTGCTAAATTAGAGTTTATTACTCCTATGTTGGCAAAATGACAACTCATATGAGTGTGCAAACTCATAGGTGTCTAACCTAATAAATAATAACATTATGAATTTATCCTAAGTAAACTTAAGTAAAGTGTAAATAATAATATTTTACACTAACAAAAGAGATGTAGTTGGGAGAATCCCTCACACTCTCACAAAGAGAAAAGGAACTTGAAGATGAAAGAAAGAGAATAAGTGAAATGTATGAGAGAATGGTTGATAGGGAAAGACAATTTCAACATTATTGGAAACTGAAATAAAGAAAAAGAAGAAAAATTGAATATGATACAACAAGGAGTTCAACACATTATACAATATTGTTTACTAATTAAACTTGGATATGAGGAAAAAATAGAAGCACTAAGGCATCAACTACAATTTGCTAGAGAACATAGAGAGCAACAACCATCTACATTAGAAGCACAACCACATTACCTATCACATGTTGCTAAAAAATACAAGTAACAAGTAAATGAATTGCAAAAGCAACTAAAAAAGATAACCTAGGAGAAAAGTATGGTTGAACAAAGAGTTGATCATGTTGTAGAAATTTCTCTACACTTTAATTTCTTGAAGAAATCCTCAAGGGTTTATGTTGTGTTTCTAAGAGAAAATGTTTTAAGGTGGAAAATAAAGATAATCTTGAAGAGGAAACTAGATTATAATGATGATTTTTAATTTGTGATTGATTACAAGTATAGTTCTCCTCTAGTCTATCAGTTGATGTGTGAGTTTTAACTTCATAGATTTCTTTTAGGACATCATATTCAATCTTTTATAAATTTGTATGTAGGAAATGTCTAGGTAAGGGAATTCATTTCTTTTATGCAGAATCAGGTTGATTGTGAAGAAAAAGAAGATAAATCCTTGGAGATGCAAGAAAGGATATGCCTTTCCATTAGAGAATAATATCCCAAGAATTTTCCATTGGAGAAGATTTTAAAGTTTTGGCACAAACTAGTATGACAACTAAAGTTTATCAACAAAATTTGCAACAATCCATTAGAGATTACATATCTATCATAAACATTATGGAATTTCAAGTTAGAATGACCATTAGAGAAAGATATGAGGCCATCCCACCGATAATTTGACATAGATAACCAATGTCCCTACATAATTTCATTTGGTCATAGACAAGGGCTAGGGAAATATTTGAATTAATTGATGTGTAGAGAACCATATAGATTGTTATGTGATTAAGAACTCCATTTATCATCTTCCCTCCTCTAACATTCAATGCACTAATCAAGTTTAATGACTAGACATTTAAAAATTGGAGGGATGTTATTGAAAGAGACAATGTATATTATCCAAACATGCTTTACACTGCATATAACTTCATAGGATTCCGTCAATCAATTTATATAGAGTAGATGAAAAGGAATCTACCTAATCCATGATGAGGAAATCATGAATTTTAGGAAAGGAGAAATGATAGACATGGAAAAAAGTATTTTTTGTTTTGTTTTAAAATTACTCCAAAGACATCTTTTCCATGATAAATATGTATAATTGATATTACTTATATACAGTTTTATTTAAACTAATGCTACTTAGTTGATTTTCAACCTATAAATTAATATTAGTATTTAGATAATATAATGAATATTTTCTTTGGCATGTTATTCAGAAAATCTTACAAATCTTAGTTATTACTATGCATATCCCATATTTTATCATTTGTGAGTAATGATAGATTTGAGAATAATAGTTTTTGAATATGGTGTAGATGAAGCTTGAGTTAACTTATAATTTTTAGCAATTTGGAATGGTCATCTCATCCAAATAAAGTATAACTGGAGAATCTTCAATGAATCAATGAGTCATCCAAGTGTGCCAATATATGTTAAGAACAATTGTTGACACATTTATTCCACATCTTCCATATTTCTCTAATGTAGCACCAAAATTTCTACTTTTTTTATTTTTAGTATTTTTTTTTCCTAATTAGTAGGAGCCATATTTTTGAATTTTGAATAAGGGATATTCTCTATAAATACCATGTTGTTAGCCTTGTTTTAGGGTAGTAATTTGGATTAGGAGCACCTAAGGGTAAAGGTAAAACCCTAACTCATTTTTGGTTTGTAAATGGTCTAACCAACTATTTAGAGAATAAGTACTACTTATAAATTCCCAAGTTAATCTTAGGAGGTAAGTGTGGGGTGTGAGGTCAAAGTTTGACAACTAGGTCCTGATAGCCAAAAAATTGTTTAATAAGGAAAAATATTGAAAAATATCTTAAAAAGGAAAAGAAGTGCTCAAAAGTGTTCCTTAGGCGTTTTAGGTCCATTTTATAAGTATTGATAACAAATTGGTCAAGTTTAAGGACTTAGTTTGCAAAATTGCAAAAGTTGTCAAAAACTTGCTCATTAACAACTTTGCAATTTTTGCAAAATTGCAATGGTAATTTTTGCACAGTTTGGAAGAAAGAGAAACATGGGTAGTTATGGATCAAAAAAAAACATAAGGTGGTTAGGAGAGCCTATAAGAACACCTTCCAACTCATTTTCAAGGGTTGGACATTCATTTGTATAGACAACACATTTTGAAGGAGAGTTTGGCTTGATAGGAAAATAGAGTTTTGAGGAATGAGCAAGGGAACTTGATTGAATGCTTACTATTTGGAATGAAATATAATATTGGATTCATGTGTTAATTTTGTGTGTAGTTATTTTGGTTTTGAATATTCATTTGATAGGGTTTACAAAATTAGTTAAGATTTGTGTTCCTATTATCTAGTTTTTGATAACCAGTCCTAAAATGGTTGTGGCTTGAACTTCCTTGGCCAAAACACCATGACCTTTGGAAATCAAGATATAGCCCCTGTATACTATACAAATAATATTTTTGTGTTTTTGGAAGTCAAATAGCTAATTTTACAAGTGATCCCTATGCAAGTAGGAAAGGCTTGGCAAGGTACAATGAAAGCTTGTAATGGAGTTTTGGTGAGAACAGAGGATTGGAACGTGCCAATATTGTGTAGAAAATGAAGGAGTAGAATATCATGGGTCCATAACTCAAAGGAGGAAGTTGGAGCCATTTTTTGAAGTTTCATTATCATTTCCTTTGAAACCCTTGAAACAAGGGTATTTTGGAGTCATACTATATGGTCACCATAAAGGTCTAAAACCTAGAAACCATTCAAGCCTATGTCATTAGGAATCAAAGTCATAAAGGCACCTAGAGGCCTTGTTAAGGGTTTTTGGGAGTTATAGCTAGTTCCTTGTTTTTAGGAGGGCTAATAGGGGCTCTTAGGGCTACAAGGGAAAACATGGCAATTTGGAGTTGTGGGTACGGTAGACTTACCAAAATGATGCAAAATGGCATGAAATGTGGCAAGAACCATGGAAAGATAGTCTAAACTTGATTTTTTCCCTTTAGGTTCATTTGGTGGAGTTTTGATACACTAGGTCAAAAAGTGCATTGTTGGTGAACTGAAGGTAGAGGATAGAAACTTGAATTGTTGGGAGAGTTTTCTTATTGAAAGGGGTTTGGGAAGGATTCCTCTAGGTTGAAGTTTGGAATAGTAACCTTAAGTAGGCCAGGAGTAGCCTTGGTAGAGTAGGAAATCTCTAAAGTGAAGAAGCACTCCATCAAAGTGATATCAAAGTCATAAGATTTTTGCTTGTGGTGGTATGTTGTATTCCACTAAGTAAAGTGGATCTTCAAGGATGGTTACCAATACATAGTTGGAAAAGGAGGTAGATGAGAAAAATAAGCTCATGGAAGTGAAGACCAGGCTTCCTAATGAGGCCATAGAGGAGATAAAAGATAGGTTAAAAGAGATGGAAGATGCAACCTAAGATAAGGAAGATGAAGACTTTAGTAGGGGTAAAGGCAAGGTGAGTTTGGAGGATGAAATAACTAAACCAGATCCTGCACTTGGTGAGCATGAACCATTCCTCAAATCCCTCAAAGAATTTGGAGGAAATAATCTTGAAAATGTGTCATTATTCCATGACAAGATGGATACAGACATAGTCCTAGAATGGATTGAGAGTATATAAAACTACTTTGAATGGGAAGGGACAAAAAAGGCTTAGAAAGTGAGATTTTCTAAGTCAATATCAAAGGGACAAGCATTGACATAGTGTAATTTTGTGCAAGAGGAAAGAGAGAGTGAAGGGAAGAAACCAATAGCCAATTGGAAGGATATGATAGTAAAGATAAAGGAGACTTATTTGCCAAAAGACTATGAGAATTAAATTTACAAGTAGAGGCAAAATCTCAAGCAGAAGGATCTTGATGTGGCTACTTGCACTAAGGAGTTCCAAAAGTTGACTCTAAGGTGAAGGGTACAAGAGGTAGAGAGCATCAAGATGGAAAGGTACCTAAATGGCCTTAAGTGGTCTATTCAGGATGAGTTGAGCTTTTTTAGTCTCACCACATTATAAAACATTTTCAAATGGCTAGGAAAGTGGAAGATAAGTTGAGGAAGAAAGGGGATTCAAGTTCCAAAAAAAGAGGTAAAGGTAAAGACTTCAAAGGTGGCTCAAGAGGAGGTTCTAGTGGAAGGACTAATGAGTTGAGTTGTTATGGAGATTCTAAATGGAGTGAGCAGGATAGTGAGACCAGTCAAAGGGGAGGCTATAGTAGAGGAAGAGGATCGAATAATGGTGGTAGAGGCAGATATGGGAACAATAATAGAGATTCACACTTCAACAATATGAAGTGTTACAACTATGGAAATTTGTGGCATCCTACCTATAGATTTCTAGAGAAGGAATCATCTTATTGGGAGAAGAAGATCATATATGTCCAAGAGAAAGACAATCCCAAAATAGGTAAAGTGGACCTTGACATAGAGAAGGGTGAAAATATAATGTTGAAGAGAGTCTTGGTTAAGAAGCCAGTAAAGGAGGAACCCAAGTAGAGAAGAGAACTTTTTAGGACTACTTGCAAGATACTAGGTAAGGTATGTAAGGTAATCATAGACTAAGGGACTACTAATAATGTATTGTTAGAGGAAGCACTCTAAAAGCTTGGCTTAACAAAGATTCTCCATATGTATCCTTATAGGGTGACTTGGTTGAACAAGGGGTAGAATGTACTAGTCAATGAATATTAGAAATCATTATTGCAAAGTATAAAGATAGAATCCTATGTGACGTGCTTCCCATGGATGCTTTCCATTTAATTTTAGGAAGACCTTGGTAGTATGACAAGGAGGTAGTGCATCATGAGAAGGAAAACAAGTATTCTTTCAAGAAGGATGGGGTCACCTATAGAATACAATCCATAGTGGAGGAAGATAAGGTAAATAAGGCTACTACTAAGACATTGTTGATGAGTGGGAACAAATTTCTCAAATACTTGAAGGAAAGTGAAGAAGTTGTGTATGCCATAATGTTGAAGCCCAAGGAGGAGAAGTCACCTTCACAAGCACCTATATCTACAGAATTGCAAGAATTATTGGAACAATTCAAAGATATAATCTGTGATGGAGTACCACCAAAATTTCCTCCAAAGAGGGCCATAACTCATCAAATTTACTTCATACTAGGAGCATCACTGCCAAACAAAGCTACACTCAAGATGACTCTAGAGCATAACAAAGAAATTTCAAGTCAAGTCCAAGAGTTTCTTGATCAGGGGCTGATTAGGAAGAGCATTAGTCCATGTGTAGTACTAGTTGTCCTAGAACCTAAAAAGAGAGGTAAGTGGAGAATGTGTATTGATTCTAGGTCAATCAATGAAATCATAATTAGATAAATATTTCTTATTCCTAGGATAGAGGATCTAATGGAATTTTTAGGTAGAGCTAGGTACTCTTCCAAAATTTATCTCAAGAGAGGCTATTATCAGATTAGGATGAAGGAGGGTGATGAATTGAAGTCTCCATTTAAGACTACTAAAGGTCTTTATGAGTGGTTGGTAATTCCATTTGGCTTTACCAAGACTTTCATGAGAGTCATGAATGAGGTTTTGAAAGATTACATAGGAATGTTTGTTGTTGTGTATTTGGATGACATCCTCATATGTAGTAAGACAAATAAGGAGCATATGAAGAGCCTAGAAATGATGTTGAGGAAGCTTCAAGATGAAAATTTGATAGTGAACCTTGAGAAAAGTGAGTTCATGAAGGAGGAGCTAGCGTATATGGGTTTTGTGGTATGCCAAGGGAATCTAAAAATGGACAAAGATAAGATGGAGGTAATCATGAGTTGGCCTACTCCTAGATCTTCTACTGAGGTCAAAAGCTTTCATGGCCTAGCACAATTTTATAAGAATTTTGTGAGAAGGTTTACGGATATTTGTGCACTTTTAATGAATGACACCATCAAAGGAGGCATGAAGACCAAGTTCACATGGACCAAGGCAATAGATGAAAGTTTTGAGAGGTTGAAGAAGGTAGTGGCAACTCAACAAATATTGGATTCACCTAGCTTTGAGAACCCATTTATGGTGGAATGTGATGCTAGAAACATAATAGTTGGGGTAGTATTAAGCTAAGAGGGTAGGCTAGTAGCATTTTTTAGTGAGAGGCTTAATGAAGCTAAGACAAGGTATTCAACATATGACTTGGAGCTCTATGCACTTGTTCAAGCTCTTAAGAAGTAGAGGAATTACCTATTGCCTAAGGATTTTTTTGTATTCAAAGACAACCAGGCCCTTCAACTCACAAGAGAAACTAAGTTTGAGGTACATCAAATGGATGGAGTTCTTGTAGTCCTACACTTTCACTATTAAACATATAGAAAACCAAGCCCTTAGTTTTATCAACTCATAAGAGAAACTAAGTTTGAAGTACATCAAATGGATGGAGTTATTGTAGTCATACACTTTCACTATTAAACTTAAGAAGGGTACAAATAACAAGGTGGGAAATGCTCTGAGTAGGAGATTACTGACAGTACAAGAGGTCAAGTTGCAGAGCATAGGATTGGAAGAACTCAAGGACTTATATGAGGAGGACACTAATTTTTTAGTAGCCTACAAGGTATGTACTAATTTTGAAAATCATTGTCATAGTGACTTTTCTAAATATACCTTGAAAAATTGGTTATTTTTCAAGGGCCAACAGTTGTGCATCCCAAGGGGATATATAAGGGAAAATATCATACAAGAGAAGCAAGAATGGAAGCATGAGTCAAAACTTTGGCCTTAACAAGACATTAGACCTTGTGGAAATATTCTACTACTGGTCCAAGATGTAAAGGGATGTAAGGAGGTATGTGGAATAGTAAAGCATATCTTAGAAGGAAAATGGAACTTCATCAAATACAAGACTTTGCCAACCTCTACCCCTTCCTAATAGGCCTTGAGAATGCATCAGCATGGACTTCATAGTGGGATTGCCAAGGACTAGGACATGGTTAGGTAGTGTGTTTGTGGTAGTAGATAGGTTAAGCAAGATGAGCCACTACATCCCATGTAAGATAATACATGATGAAAGCAATATATCCAACCTATTCTTCAAAGAGGTGGTCAAAATACATGTGTTACCAAAGAGCATACTGGCTGACAGAGATGTCAAATTTATGGGGCACTTTTGGACGACCCTATGGAAGAGGCTAGGAACAAACCTAGCTCATAGCTCTACCTAGCATCCCAAAATAAATGAGTAGATAGAAGTCATCAATATGGTCCTAGACAACCTCTTAAGGTGTCTTACTAAGGAGTATAGTAAAAGTTGGGAGTAAGTCATCCCTCGGGCAGAATTTTCCTACAATGACAGTAAGAACAGGACAACAGGATTAAGTCCTTTTCAAGTAGGGTATGGTAATCATCCAAGAGGCATAATGGAGTTAAGGGACCTACTAGAACATTTAGTGGGCATGTTGATGACTTTGTTCAATCTATGAAGGAGGTGCATAATCAGGTTAAGCAAACCTTGATGGAGGCAAATCAGAAATTTAAGAAGAAGAAGGATGAGGGGAGAAGAGAACTAAAATTTCAAGTGGGATATTGAGTGATGATCTACTTGAGAAAAGGAATGCTATAGAAGGGCATCCATAGTAATTTTCAAATGAAGAGGATTGGGCCATGCAAGGTACTTGAGAAGTATGGACACAATGCCTACAAAGTAGACTTACTAAAGGACATGGATATCTCTCCCATATTGAATGTCAAAGATCTAATACCTTATAAGGATCCAAAGGTGGATGAAGTAGAGTATCAAGAAGAGGTAAGCAAGGACATCTCAAAATCACAGGTACCTGAAAGGAAGAAACCATAGGTGGAGAGATATTGGATTATAGGGTGAAGAAGAGGACAAGGAACAAGTTTTATCAACAACATCTAGTGAATTGTTTAGATACACCTAAAGGTGAGGCCACTTGAACTACTAAGAGTGATTTTATGAAGCATGATATCAGAAAGGAATTCCTCTCTCTACAAATACCTTAGGCTTCTTCTTGTAGGGGGAGAATGGTGTAGGAGCACCTAGGGGTTAAGGGTAAAACCCTAACTCATTTTTGGTTTGTAAATGGTCTAACCAAACATTTAGAGAATAAGGACTACTTATAAAGTTCCAATTTAATCTTAGGAGGTGTTATTAGGTAAGTGTGGGGTGTGAGTTAAAGTTTGACAACTATGACCTGATAGGCAAAAATTGCTCAAAATTGCTCAATAAGGTAAAATATGGAAAAATACCAAAAATTGGGGACAAAAGTGTTCAAAAGTGGTCTTTAGGTGTTTTAGGTTAATTTTATAAGGTTTTATAACAAATTAGTCAATTTTGAAGGCTTAGTTTTTAAAATTGCCAAAGTTGTCAAAAAGTTGCTCATTAACAACTTTGAAATTTTTAGAAAATTGCAATGGCAATTTTTGCACAATTTGGAAGAAAGAGAAACATGGGTATTTATGGATCAAAAAAAAGGACAAGTGGTTAGGGGAGCCTATAATAACACCTTCCAACTCAGTTCTAGAGGTTTGAGAATCATTTATATGGACATCACATTTTGAAGGAGAGTTTGGTTTGACTGGAAAACAAAGTTTTAAGGAATGAGCAAGGGAACTTGATTGAATAGCTTACTGTTTGGAATGAAATATAATCTTGGATTCATGTGTTAATTCTATGTACATTTGTTTTGGATTTGAGCATTCATTTGATAGGGTTTAAAAAATTAGTTAAGATTTGTGTTCATGTTGTCCAATTTTGGATAACCAATCCTAAAATGGTTATTGCTTGAACTTCCTTGATAAAAAAACCATGGACTTTGGGAATAAATAAATAGCCCCTATATACTATTTAACTAATGATTTTAAGTTTGTGGTAGTCAAATAGCTAATTTTACAAGTGATCCCTAGGCAAGCAAAAAAGGCTTGGCAAGGTGCAATGAAAGCTTATAATGGAGTTTTGGTGAGAATAGAGGATTGGCACATGCAATATTGTTTAGGAAATGAAGGAGTAGAATATTAGGGGTCTTTAACTCAAAGGAGGATATTGTATGTGGATTTTTGAGCCATTTGTGGAAGTTTCATTGCCATTGAATTTGAAACCCTTAAAACAAGGGTTTTCTAGAGTTGTATTGTACGATCACCACAGAGACCTAAGACCTAGAAATATTCAAGCCTAGGTCATTAGGAATCAATGTCCTAAGGACACCTAGAGGCTTTGTTAAGGGTTTTTAGGATTTATAGCTAGTTCCTTTGTCATGCCCAAACCTATAGGGCAAAAACTCAACTAATTTTTTTAAAAAAACATTTAAATTATACATCAGAGATTATCTAATAATGGTGATAATTAGATGATGAGTCCATACTAGCATTGGGTTAAGGTTTTCTTGTAAGTCTGATTGTTACGACAAGAGTGAAGATATTGAGTTTTTTAAGACTCACCGGCCATTGATTGACCACCTTCTGGGAATCACAATCATCACATGTATCAATCTAGGTGGCAAGGTACTTGTCATTACATCACTGAATAATCTGATTCTTACATTGAATACGATCATGACAATGGGGTAAGTCTTGCATGGTTCCTTCGAATCTATTCTAGAGAGGATAATTTCATACATTGACAAACATCCCACTAACTTACTAATTTTTCCAACTTCAACTAGGTAATGATGAGCTAATCATCTATTTTCTAATGTTTCACCAAATAAAGTTTGTAGCCCTAACCTACTTAAGATCATACATTATAATTATAGTTGTGGAACTTGTAGATGACTAAAGATCTCTGACTAAGAAGGTAATATGTCTAGATATGTATATAAATCCTTACTCAAGTATTTTGACAATGAAATTTCTATTTGTATAAGTGTAAACATGACCCCCTAGACATATTCATATTTACCTCAGATGATATACACCATTATGATTACACATAGAAACCTCTTTACATTCACATATCAATACAAGGAGCTTAAGTAAGATTTTTGAATAGAAACGACAAGGGTCTATTAATATATAGACTTTATACACATATCATGATCCACTTTATTCTAACTATCTCTACCTTTAGTTTTATTAATATTAACTACCTTACAATCAATTTCATTCTACAATTTATTGATAACTCTTAAGATTACTCATGATATTCATCTATTGAATTCTTATTGGATCCATATCAAATCTTACTAGTCCACCATTGTTACTTCATATAATTGATCTTATATGAATCCTTAGTTCTTAACAACTTTGAATTTCAAATATTCATCTTTTCTAAATTGTTCATACTTGCTAGCATGGTTGCTAACAATCATATTGAATTCGTACTATACAATGCATCTACTGACTACTTCCACACTTAGTAGATTAACTTGATTAACCCCTTTTTTTTTAAAATTGCACCTTCATCCCATCCTTATCCTCTCAGATGGGGCACACACACACACACACACACACACACACACACACACACACACACACACACACACACACACACAGACACACACAAATCTATCTATTCCATTTATTTATTTAATTACTATTATTATTATTATTATTTTTATATCTTAATTCCTCTATTCAATAATTAATATTGCATGTAGTAACCTTCCTAGAGTACTAGACTAAGCCTTCATATGTCTCATGATCTCTACCACTCCCATTCACAAATTTAACCCATATTCTATTAGCCATAAAAAGTTCATATCTGATCAACATACCCCATATATATATATATATATATATATATATATATATATATATATATATATATATATATATATATATATATATATATATATATATATATATATATATATATATATATATATATCTTTTGCTTACATAACATTTTAAATGAAGCATATATTTATATATGTTAAATAACTATTCTAATACCAAGATGTTCTAATTCAAACACAAAACTTAATTCTTAATTATATTAAATCTAAACTAAACTAATAACATCCAAATTTAAACTATACTAACACTTTTCCAAATCTAAACTATTCTACTACATTTACACATCTAATATGTTCTATTACCTATACAAACATAGACCAAATTGACCCCACGTGCTCCTTCTCCTAGGCGAGTTTCACAAGCCCCAAGGAGTCCAACAAGCTGGTCTTTTTCCATACTCCACTTTATTGGCACCAAATAAAAATGGAGAAGAGAGGTTGGTCTTAAAAAAAAGGTCTCTGACAAGATGCAAAACATACCATTAAATAAGTCCTTGACTTTTGCATCATGCAAGTTGGTTTATTAGTTTAAAATCTACCCTTCATCTAGGTTAGTGCCTAGGGCCCTAGAATGCCGTGATTATCTTGGCTTGAGGTGGGGGAAGCATGGGAAAATGGGGTTTGACTCAATGCTGATTTGTCCCCTCTCTTGTCATAGTGCCAAATTTTGGGTGAGTGTTTGGATTTTATATATATATATATATATATATATATATATATATATATATATTGTATGTTCATTTACAACTATTTCATGGTTGGTGGGGGTGTCTTAGGTTACATCCTAGTGCAGCAAGTGGGTGTGAAGTAGGTGTTTAGCCTTGCTCTAAATGCATAGTCTATATTTTTAATTATATATTTTTATATTATTTTCTAAATGATTGTGGGATCCAATAGGGTCATGTCTCATGGATAAGTTCAAGGACTAGGCTATTGTTATAGTTTAGGTTTTAATCCCATGTACCATTTTAATAATATTTTAAACACCTACAATTCTTAGTACATTCCCTTGAATTAAATATTAGTCTGTAATCTAGGGCAGGATTTATTTTCCTTCCCATACATTTTTTAGAGGGCAAAATATGCATCTACAGGCTTGTTCCTTTAGGTATTTTCTTGGTGTGAAATTCTCTACTTGGTTATTCACCATTGCTCCATAGTTATGACATTATTCTTATTTAAAGGCTAGAATACTTTGTGTGTAATACCTTGGAACATATTCAAATGTGAATAATTTGATCAAATAAATCTATCAAAACCAAATCCTATAAATTTCATCCATTTTGATCAACATGGAAGAAAACTTTAATATATTTCCACACCTTCAACTCATTACAAAATTCTTTTACATATTCAAGAATACTTTTGAAAACAAAATACAATTTCTTCCTAGTATCTCATGGTTTTATTTTGAATACAAGATCACCTATACTTGCTAATCTTCAAGGATGTCTTCAAATACATTGAAGTGTCAGCAATATTAATTCCTCTTTGATAGTGAAATGAGCTTTCATTTCCTTTTTTATTTAACTATGATTCAAAAAAAAATACAATCTTTCACTTATTAGAACAACTATAAGCAAAATCTGTTAGTGTAGTTTTTTATTTTTCCTATTTTGCTAGGTTTTTTCTACACTTTTAATAATCTCGCTTAGGTTAATAGAGCATGTCTTATTAGGTGAATGGTTGTGAGGTGTCACCTTCCTACATGTGAGCATCAATTAGCTATCTTGGGAAGATGCTTTGCTATCTTTAGTCCGATAGATGGTTGCTCCTTATTGGTTGGTGTTGCCACCTCCTCCCTCTTCCTAGCCTATTTAAGCATGCTACCTGGCTTGTATTTGTATCTCTTATTTTTGCATCCTCTTAATGCTATTTTGCTTCCAGCATTTGCATTACTCTCTTGGAGACTAACTCTATGATGCTATTTTGATTTTGTATCATTTGCATTCATAGTTTAGATATTTACTCTTTGCACTAGTTTTCTAGGTTATTAATCTTATCAGATTCCAACATGGTATCAGAGCTTTTCTATGTGCAAGAGTAGATTTTAGTTTCCTTATTTGAGAGATTCGGGGGGGGGGTGGGGGCAAATAAACTTTATTGTAGTTTTTTTTAAAAATGAAGTATGCTCTTCTCTTGCATCTTTGGATGATCCTGAGAATCAGAAAAGTTTTGACAAAAATAGTTTTTCTCTAGGGTTTCAATCTCAAATCTGACAACCAACTTGCATATTTGGAGTTTTCAATCAGTTTTGCAGGTTTCAGCATGCCATTGATGGACTTAAGAAGCTGATCCAGCATTTGCATGTCATATTTTGGTTGCTGGGGTCATTTTTTGATTTTTGGAGCCATTTTTTACTGTTAAAAGCATCTGATTTACACTATAGCAACATCTTCTGTACATCAGCAAGAAAAATGCTTTCTGGGTTTTGTTTGCAGCCTCAAAAAACCATCTGGGTATCTTTTAGATTTTGCATGAAAGCTATATATTTTTCAGAATAGAGCATGCAAAGCTACAGCCATACCCCTCTCTGTTGGCAGTCGCAAATTTGAATGCAGTTTTCAAATGTCTCGTTCTTGTTCATACAAACTCCGATTTTGATGATTCTTGTTATGAAATTGGCTATTTTTTTGTGCTCTATCCACTAGTGGAGTTGTTTTTTGATTTTCATGCATGAATTCTTCAAAAATTGCAGATTCTCAGCCGTGACTGTGCACAGTTCTTGTTTTGAAAACTTTGAAGGATCATAACTTTCTCATATGACCTCGTATTGAGGTGATTCTTTTTTTGAAAGTGCATGATTTTTTGAGTAGATCGCATTGGTGCTATTTGTTTCCTTAATTATTGTGCCCAAGTTTCACTTCTAGCATATGCTCTTCATGAGGGTTTGTAATGCATTGAACTCAAGACCACTGAGTAATTCTTTCTAGTGGTAGTTGTAAACGCACTAAAATAAAGTGCCAAATCATATTTCTTTGAGAGGGGGTTCTTTGATTGAGTAAAGAGGGGGGGCATTGTCGTGGCTGGGTTCTCTTCTTTCTAGCATTTCTTCTCTACATTTCTTCATCATGGATCAAAAAAATATGCCCATCCTAACTCCATACAATTACTTTGAGTGGAAATCACGCATGACAATTCACTTAAGGAAAGCTGGATTAAATAGGATAACTATGGGACTTGAAACTGAACCTGCTAAAAATGAAGATAAGCCTAAGTGGTTTAACAAATGTGATGAGGCATTTGGAACATTGTGTTTGTTTGTTTCTCTTGACTTGCTATTTCACATTGAATCTTTGGATACACCAAATGAAGTATGGACAAAGCTAGAAACACTATTTGGCACACAAGATTCAATGAGGGGTCATATGTTGGAAAATGAGTTAATTAGTTTGAGTCTAGGCAATTTCAACACAATCCAAGATTTCTTCACCAAATTGAAATCACTAAGGCTATAGTTAAAACAATTTGGAATTGAAAAGAAAGATGAACAACTGATTCTTAGTATTCTCTCTAAGCTAAGTTCAGAATATTCTGTGTTTGTCTCTACCTTCTATGCTACTAAGGGTGCACTTGGTACTCAATTCACCATGCCATCTTTAGATAATTTTGTTGTCAATCTCACTCGAGACCAGGACAAGCTAATCCAAATGGGCATTCTTAAGTCCTCTAAGTCACATACCTTGGCTACCAACCAAGGCACAAAAGAACAACAAGGACAAAGTAGTAACAACAATAGTAAGGACAAGAAACAAAAGAATAGCGAGGAGAAGAAGGATCAGATGTTGGTTTCTTCAAAAGCAACTATTGATACACCATCTTCCAAGGGTGATAAGCCTAAGAAAGAAAAGGTCAAATGTGGCTATTGTAAAAGACCTGGTCATGATGAACATAAATGTTTGCAGAAACAACTTGATCACTTGACATACATTCTTGAGAAGAATAATATCAGTGTTCCTGAGTCTATCAAACAAAGTTCTAATGAAGGGTCTAACAAGGAAAAAGAAAACAGCAAGGGGAAAGGAAAGGGCAAGGTCCTTTTTGCAGTTGCTTCCTCACCATCCACTTGGGTTCTTGATTCGGGTGCTTCACACCACATGGCTTCATCTAAGGAAGAACTTGCATCTTTTTAGCCATGTACTATGCCTTCTATTTTGATGGGTGATAACACTCTTGTTGAGGTGAGTGGGAGAGGGTTTGTTGATGTGGGGGATGGCACATTCCATGATGTTCCTTATGTACCTTCATTGTCAACTAATCTCCTATTAGTACACCAGATCACTCACACAGGTTTAGGCAAGCACGTTGAGTTCACTCCTGATTCAGTAGAGATACATGAGTTGCACAATGATTCTATAGTTGTAGTTGGGAGAGCAGATTATCAGTCACGACTCTATATGTTTTCTCACTTTGTTCCTGATCCTCCTTTGACTATTTCACTCATTCACTCTAATGATGTGAGTAGATTATGGCATGAGCAGTTTGGCCATCTTAACTTCCACTACTTGCATCAGCTTAACCAGCAGAGCATGGTCATAGGGTTGCCTTCTACTTTGACATTGGAGTCACTTGGAATACATGATAGATCTTCTAATCGGTCAGATTCACTTGAGCAGTCTTCTACCTCCACTTTTGATGCAGAGAGTGATTCAGAGGACTCACCTCCTTCCTCTCCTAGTCATCATTTACAGGTTGATGATTCTCCTCTAGATTCTCCATCTTTTGGTCCACTTTGGGCTAGACAGACCTTGCAGTTTGTAGGTGATTGGGTTGGGGATCCATCAGACACCAAGCAGACTCATTCACAATTCCAGGATGCTCTACATATCTTCATTGCTATTGCCTCAAATCCACAGTCCTTTCATGAGGCTTCTAGTATTTTTGAGTGGGATACAACTATGCAGAAAGAGTATAGTTCCTTGATGAGGAACCACACTTGGGATCTTGTCCCTTTTCCTAAGGGAAGAAAACTTGTTCGATGTAAATGGATCAATCGGACAAAATTTGCAAGCTTTGCTGGGGGTGTGGGATGTTTCATCTTTTGGGGGGGCCTCTTCCTCTCACTTGGAGTCCTAATTTTCTTTGGGGAGTCTCTTTTCTCTCTCTTTTGGGGGAATTTTATGTACATGGGTACCTCATCAGGCTTGACTTGCCAGGACCCATTTCTACATCCACCTAAGCTTCTCTTATGGGGGGGTGTTAGTGTAGTTTTTTATTTTTCCTATTTTGCTAGGTTTTTCCTACACTTTTAATAATCTCACTTAGGTTAATAAAGCATGTCTTATTAGGTGAATGGTTGTGAGGTATCACCTTCCTACATGTGAGCATCAATTAGCTATCTTGGGAAGATGCTTTGCTATCTTTAGTCCGATAGATGGTTGCTCCTTATTGGTTGGTGTTGCCACCTCCTCCCTCTTCCTAGCCTATATAAGCATGCTACCTGGCTTGTATTTGTATCTCTTTTTTTTGCATCCTCTTAATGCTATTTTTCTTCCAACATTTGCATTACTCTCTTGGAGACTAACTCTATGATGCTATTTTGATTTTGTATCATTTACATTCATAGTTTAGATATTTACTCTTTGCACTAGTTTTCTGGGTTATTAATCTTATCAAATTCTAACAAAATCTCTATATTCTCTCTACACATCTACTACAATATGCCATAGAAAGGGAACCTCCTTCCACATTTCAGCAACACAACATTGGAAACTCAACTTCATTATACATTATGAGATGACAAAGAAAAGATTTATCTCTTTACAATCACTTGGTTCTCCAATAGAACCAAGGGTGAAACCCTAATCTCTCCAAGAAATCCACCTTCAAAGAAAACCTACATCACAACACAAACTTGGAACCATGGAGGCTCACCTCCCAACCTAGGCCTCAAGGAGGCCACCCCTGCACTAGGGGAACAAGGCTCAACTAGGATACATTTAAACATCATCACAATAACAAGAATCCAACATGAATACCACAGTTTAAACATTTACAATCCCCAACCAAGGCTTGCACAATGATTCATAGATGGAATCATAAACATTGGGTGAAGTTGGGCTCTTCAAGGAGGAGAATGCCATATCCTTGTGAAAAAAAAAAACTTGCAGCTACAATATTTCAACAATACTTCCAAGAAACATGCTACACCAGGGCTAACAATAACACATGCCTCAACAAGCCTATCAACATTTACTCCTCTTCATATATCCTCACCTATACCTCCCATAGAACAATAGAAAGGCATATGGCTTCAATGGAGCCCATACTCTATGAAAATTTTCCCCTCTCCAAGAGGATGATTTCTCAACTTCAATGTTGAGCCCAACTAACACCTTCACCCCAAGGCTTCTCTTCCCTCCCAAGGTGAGTGAAGCCTTCACACCCATCATAAAATTCAATCCACAACCACAATTCAAGAAAATAAAACCAAATGCAAATAGATTCAACATGATCACCCACATACACAAACATTTACAACATGCACCATATCAAACACATAGATCCTACAAGAACACTCTTACAATTTCCATCTTCAACTTTCATGAGATGAAGAAAACATGGCATGAAGCATTAACCTCCTTCCAAGCTATGGTTGTGAAATGGTGATCAAGATCTTTCCCTTTTATTGGCTTCCAAGCTTCCTCTTCCAAAACCCTATTTGTCTCTACAATTAGAGAGTGAGTGAACAACCACTAAGTTTGGCACAAGCTCCCTAAAATTTACTAGAATGGTATTACATGGTATTACACTTATAATAACTAGAATTTACTTTAGTCTCTAACAGGATCTCATAGATTATTTTTTTGTAATAGAAATGTCAATCATAACCTAATTATCCCTTGATCTTATTTATTTCATCAAGATCTATAATAGGGTACTAATGTGGGCCTTACATCCTTGTTTTTAGGAGGGCTAAAAGGGATTCTTAGGGCTACAAGGGCAAACTGTGAAATTTGGAGTTGTGGGTATGGTAGACATACCAAAATGATGAATAATGACATGAAATGTGGTAAGAACAATGGAAATATGGTCTAAACTTTATTTTGGCCCTTAAGGGACATTTGGTGTAGTTTTGGCATACTAGGTCAAAAAGTGCATTGTTGGGGAATTGGAGGTAGAGCATGAAAACTTGAATTGTTGGGAGAGTTTTCTTGGTGAAAGAGGATTGGGAAGGAGTCCTATAGGTTGGGTTTTTTAATAGTAACCCTAAGTAGGATAGGTGTAGCCTTGGTAGAGAAATAAATCTCTAAAGTGAAGAAGCTCCCCATCAAAATCATTTTCCCAGTAGTAGGAATCAGCTAGTTAGTAATTCAAGTTTTAGGAATCAATTCATTTTTTCTTTATATTGTTGTAGTTAGAACTTTTTGTTTCTGGGCTTCATTTTGAACATTGGAATAATCTAAGATAATGGTTGATTTACATTTTTGTGTTGTGTAATCTATGATTTTGGATAGTTTGCCACTTTTATTCAATTCGGAATGGTAGTTTTGATGGCCATTATTTATGAAGACACTCATTTTCAGATGAATATTGTAGGAATTATTCTTGCATTTGTGAATTTGAAATTGGTTAAAGTAAGAATCATAATTGTTCACACTATTTTTAGAGTTAGATCAATATTCATCCCTTGTGTTAATAATTAAATTACAAAATGAAAGATGATTTATTTTATTAAGAACATAAGTGGTGTAGATTTAGAGTCATTATTTCGGTTCTTTAAAGACATAGAAAATTTTCTTAAACACAATAGTAATCTAGGATCTTTTGATTTTTAAATTGTGATTTGAATAGTTATTTCACAAATCATCTTAGATTTATAATTGTATGCATTAATCTTAACTATTGAAATTAAAGGGAGAGTATTTACAATCCATTCTAGGTTCAAAGATTAAGATCGTTTAGTTCATAGTATAAGCTATTTTGTTTTGATTAGAGAAAGAGAGAATTAGGAGAATTCCAAATAGCTCCAGATAGAACCAAAAATTCAATTTAGTAACTACTTACAGTGCAAAACCCCACAAAACTCACTGAGTGTTATAGAGGATCCTTATAGAAAATTTCCTTCTACAAACCCTAGTTGACATTGAGCTAAAATAAAATGATGCTAGTTGACAAAGCAACAAACTTGCACATCATCATTCTTTGCCATACTCAAAAAAAGTCCCTTTAAACCAAGATCTATCTTCTCTCTTTCCATTAATGTTATTCTTATAATAACCAATATAATTACCTCTAGTGTAGTTACCTCTTCCTCTTCTTCCACTATCTTCTTTCCTTTTAGATTTACCTTTGTCATTAGTTGTGTTATCAAATTTGTTGCTTTCTCCAAATTTATTCTTCTAATTCACTATTATCAAATCTATTGTTATTTCCTTGCCAAAAGTCCTTTACCTCTTAGGCATACAAATATGATTCTTCAACACTTTCCATAATTATAAAGCTAATATCATCTTGTATAGAATTCCTCAATCCATTCAAGTACATAGCAACATTCTCAAACTCATCATCAATATGTCTAAATATAATTGTTAGTGTAAATAATTATTATTTACATTTTACTTAAGTTTACTTAGGATAAATGCATTATTTTATTATTTCTTAGGTTAGATACCTTGGAGTTTTCATACTCACATGAGTTGTCTTATTGACAACACAAGAGTAAGAAACTCTATTTTAACACATGGTGTCTACAACATAATTTTACATGACACACCTTTGTAGGCTTATCCTCACATCATCACACTAACTCCTATGCTTAATGGAGGATAATCCACTCCTGGTGGACATGTGCTTAGTTGTGAGGCTTATCATATTGATAACTCCTAGACATTCTAGAAGCATTCTAGAGGCCTTTATATTCAGGCACTTCTAGTGTACTTAATCAAATACAATTAATTGAATATCATGTTGTTATTATGATCATACTCAGTTAGTCTATTTTTTGCTAGTTATTGTGCTTCTTGGTCTTAGGTGATTTTTCCCTAAAGAAAATTCTTACATGGTATCAAAGCTATACCAAATTCTTACATGGTATTAGAGCCATAGGAGCCTCATTTCATAGCCATTGGAGATCATTCTTGCTTCACCTCTCTAAAGACACCTCAACACACATCTAGAGTATCCATAATGTATTGGGAGCATCTAGAGCCAAAGTGAACCTCACCATTGCATTTGGAGTGTCAATTCAATGGAAATTTACTATAAATTCACCTATGTTGGGCCATAGTTAATTTTGAGGCAATTTTTTTTTTGCAAACTAGCACTGGAAGGCTTGATTTACAAATTTGGTATGATCATTTTAGATCTCTGAATTTAATTTTTAGATCTTCTTATTTTATTATTTCATTCTCTACAATTTCTCTACATTATTTTTTAGATTTTCATATTTCGTCTGAAAAATTTTGGCCATCAGGCCAATAGGAGAGATTTTTTGTAGGTGAAGATTAGAGCTTGCTGGTGCAAATCAAATAATGGCATCGTATTCAAAAGGTCAAAAAAACCCAAATCAATTTTTGTTTCACCAAAATTGGACATCCGAGGTGAATTCTAGAGTCAATTGATTTTTGGAGGTGCGACAGTGACGATTTAGGAAAAGTAATTGTAGAGGTGATTTTAAAAAAGTGATATCTCCCTCATACAGACTCCTTTTTTCAAGCAATTTTTTTGAGTTTTGGGGTAGAATTTCATGATCTACACATTGCAACAGGATTTTTGAGATCTTTGTTCTTGAATATTTCTGCAAGTCACAAATCTCAATTTTTACATCAAATGCTTAGTATAGGCTCATCTAGACTCCAAAATAGGTTCCATTTTTTTTGAAAGTGAATAATTTTTTATCAACTTTCTAGATCTTCAATCAAATTATAGGCTTGTGTGGACAAAAATACCACTTTCAAAAATAGGTCCTTTTTTTGCATTGTATTGCTTCAAAATTATTGTATTTCTAAGCTACATTGTAAAGTTTTATATTTAAACTATAAAAGGAGGTTGTAAACAGAAAAATTAGAAATCCACTTTTGTCCATTTTGACAAAGTGGCCCATTGTAATCACACTACATATAAAGTGCCAAATCATACATTACAGGGGGTTGATTGATTTTTCTTTTATTCTAGGGGGTGCATACATTCATTGATCTCATGGAGTTTTGTTTCATGTTGGTTTGGTGTTAGACCAAAGTTGACAAAGAGGAACTATCAGAAATGGAGTGCTTTAATCATTGATCATCCAAGAAGAGAGCATAAGAAAGTATTTATTTATCTATGTTCCAACAAACTACTCTCTTACATTAATCTGCCAACTGTTAAAATTATTTTAGATATCATTTATTTCAGTGTCAATCATTATTGCTTTGATGTCATTGACAAGTACAATTATCCTTATGACATTTGGATGGGTCTTTGGAAAGTATATGGAGATCCCACAGTTCCTCCATTTCCAAAGGACATTCTACCTCCAGTCACTCCAGTAATGGTACCTTCAATTCTAGATGAGATCATACATCTTGATGCTCCTGTTGATTCTACTGATTTAGTTCCAGCTATAGATGTTCTTGATTTAGTACAATAGGAATTACCATGTCTTCCTACTTCAACTTCGTGGGATGAATTCCTTCTAGACATTGTAGGGCTATTTTTGGAGTCTAACATTGAAGATGTGAGAGACATCATCAATAACATCAATCTTCTCTTTATTGAGGAGACTTCTTCACTCATTGCGAGGGAAAAATCTGACCCTCAACCACTTCATTATTTTGACATGATTATGGACATTCCTTTATAGTAGATGGAGAAGGATTCTTTCACTTTAGAGGAGACATATCTATCTTTGGAAATTGTATTCTAGTTTCCTCAGACATCGTATCTTTTGAGGATTCTTCCTACTAGTTGGGAAACATTCTCTACTACACCTATGGCACCATTTCTTCCTACAAGAAGGAACATCATTCAAATTTAATGATGCAGCTTCTTTAGTCATCAAGGAGCTTCTTTCATGGGTGTGCATTCATTATTGAAGGAGGCAACATTACTTCTTTTCCTACATTTTCCTATTCAGATGTTTCATCATCTTTGGAGTTTGATTCAGTTTCATCCATGGTCATGTTACCTTGTTTGCCACCTTATTTTTGGCATCCACTGGATTTTTTTGTGACATCTTCATTCATCAAGGACTTATCAACATATGAACAAATTTAAAAGGCAACATCCACCGCATACTACATCTAGATTCCTCTTCTATCTTCCTATCCATAGTGGGAAGCATATTTGCACCTATACTTGGTGTATCTTCTTCTTAAAGGGAGAAATTTTATTTGTCGGCATTGGATTTACTTTTGTCTTCAAGCACTCATTATTACAAGATCCTTCACTAAGGGGGGGATTTCATGGAGGGATTCTCTATTGTATATGCATGATGTATGTCATAATGTGGGGGTCTTGATTACTCCATCCATACATGCATCTTTCTTTATTGTATTTATCTCTCTTTTTGGGGGAGGTTTATTCCCATGAGGTTTTCCCTCTTTCTTTCTTTGTAGAGAGATTTCATTGCATTTTAGCATTGCCTTTGTACTTGGGTACCTAACATGGCCTAGTAGCTGGGACCCATTATGCATTTCATCATAGCTTTTGTGAGCTTAAGTGCATTCCCCTAAGTTGCACTTAAGGGGGGGGGGGGGTGTAAATAATTATTATTTACATTTCACTTAAGTTTACTTAGGATAAATGCATTATTTTATTATTTCTTAGGTTAGAAACCTAGGATTTTACATACTCATATGAGTTGTCTTGTTGACAACACAGGAGTAAGAAACTCTATTTTAGCACATGGTGTCTACAACACTAGAGTTTGCATAATCAACCAAGTTATCATGTTGACAACACAGTTGTTCACACTCCTAATTAAGCACATGGTGTCTAAAACATAATTTTATGTGACAAACCTTTGTAGGCTTATCGTCACATCATTGCACTAACTCCTGTGCTTAATGAAGGATAATCCACTCTTGGTGGACATATGCTTGTTTGTGAGGCTTATCATATTGCTAACTCCTAGACATTCTAGAAGTATTCTAGAGGCCTTTATATTCAAGCACTTCCAGTGTACCTAATCAAATACAATCAATTGAATATCATATTGTTATTCTGATCATGCTCTATTGATCTATTTTGTGCTAGATATTGTGCTTCTTGGTCTTGGGTAATTTTTCCCTAAGGAAAATTCTTACAATAATATCCAACTTATAAAATTCCTCAATATAACCTTTCAAAATCATATCCTTCTATCTCAAATTTTGCATTCTTCTCCACAAATTAACTTGATAATCAGCAAGAAGGAATTTCTTTTTCAGCTTATCAACAATCTTTACCCAAATCTTGATCGTTTCTTTTCCTCTTCTTTTCTTATTAGTTTGCAAGTATTCCCACCAAAGAGATGCATGTCCTTCAACTTTTTAGCTACTATCCTCACCCTTCTGTCCTCAATGCTACTTTCATAATCAAAATAATTCTCAATATTAGAGATAAGATCCAACAAAGTATTAGCATCAAGTTTTCCACTATATGTAGAAAGGTCAAACATAGGTCTTACATTTTCTCTATTTAAAGCTCTCAAGAGTCTCTCTTCATTTCAATCCACCTCAAGTTTAGAATTTGACATTGCAATTACTTCTTCTTCATCACTAACATCTTCTAGATGCACACCTCTTTTTTGGGCTATTCCAATATCTTCAAGCCTAGATGCAATCTGTCTTAACATATCCATAATAACATTATCTATATATACTCTACCTTCAACCATTTAAATAATAGTTCCCAAAAGAATCATAACCCCTACAAGTTATAAGTCAAAAACTAGTTTTTCTACCCTACAACAAATCTTTACCAAGGTTCTACATGATTACAAATTTGCCAATAAGGAACTCACACTTTGATACCACTTGACACAAGGAGGGTGGATTGAAAAACCTCCTAGCTACCCTCACTTAGAGTTACACATGGAAGCCAAAAAATAGTTGAAACCACAATAAATTATAGAGGAATCAATGAAGGTAAGATAGATGGTCTTCATTAAACATGCCAAGCATAAGGCCTACCTAATTACAACCATATACAAGAAAATTACAATCAACAAGCTTTAGTGCTCAGGTTTAAATAGTCAATATTTTGTATTTTCCTTCTATCCAACTTCATTGTAATTTTCCTAATCCTAGATCTCTACTTTTATAGCCAACAAGACCATGACTTGGTCTGTCAGGAAATTTATTATAAATTATAGGTCCATCCCCAAAGGAGAATTCAATTAGCTTTCAAAAAGAAAATTAAGTTTCGTACAAACAAGAATAGGTCCACATGTGATCTGAAAAGGGATTCCCAAGTGCATAGAATTTCATGATGTCACAAAAATGTCGTTGAACCCAAACTTGCATGCAACTTGAGCTGCTAGAAATCAACATACTGATAACTCCCACAAATGATGGAATTAAGGTTTGCACTTTTAGAAAAAGGATCCATGATAGGTACACATTAAGGAGCTGATTTCACAAAAAGAGAAATGAAAAAACAATGTCCATTTTTCAAACAACAAAACATGAACAAAGAAAGGAAATCTCTTTTGGGTGAGGCAAGATTGCTAGAGTACCCAAGATGCTCTTGCATCAATTTTAAAGACAATTAATAGATGAGTTTGGAAGACATGATTATGTGAAATATACAAATGTATGCATACTCAAGATTTATTTTCTATTGTTGTAACTTTGTCTAAAGACAATGCAATAAAGTTTGACTCTTAGTTTTTGCTTTCTGTATTTGTTTTCAACCTTAGCAAGATAACTTTACAATTTCCATACATTGTTTATAGACCAATTTTTTTAAAGGATAGTTAGGAACTTCTAAAATTTATAATAATCTCAATCTTGGGTAGTCTGACATAGCACACTGTCTTTTAAAAATATTAAAAATAACACTTAGTTGAACAAATTTTTCCCTTTTTTCTACTGTCATTTCTTTTTCAAAAATAGATTCAATAGAACCTTTGCATTTGGTAGCCTTTGCCTATATTTTTAGATGCAAATTATATTATAAGGCATTCTTAACATGCTGATGTTGCTCCTTTGTTATCCATCTTATTACCAATTTTTCAATTCTATGATTTATTCTCAAAGTTTACTAATATAATTTTCTATTGTGTGAATTTTTAGCCACAACCTCTTTTCCTTTTTATATTTTGAACTACAAATATTACACCTACATTCAATTGGAGGATCACCTTTCTTTGGATTCTATATTGGCTCAATGATTGGATACTTTGATGCCCAATCAATTTGAAAATTCCTCGACATGTCCCACTCCCAAGCCATATTTATGGATTTCTTTTACCCTTCCCTACATCATCATCATTTGTGGTATTGTCTTAATCACTGCAATGGATTATCTCATTTTTGCTACCCTAGTTATTGACTACAAAATCTTCTTCAAGTTCATTATCATTTGAGATATCATGTTCATCGACTTCTTCAATACTTGTTGTAGGTTTTGATGATGCATCTTCATCATTTTGACCACAAGCATTGCCAAAAATGTGAAGTTAATTTTTGGTTTTGTATTTTTATGACATCTCTTGGCATTTTCCATATTTTTGAGCCTTACCCTTCTTCTTAGTTAACATCTCCAATAAAATAAAGGTTGAAAAAATATCTATTTGATTAAGAAGATATAAAAAACTGCATGATTCTTTAGCCATAAAGACTACATTTTAGATGTCTAATGTCTCCATGCTTAATAAGAATAAATTGAAATTTTCATAAAAATTGAGATGAGTAATATTATAACACTTCAGAAATGACCATTTACCTAAATATTCTTATTGAGTAATACTAGTAATAAAAAATAAAGTAGTACTTGTTCTTGGTCTAAAACTTGGCCATTAATTGGAATTGAGCATTCAAAATCAACCAAATAGTGTAACAATGGGAATGATATATGATTTTATTTATATCAATCTAAATTTTGAGAATTCAATGGAAATATTAAATGGACTGTATATTTGGAAAATACCACTTAATTATATCACATATTATGTAAATATAATACAAACCAAACCTCCACAAAAATATATACCTTCTGATTTTCTAGACAATTTATGAACCATCCATTGGGATTAACTTTTACTACAATTGGTGAATATTGTAATGTATTGAGAAATACTTCTAAAAAATGCTAGGCAAATTTGGTCCTCATATAAATGGAACTTTTATGGATTTTGCAAAATTATGATCGTTAATAGTGACGTATTTCTAGAATCATAGGTGAAAACATTAAATAAACTAAGAAAATGTAGATTTTATTGGTGAAATATTCATATTGGTATAATTAATTAATTAATTAATTTTGTGAATGTAAGTCTTTGACCAAAAAAATATAAATTAAGGTGAATTGGCCACCCCATTCAATCCAGAGTTATTTACTATTTTCAAGATGAAAACATGAAATATTTGCTAAATGGAAATAATTGGCCACAAATTGTATTTTGGGTTTTGATTTAAAATAATAGAAGGTAAACTTTTAAAAGTATCACATCATCTACATACAAGTGCCTGCACCATTTATTTTGAATATATAGTCTATGGTAGATATCTTATAAATGGAGTCTCTAGCATATTTAGAAATATACTATAGAAATAAAAAATTTAATATTCATTTATCAATTTCATGTAAGAGTTGATATAGAAATTTATACACTATGTAAGATTGTTTTAATATTATAGCCGCCCAAGATCCACACACTTGGTAAAATTAGCACAAGATAGATTTTTTTTATAAAAGTAATGCTATGTTATCAAAGGACACAAATGATACGACATAATTGCGTGATGAAAAATAAAAAATGTGATCCTTGGGTATATATTCCAAACTGAACATAGGATGGAATATGTTTATGACATATGTCTTAATCTTATGACTTGAGATATCTAACATGATAACTTATCCACTTAAGGTGGAAAAGTGATAACTAACCACCAAAATAGAGAAGTGTTATATGTGTTCCCTAAGTAGACTTAAGTGACGTGTGATTAGGACCTAAGGGTTAAAACTTTCTAGCTATAATATTATTAAGAGGGGAATCAATACTTTCAAGATGACAAGGTCTCTAAGAAAATGATATTAAATCATAATAGTTAAAATCTAAATAAATAAATAAGTGTTAATAGAGAATAAAGGAGTAACAAAATATAATTCAATTAATGATAATCATAAGATTAAATAAATAATTAAATAGATAATTATTGAATAGTTACATTAAATAGATATGATTAATTAATACTTCTTAAGTCGAATATCAAAAACTAGTTCTATAAGCCACTAATAAACTATATGAATGTAATCAAATATTACAGCCACAATCACGTTCTTGCCTCTTAGCATATTAATAAATAAATAAGAGTTAAAAAGCTACAAAAATAAACATACAAAAGCATAAAAAGAAAGAGGGAGTCAAAACTATTTTTAAATCACCACTTGATCGGTAGCCAAAACAGATAACATGGAGTATAAAACACTACCACATTGAAGAGCATATTAAATATAGAAGGGCACTCATTATGATAAATGAAAGAGTGGATGAAATACTACTAGCAAATAATAATGATGTACACTTAAAAATACCACAAGGGAGGACATTGAATAAGAAAGGTTAGAAGAATAGGCATCCTACATGATATGTGAAAGAAGTTATAAAGATTGGAAAATGATCAACACAAAATCATAGGGGACTAGCCATACAAGCACCGAAGTGTTTAAAATTAAAAATGAAGATCTTTTCAAGGAAATATGCCAAGTTTATAAATATAGGACTTTAATTTCTTCATATATGAAAAAGGAGGGAGCCACTTCAGTGGGCTCATAAGGTAAGGCAAAGGTATGAAGCAATGTTGTTATGATATATAAACATGATTTTATATATATAAAAAAAATCATGTTTGATCATAATAGAAAAGTATAATAGAATAAACAAAAAAAGGTATAATATTTATAATCTGAGTAAATCTTGGTGGAGGTCATTCGTTATGAATGTCATGATCTAGGTATATGACTGGTGGAGGACATTCCTTAGGAATTTTGTATTATGATCCAAGTTCACTAGATGGAGAATGATCCAAGTATAACTTGGTGGAGGACATTCATTGCGAATGTCATAGAATGATCCAAGGTTATCACTTCATGTATTTTGTATCAAAGATGGTTCATTCCCATTTGGCAATTACAATTAAGTAAATGGAAAGCTCTTGGTGTTAGTATGAAAGATGGTTATGACTACCTGTTTGGCTGACATGATACAGATGATGGTAAAGTGTTGGTATCAAAGATGGGTGTAACACCCATTTGGCCAAAAAACACTACTTAATGGATACAACCTCTATAATGTTAGTATGCAAGAATTATCTCCATCTGACCAAGATACTTGAGGAAGTACAATGGAAGGAATATTATAATGGTGTCAACACATGCATATGTGAACCTTAAAGGGTGCACTCTAGAAAAGACGGTTGAATAACTAAGTGGTTAGGTAACTCGATCTAGAGACATCTTTAAGGTTGGGTTAGGATTAAGGGTAGAATAGTAAGATATAGTTTATTATTGTATAAATTATAACATTGGTTTTATAGGTATTAATGTCCTACTTAGTGGGGACATTTCAAAAGGAAAATGTTGTGGCTTATATAGGCACTTTCCTTAGTCAAAGCTCTTCTTTGAAGTTTCTTGCCTTTAGTTGAATGGGGAAGTATGTATGATAGAGGGAAATAATTTAATAGAGTTAATTTTAAAATTGAGAAAATAGGAAATTTTAGTGTCGTTACAACATTGTGTGACCTTAAAGTGATTAAAGATATTAAAAATTAGTGGTGTGACCTTAGATAGTACTGGAGATTACAAAACTGTTCATTGGAAAGTTAGATATGAAAGTCTTAAAGGTCAAGAATGACAATGAGCAGAGCAACTTGTAGAAGCAAAGTCACTACAGTGCAAGAATGATAGTGCAGTGAAGGGTGCAGTGCCTGCCCTAGTTCGCATATTGTTATCATTGCCGAGCTTTTTCTTGGTGAATTTTCTATTGATTAAGTCTAATTAAAAGATTTAATTAATGATTTAATTAAATGGAAAATTAATATGATATTTTAATATGTAATTTTATTTAATTAATTAGGAAATTAATTTTTAAAAAAATTAAAATTGAAGATTAAAATTATAAGTTTAAATTTGGAACGTGATAATATTTATTTAATTTAATAATAATATATTTAGAGTTCATTTTTAAATAAATGATAAATAATAATATTATTTAAGTTAATAAATATTCTATCAATTAAATTTCAAAAATAAATTTAAAAAGTGGAAAAGAAATTAATTTATTAATAATTTCATGATAAGTGCGTAAAATTTAAAATTAATAAATTAAATTGAAAAGAGTAAAGTGTATATTAAATTAATTAATGTGCATTATTTTAATATTTATTCACATAGGATTATGCGAACTCTTGTGATTGTCATGTTGGCAACACAGGAGTTTGCACTCTAATTATGCATGGGTTGTCTACACTTAGGAGTTAGCATATTATTTCAGCACATGGTGTCTACAACATTCTAGACATCTCATCATATTTATCTTCTTATCATGGAAGTTATGTGCTTAGTTGTCATGCTTATCTCCTAGTTCTTTCTAGACACATTCTAGATGCATCTTAGAGGCCTTTATATAGAGGCTCTCCTAGTGTGTTTGGACATCCTCATATGCTTCTACAAGCACTCCTAGTCACTTGGGGGCTTCAATTCTTTGAGGAATTGTGAATGTTGGAGAAGGAAGGAATTTTTGGAAAGGAGAAGGTTCTAAGAGGAGGAGCTTCTCTACAATTTTCTAAGGCATAGCAAATTAGCATCAGTTTCCAGCTTGGCACTCATGATTATTTCGCATATTTTATTATGCTCTTTCTCTTCCTGTCTTCATCGTGTCTGTTATGTGTGTCTGAATAATTCTCTATGAATGAATCTTCAATTTTGTAATTTGGAATTCGGGCATGCATATTGTTTCATCCAGTTATGGGAATTAAAATATTATTGCAATCTTCCCTTAGTAGAATCAAGATTTGGAAATTGATTTGGGTTTGGGTTCGAATTAAAATAGAATCTTATTATTATGCATTAGTTTTATTAACTAATCTAATTAAACTAAATTAAATTAAGATTAGTTAATAGTAGAAGAAGTGTAATTAATTATTAGTCAATTTAAGTAAATGGATGTTTAAATGTGGGTAAATTAAAAGAAAAGAGATATTAATAAGTTTTTAGTGGAATTAAATAATTGAATTATTAATGAGATTGATTTAATTTAAAATCAATGAAGATTATTTTAAATAAATGATTGTCCTTGAAGTGTTTTAAGGAAATTGTAAACTAATTATTTGAAAGTTGATAAGTATTATTCTTATGATTTGAATAATGGGAGATGCTCTTGGAATTAAGGGAGTTTCATTTAATTATTAGTGAGATTGATTTTAGTAAAATAATGAAATGATTTTATTAAAAGTCAATGGGAATTAGTTTAATGATTTAAATAAGTAAATAATTATCTTCTGATTATTTTAGAAAATTGTTTAAATTAATGGAGGGATAATTCTATGCATTATTCAAAAAATAAATGGGTTGACTTGTAAAAGAATCTTATACTCTTAAAATATACTTGAAAATGAAAACTGAAACCTCATATTTGGCTTAATTATGTGATTGCAAAAAAAAACCATGTGTTTGTATCTTATTTCTCTATACTATATGTGTGTTTTGGGTTTGGGTGGTCCTAGAGTGTTGACCAGTTAGGACGTCTACCAGAGGCTTGGGAGTTATGCGAATGTGATGGCATGTTAATGTTATTTAATCTCAATCTTTTTAAACCCAACCATGGTAATGTGATGGTATGCTCTATGAAATGTTTTTATTTATTGATTGTTATTGCTTACCATCTTCTTGTGTGAAGTTGAAGTGTATGTTTATGAGACACTTGAATTAACCATTTTTGAATCATTGATCAGTTATACTTGGACTACTTTCCAGTCACCTTGATGGGACTGAAGCATTTTTTTTGATCTTGACGATGTCATGTTGTGACATGTTTGACTTGACCATTTTGGAGTCTTCGATCAGTATTACTTTGAGATACTTTTTGGTTACTCATTGAGAACTGATGGATATTATGATTATCATTTGATTCTTTTCATTTGCTCATGGAGAATTGATGTGAACATTGTGGATTATATTTTGATGCTATCCAGTCACTTGTATAGAAATGATGTGATTTTGTGATTTTTGATTTCATGAGCCTAGGGTAGGTTATCTACTTGTAGTGTCAAGAAGTGGCTTGCAATGGGGGTCGAGGCCCTAAGTGGCTGCCAGGGTAACTCATTGTAAGTTATTTAATAAGTGAAAACATTTACACTAAATGGGGATTAAAATGAACCTAATAAGATAATTGTACATTCTCACCCATGCCTCGAGTGCTAGTATAGACTAGGATGGAAGTAGAGAGAACGCTTGGTTGTGACCTTGCATTTCGTAGTATGCCTCATCAGTATGAGAGGATACTAGTGGCCACATAGGGATCACTAGGGGGTTGGGGTCTATTGAGAGACTACCAAGGTAACTATAGCATGATTCATGCGATGACACTTTCCCGCTTACATAGTAGGTTTCCTACATGTCTTTGTTGTGCCTTTGGGTCTAGATGTCGATCTCTGTGTTGGAACCTTTGAGTTAGCATACTTCTAGGATTCCTTGACTTAGAAAGTACTTGTGTTATGTGTTTTGTTATCTTGTGTTTGGGACTTGAGACTATCTCCTCAGCACAGTGGGAGTGGGCCATTTAGGTCTCATGTAGTTGGGTGGTAGTGGTTTTTCACTCTTACCATTTGAGATCCGTCTGTAAACACCATTGCTGAAGTATTCTTTGTTGGAATTTATCTTCATTTAGTTCTTGGATCTTATGATGGATGTTATTTATTGGTATGTTTATTTATATTGATGATTAACATGTGATAGATGATGTAATCTAATTCGTAGGATCATCTTATGCTTTCTTCTTGCATGTTAGTTTTCTTTTTGCATATGATGTAGTATGTTTTAGGAGTGACATTCCTACTATGATAATATCAATGATCTCTTTGGTGACTTGGGATGTTACGCATGGAGGGATGGCTAGGGCCCACGATGATCTAATGATGTTATTGACAGTTGGGAGGAATTGTGCACTTAGTTAGTTGTCTTTTATGATGGATGGTTATCTTTTATGATGGTTGTTATATCTTTATTGATGGATGGATGTATCATGTTTCATTTACTTTATTGCACTTGTATCATGGATTTGAGGATGATGATGTATCTTTATTCTACAAATGTATATTCTTTTAAGCTTTTCATACCCTGTGACATGTATAGGGGATGATTGATCATTCCACATTTAATTGCCAAGAGGCATTCAGAAAAAATGTGTATTATGGACATTGGACTTTCTAATTATTCTTTCATGTGGATGTGGTAGTTTTTAGACTTAGTATTAATTAGATTAAATGTGACTCAATGTCTTGGGATCCTTAAGGAATGTAACCTGTCTGCTTCCACTACTATGTGATTGATATGAAAGGTTTATCTTTCTTGTTTTTTTTTTTTTAAAAAATTGTTTGGAAAACTTAGAAATTTTTTAGGTTAATTCTTTTGGATCCCTTGGTGGGGTGTTACAAAGGGTTTTTTTCTCTTGCTCCATAATATTATGTTTAAGTTAGGCCATTTCCTAGAGACAAAGAGGCATTAGCCACAAATTTGCTATCGCCTACAACTAGTAACTCCTGACATTAAAGTTTCTTGTGAAAGGGACACAAATTTAAGAATGCTTTCAGTATTCAACATCCAAAAGGAAATTCAATATAATCGGTAGCATTGTTCAAATAGATGACTATTGTTAACATTCAAATGATAAGCCAATCTACTCTAATTCAAACATACAACTTGGAAATTAATGAAGTTGATAAGAAGCTTGAATTTTTAATGAAGTTGATAAAAAGCTTGAACTTCTGATACAATTTATCAATAATAAACCTATTATAGGTCTAACCATTTGAGCTCTTGAAGCTAGTAGTTTCTTAGAACTCTGTACAAGAGTTTATCATTAATGTAAATTTTAAACAATTTGTAGTGATGATTGCAAAAAAATCAGCGATTGAAAAGCATTTATCATTGACCAATAGCTAAATGTGGTCTACTGGAGGTTTAGTGAAGGTTTAAACGGCCTCAGACAAGTACATCTTAAGAAGTCTTTCCACCAATTATGACTAATGTTAATTCAACTACTTATTCAATTGATTAACATATGGGAGCTCAACAGAAGATTATTATCTTTAACTATAAAAAAATCTTTTGTGTAAAATATAATAAATTATGATGATGTTCGAGGTGCAGAATCTAGAAATTAAGGAAAGCAAAAATATATAAAAAACAACACAGATTTAAACACAATAAAATCTTTAAAATGAATTTAAACACACCGGTTGTAAGAGTAAATACATAATTTTACCTATATTAGTCCTTTCCAAAAAGTCACTATAGAATCTTCCAATGAAAGCATGAAAACCAAATTGGAAAAGGTGATTTAGGGTTTCACCTTATTTTAGGGGAATTGATAATGAGGATAAACTAAGAAATAATTTTATGATTTTTTGGTCACTGTTATTGATGATGATGGTGGTAAAGATTGGAGTCGTATGCCCCCTGGGAGGCATCTGTTTCTGTCCACCATACATCCCCATGTGGCCGTACTACTGAGCTCCACCATTAGAAACCACTGATGTAGAAGCAACTACCATTCTATACCCCTTGAGCTCTCTATACCTCTATAGATAGATCTTGAGAGGATCCACATAGTCTTCAAAACCAAGAGTGATAATTCCATAGAGCAGGTCATCTCCATCAATGGTCTTTCACTTCTCATGGTGGCACTTCTCAGAGGCTTCACCTGTAATGAAGATAATGAACTCATAAACACATTCCTGCATAGTTTCCTTCACTTCCTTGGAGATCTTCACGTTGGTCAGCAATGCACACTTCATTATTCACCCAACATTGGCTATGGGAAGGAGCCTATAATGCTTGCAAACTCAACCCTAAAGTAACACTATTTCATATGACACGGAGCCAAAGTGATGCTTTATCTTATAATGTTCTTAGATGTTACCATTTTTTGGCTGGCATGTAGATTGAGGTACCAAACTCTTTAAAATGTCTACACCTCATTGCATGCAAAGGATGTCTATTGAAAAAATTTGGTTCTCTGTAGCTATTGTGTGTTTGGGAAATCACAATAGTGGATGTGTAGATCTCTTGTTAAATTGATAGTTGTCATGTTCAAATATTTTAAATAATATTTGTACAGAAAAAGGGAAAGACCACCGGAAAAAATAACAATAGCTAATAGAAAATTTCTAATTTCCATATATGACGTCAAATAATTTCATTACATCTTATAAACTATAGTCTTAAATGCTATAATCTGAAAAAACACTACTTCCAATCAATGAACTAATAACTTGGAAGAGGTTGAAAACTTTAGTCTCTTACCTTACGACAAGGACTAATAAAATAGGAATGTGTGATAGAAAATACCCTAGTATGGACAAGAACCCCATAACAATAAAAGATAATTGACAAGATAATGATAGAATGAAAGAGATAAATACCAACAATTGTGACCCCTTGTGGATGTGATAAGAGGGGAGTGTTGGTTTTTTTGAGAGCCCAAGAGTTGATATTATTTTTGTAGAGCTTCACTATGGGAGAGTAAGAGATGAAGATAAGTTCAAAAAGATGTTTCAAAATATTTTTGAATGTCAAATGAAGAAGGAAAAGAGTTTTTCTTATTAGAAAGGTCAATATGAGTTGTTACAATTGTGTTTTATTCTTAGGATGCACATCATAAGATACAACATGAAATATTCTTGCTTGAATGCTGAAAAATATTAGAATGTTATAACCACACAACAATCGCTATGTTTCAATGTTGCTTCAACATTGTTGCTTGTGAAGATGGAATCAAGAAATCCTAATCATATAGGTTTTTACATAAATGCATTAGGTGTAATTTATAAGTGTGAAATTGATGTAGAGTGATTTTTATGACACTACATTTTTGCCCCACTTTAGTGAGTTGATCTTCCAAAAGGATTAACTATACTTAAGAAATTAAAACAACTAAAAATATTTAGTACAAAATGTACATTAATTGCTCCCAAAAAGAATAGTATAGAGGATAGAGAGGTTGAGTATACAAATGCAAACAATACCCCAATGCTCAATATTGATAAAAGACTATGATATGTGACATAATAAAAAAAAATTTAATTAGAAGTGGAGGAATCTACCATGAAAAGAAGAATTCTTTAAGGAGATATTGGGTTGGAAGAAAAATATGGTAAATAGTGAATATATTACCCCTCATTAATTTTTCCCTGAGCATAGGTATGTAAATCAAGTTTTCCATTAAAAAATGGAAAAAAATGAAGGAAATTTTTTGACTATATACATGAATAGTGGGCCTCAAAAGGGTCATTTTCACTATTTTTGATAATGATTTTTTCTAAGATTTATATATAAATATATCAAAAATGTTTTGAAAATGAGATTTCTAGATTCCACATGTCAAGGAGATATGATATATTGTAGAGAGTAGTGAGCCACTGAACAAGGTAGGTCAATTTCAATATTTTCTTCATTGATAACTCTCTTTTTTAGAATTTGAATTTTTCCTCCATTCACTACATTATTTTTTAGCTTGAAAAAGTAGATCAACACAAGTGTCCAAGATTGGCATGGCTAGGCTTAACTAACACATACTAAGCTTGACCATTTAGTTTGTTTAGGTGAGGGCAAACCATGCATCTTTTCTTTTCATTTATCTTTAATATTCATAGATGCATCATGTGCATCAATGGTATTATGAATCAATGCATCTTTTACTAATATTGTGGTGCTCTTGGTGATTGATCATCTATCACATGGCTATTCTATTATGAAATTTGCATTCTCCTACCCAATAAAATTCTTTCCCAAATCAAATTGAACAACATTCAAGAGGAAAAAATAATATTGTCTATGAATAGGAATGCATTGGCTAGATTTAATTCTTGTAATAATGGAAAAAATCTTCAAGCAAGAGAAGAGTGTTTGAGCCCAACTTCTCCATAGATATATTTTACATAAACATACCTTGGAATTCTTGATCATAATAACAATGGGAAAATCTAGGCCATGCTCATTGTATATGTCAAAATGCCATCTTGGAGTGAATTAGGGAGAAAATATTACAAGTATAAAGATGTTATTTTTGAAATTTCTAAGTGCTCTACTTTCTTCTTGTTTGAGCCTTCTAGACTTGTATATGCTTGTTAGCCTTATAGCCTAAAATTAACCCACAAGAAGGAAATATACATGTACAAACAAGATTTATAATGAAACTTGTTTTACCTAGACAAAGATAGTAATAAATTATGATAAGTATTTTTAATCTTAATTTTTTATTTAGTGAATTGTTTTTTATTAGATAAACAGGTTTTACAAGGAACCTAAAACCCAATAGTTAATACAATAAAAGGATGATAATAAGCAAGAAAGCCCAGCCAAAAAAGTTTGAGTTCAAAGGCTGATAATAAGCATTAAGCCCAACCAAAAAGAAGAGTTCTGAGAAAAGACCAGGAAAAAAAGACAAATAAAGCCATGGTCTAAAGCTAGAACAAAAAGCCAAAAGACAAAGAAAAGCAAAAGAATAGGTGTGAGTTATTCCTCATTCTTTTGCTCCAGATCTTGCATAACCTGAGTAGCCTCAAAGGCTAGTTGATTCTCCTCCACTTCCATCTGTTGCGCCCTTTGGTTCCCCTGGTCCTGATCAGGAATGGAGTTTTCCTTTGCAAAGTCATCCTCCATTCTAGCTTCATCCCTTTCTTTACCTTTCTCATCATCGTCCATTTCTCTGTCTTTGATCCAACCCATAAGAGAGATGATGTTGTTGTTGATGGAGCTCAACAAGGAGAGCATCTGATTCACAAGGTTGTAATTGTAGTTTTCCAGGTTATGTATCCTTATTTCTTCCAAACTGAGCCTATCAGTCGAATCTGTCCTCCTATTAGCATCCATCCCTTTCCTTGTTGCCTAAATTTGTTTCACCTGATCTTTGACCTCCTCGAGCTCATGGAAAAGCCATTTGATTGAATGAAAAATTATCAATCATACTATTACATGCATTATTCAAGAGGTTCATCCCTGTCTCCCTGGCTCTATCCAAAATAGCCACAATTGTCGGATCAATGAGTTCTTCTAGCCATTGTTCTTCTTGATTTTCCACAAGGATTTGGGGATTCATGGCCTCCTTGAAGATGCCCATCTTGGAAGTCTTGACATTGAAGTTGATCCATGCTTTCCTCCTGTCCTTGGTCTGCACTTCCCCTTTTGCATACCCATCTTTCTCCTCTTTCTACTCCTCAGGATGGAGATGGATAGGAGAAAGAGGTAGCATAAATGCCTCCTCAAATTGAGAGGGCACTTCCTCCAAACTCTCCCTCTTGCATTTCTTCCTTCCACTTTCCTCCTTAATTTCCTCTTACGTCTCCTTAACCACCTCCTTAGACTCTGGTTCCTCCTCGTCATCACTATCTCCCTCCTCAACCTTCTCAGGAGGCTTCTTCCTGAGATCCCTAGGGCTTTTTCTGCTAGGGGTTATGGGGGAGGGTGATTTTTTAGCATGGTAAGTTGATGCTTTCCCCGAAGAAGAGATCCCTCCTTTCTCAGAGCAGAGGCTCTATATTTCATCCGAGTCAGAGGAGTAGCTAGAACTACTAGACTCCACATTCTCTATCTGTGGGGGAGCGATGCTTATAGTCTGAGCCTTGAAGTGCTCATGGATAAGCAGCAGCAGTCCCTCATGTAGAGCTGGGTTTGCGATGGGCTTCTTTTTGAAGCTGTCCACCACCTTGCTCATTGAGGTTAACAAATAATATGGGAGGAAATTTTGGCATTATTCTGAAAATGATTCAAAATGACTTATTTAGTGAATTGTTATTATTTATACTACATAGTGAATTTCAACATATAAGAAATATATTAACACTATATAGTTTTTTATGAAGCTAGCAAGGAAAGGGTTGTGATCCCATAAAAATAGGAATTTTAAAGAATTACAACACCGAAGCACATCAACATGTCATTACAAATTGAAGCCTGCAAGCCAACTAGTACCAAAATATCAAAAATAACATAATTAGAGATATATATTTAAAAGCCTACATGATACTATTAGAAACCAAAATGAAACCACAAGTCCATCTTAATCTAACTAATTAAAAGTTCAAACTAATACTATCACTATAAAAGTGAATATTATCACTAACAAAACGAGGGCTCATATTCCCCTATATCCAAGCAGTAGGATAATTAAACAAATAAGTATCACCAAAACTAATCAAGAACTTAAACAAAAAAAAAAAAACTTGTAGAAAATCATTTAAAAATAAATCAATTGAGTTTAGTAATGGCTTTTCGATTCTTGGTGAGGCACTCTAGGTCCTCCCACTTTTTAGCTTATTCTTCATTCCGAGTCCTCCATCTCCTATTTATTTTTATGGTGCTTTCTTATCTTTCTTTTACATTTGACCACTTCATGATTCCATCAAACTATTTACATAAAGAGGACATCACCATATTTAGGTCATCCAAAGTGACAATAAGGGGAACCACCTCCTCCAGGGCCAAGATTCTATTATGGAAAAATACAATGTGGCATTTTACACTTCATTGAATTAACCTTCCTTGTCATGCCTTGGGATTTTATTTTCAATACCAGCATCAACATGAATAGGGGATATACAACCAATTTATGCATTTCTTGTGCATCACCCAAGTTTATCCCAAATTCCACCAAAATTTTCTCTTCATTTTCCCCAACATCCTCCTCCTCCTCCTCTTTATATAAGTTTTCTTCATCATTGGTGTTATCTATATCACAAAATTCTTCAGGTTTTTATTCTTGATCCATTTCTAGGACCACTTCTTCTCAGGCCTTCTATTTTTTCTTTTAGTTTTTTATCCTAAAGGATCGTACTACCCTCCTACTTATTTTTCTCACATCGGGTCCTCTTTCTAGGACCTCTTCTAACTCCTCCTTGTCCATCAAGTCATCCTAGTTTATTTCAAGTAACTTTTTCCTTTATTATTGGTCTTCCTATCTTTGATAAAGGAAGGTTTTTTCATAGGGGCATTTCTCTTAGTTAAGATCATATACTTCCATCTAATTGTGATAATCCATTTTCTATTAGTTGTAGAAGTGATGAGGCATTTTTTGGCAAGGAATGCAAACTACAACAAATTATGAGTGATGAGCCATCTTCTAGTTCTTCTTCTTGTTCATCTATTTCCATTATTAGTCTCACAACTCCTTCTTTATGCTAGTATTAATGCTACATTTCCATTTTATTATTTAAGAAAAATCATGAAGAGTGGTTTAAAATCCTTCTTATAATATTATGGAAGCTTGGGTCTATCTCCTACTTCAAAAAGGGAGGTCTAGTAATATCACACTCTTAATCTTGAAATAATTTTAAAATTTCAATTAAATTGGTTTTTCCAAGAATGAGGTTTTTATAGCTTATAAGAATAATAGTTTTTAGTTTCAATTTAAAACAAGATTATATTATAATTTTGTATTGTATTCTAATGATCTATTAAAAAGATGGTTAAAAGTGAATTGAATTATAAATTTTTGGTGTGTCAATAAATTAGAATGACAATAAGTTGATTTTTTTTTTGAATATGACATAATAATTATCAAAATTTTAGGCAAGACCCTATAGTACAATGGTAAATTGTAAGTCTCTAATGTCGGTAGTTTGGTTCAAATATATTCAAGCTTAATACATAAGAATAATTAATCTCAACAAATAATAATAAATAATATAGGCTTCAAACCATTAGCTATCAAAAAAATTCAACACATGATTATCAATTTGATCAATTTAATTATATTCACAATAAATTCACAAAACTATCATAGTAAGAAAATACTTTTATAATACATTGTTTTTTCTTTGAAATCTTTGGATGGATTAGTATCTCTATCATTGTGATCAATATTCATAGTGATGAAATTTTTGCATAATTAATTATATTTTTGGAATGATTGCCACACCTCTCTTGTTAAATATTAGAAAACCCAATATGAATTGTTTGTGTATTTTCATGGACAAAAAACTACAAAAGATGGAACCTTAGAAACCTAAAAGACCAGATAGATTCATTTTGATACTAGAGTAATGTATCTTGGCATAATTATTCGTATATAACTTTTATGTTTCTTCTTGATGTGGAAGAAATAGATCTTTGCTACTCTCTTTATATTTTCTTTCTCTGCATTCTTTTCTCCCTTCAATGTTATTATTTTTAACTTTTTTCACTAAGGGTATCCAAGTGATAAAAACACTTTTTGTTTCCTTTACACCTTTTTGAATTATTGAGAATGTTTCTATGGTGAGATTTTATAATTTTTGAATTAAATAATTGCATCTTGTATAATATGAGGATTTATGTCAAAAAATTTGATTTATGTATAATCACCAATTTTCATTTTTTACTCCATAGATTTACTATTGATAAAGCAAAAAAATTATGGATGGCTATGAATTTCCTTAGCTTAAAAATTTAAAAAATTCAAGTTAATAACAATGACTATATCAATTTATGAATGAAGTAATGTGTGGAGATTGAAACTTCCTACCACTTGAAAATCTAACATTTGAAACTTCTTACCATTTGGCAATCTAACATATTGAATGTTCAAATAAAATCACATGCAAAATTAATCTTTTGACACAAGAATTATGTAAGCAATTTATTTAATAATTTATGCCAACAAGTGTATCCTTGGAGATAAATGATAATATTTTGATGTCTTGTCAAAAAATTCATAAATATCATTAATGCCCATACTAAGGCTATAACAATATATAAATAACAATTTGTAGATGTAAGTTATAGGGTAGATATTGAGTCTCTTTTTATTAAGTGATAATAGAATATATAAGGTCAATAGTTGTGCAAGTGTTCTAGTTAATCATTATGCCAAAATATTCATCACTAGACACAAATCACATGTTTACATTTTTCCCATTTTTGTAAGATTATTAAGTCTAGCAAAAAAACAAAATTAATATCAAGCTAAGCTTTGGCCCTACTAAGGTTCAAGACTATGTTTTCTAACTTGCATGTCATTAAATAAGGTTTCGTTGATTTTGATTTTTCAAAAGAGTATAAGTGTTTGATGGTTTCTATAATTTGTTTTACTTTATTTTAATACATTTTGAAAAAAAAAAAATCTTTACTCTTTATTCCAATTTTATCCAATTGGTTTCTCTTGTTTTAGATTTTTTTGTTTCTTGATAGATGTATATTTTTAGTATTTAAGTTGAATAACTAGTCATTAAAAATTAAAAGTTTAATCATTAGTAGCTAAGTATATCTTTTCAAGGTCTTTTATTTTAAGTGCACAAGTTTTGCATTTCTTGTATACTTTCTATATTTATATTGAATTAAAAAAATAAATCTATTTTGAAACATTCAATACTATCTAAGATAAATAGGTGACATGTCATTTTTAATTGCATCATTTGATGGAGCATCTACATCAGTTGAGAGGGCCCTTTTATCTTCATGAATAAAAGAAAAAGAAAAAGACATCAACCTAGTCACATAGTATAATCTTGTGCCAAAATTACTTCCAATTACTCTAATAGTCAATTATATCAATAATGTCATCTTAGTGGGTTGTCTCTTCTCTCTTGTACATTCTAAAGGCTAGAAAAAGGTAAAGATTCTTCTATGTCACATTAGAAATTATTGTGCTTTTAAAAAGTTATCATTCTAGTATTGCATTGTTGTTGCACTATTGACTAGTGGGAACTATGATGATACTAGTAAGTCCCTTTCCTTTCAAATTCCAAATAGATAATGATATATATCTAAAGAACTTCAAAAAAATTGATCATTTATATGATCAATATCTCAAACATGATATAACACTATCAACTTGATATCTTTATATCCTTTTTTTTTATAGATAATGGTTCAAAGCCTAGATTATTCATTATTTTATTGTTATTATTGTTGAGATTAATTATAATTATGTGTTAATCTCGAGTAGAATCGAACCCAAGACCTTTCATATGAGTGGCTCATAATTTACCATTATGCTCTAGGCTAGCTCTTGCTTGATATCTTTATATCCTTATGATCATATTAAGTTCCTAATTAAATTTGATACATTTTTTCCCTAATTAGTACAACCTAGAAAAAGTAGGCTTTAAATTTTGCAAGACTATCACTAAAAGTCACCCTAATCAAACCAAGCTGGGAAAAACTTGACTTGGAGTTTGTTATTGTGCTTTAAATAGGAATTAATATTCAAATTCATCTTACTTCAACTCTTGAGCCTCTAAATGGCATGGAGATGTATATATACAAATCTACCTCCCTTTCTTGGAAAGAATGGGCATATACATTAGCAATCTATACATTAAATGTGCAAGGAAATCCAAGACATTAAAGCCTTTAATCATCCATTAAGAAATCAAGTCAGTCATTAACCATGTAAGATATATAGTAATTTATAAATCCTAGCATGTGAAGGAATCCATGTCTTCTCTATCCTAGATCAAAGGCTAAGCCTACATAAAGAGATCTTCATGAGTCATCCAAATTTTGTTAATATATAACATTCATCAAATCTCTTCTATCAATTCCTAAAAAAGAGTTTAATTAGGGAAAATCCTTTTCTCCAATAATTTCCTTTGTGTGTGTGTATGTGCACTCTTCTAGTAATTCCTAAACAAGAGTTTGATTACGAAAAATCCTTTTCTCCAACAATTTCCTTTGTGTGTGTGTGTGTGTGTGTGTGTGTGTGTGTGTGTGTGTGTGTGTGTGTGTGTGTGTGTGTGTGTGTGTGTGTGTGTGAGAGAGAGAGAGAGAGAGAGAGAGAGAGAGAGGTATGAAAGGCTTGGATTCAAATCTTGAAAGTCCAAACTATTTGTTCTAGATCTTGGGTTCCATCATAATCTTTTGACAAAATGGGGGTGATTTTCATCTATAATTTATTATGTTGTATTAATAAATTACAATTACAATTCATCAATTTAAGCATATTGGGTAAATATAAAGGGATCCCTAGAAGTTCATAATTACATGCATTTATAACCACCTTATTATGTATTTTTTTATTTGTCATTGTGGTCTCCTTTAGTGCATTAGTGAAATGGATGGAATATGATACATATGAATAACAAAGTGGTAAAAATTTCTATGGATATAGAGTAGGTAGGATTGAGTAGGATGGGTTTAATGGACATAGTAATGATAAAGATGATAGTAATGGACATTGTGGTTATTATGGACATCACTTTTTCATTCTTAGTAGTATGTGGATTATTTTCATTCACAATACATACTAGATGGTGAATCATTTTGTGAAGAAATGTGGTGTATTTCTAATTCAATTCTATGAAAATATGTTAACATAATTGAACATACTTGGATCTCCCTGATTTGATGTACAAAATCATCCTTAATTGCAAAGAAGAATTGTCTACCTCAACCTTTTTCATGTCAAGGTTCACTTATAACTTGTAATTTATTCACCATGTTCTCTTGATGGAATGGGAATGCAAAATTATCTTCTTTCTTCCAACAATTAAAATGACAAATGGAAAAATATTTATCCTCAAAATTTCATTGTCCTACAAAATCATCAATTATGTTTTATTTCTTAGACATAGGAATAAAATTTCTAGTTGCTAGTGACAATGTTAATGGAAGGTCAGAATAATCTAATTTTCATTCATTAGGTATTAGGTACACCTTTGTTTAATATAATTTTCCCACCAATGTTTTTTTTTTTTGGCTTTTTAAATTCAAGAGTGGGCACTTGAAAGAGACAACCCCTAGTGGGGTGAAGGGGCAATGCCCCTTTTGAGGTCCTAGGGAAATTACCAATGTATGATCCACACATTTTCCCCCTTTTGCATCCTTTGGATTCTTCATTTTTAAATCATTTTTACTCATAATTGATGTCTTTGAACTCTTTTGAAATGCAACATTTGTAAAGACATTTTTTTTTCAAACTTCTCTCTTTTTAATGACTTCAACAAATCGTACTAATGTGTAAATGATTTGATCTCATAAGATTTACCTACAATATCAAACCATGCATCTATATGATCCAAAAAACAAAAATTAGGATTAGTCATCCAAGCAAGCTTTAGAGATGCATGAGATTTCTCCCTAAGACATTGGTCCCAACTCAATTCGCTAAGCTAACCTGCCTTAAAAACCTCTCCTCGCAAATGATGCTAAAATAATAGGTCAAAATTGGGATAAGGAATAAACTATATTTGTCTTGGTCCAAGTGTCAATTTAAGGATTATAAGCTCATGTAAGTTGTTATGGAAATCCACACAAGGTTTTTAGGAAGTGGGATGAGTGGATAGAAATGAAGCTAGAAAATACAAAAACTAAATACTAAAATAAAAATTTAATCAAATATCAAATGAAAAAATCTTTTATCAAACCAAACTTTAATGAATATATTGAAACTTAAATCACACAAAAATTTATTTTAACCAAACCAAATTAAAGGAAAAATAAATATAGAAACAAAATGTCACCGAGCTTACCCAAAGAGTGAGCCCTTGCTCATAGTTTGCATGGTGAATAAAATGAGAACCTAATGTTTCCTCGAAAAGAAAAAAATGTTATTTTTCTATAATAAAAAATGATACCAAATATTCCTTCAAAAATCTACCTTGGAGTTGATATATATACAACTCCAATATGTAATATCTATGTACAAGAATATACAATTTATTTGGGGTTGTGGCCAACAAACCATAATATAGTGATTCAAATCTTACTACTAGCCACAAATTAAAAGAAGTTTTTATATATTAGTGGATTTCAATGGTAAATAAGAATCTTTTATTTTCCTCATGTACAATATTTAGAAATACATTTCAAATATGGGATTCCCTATTTATTTAGTTCTATATACCAATCATCATATGATACAATCACACTCAAGTGACCACTATGAGGACACAAGTTGAGAAAATTTGAAATATCAGGTTGCATAAATAGAAGCAATAATGATGGAATGCAAAAATAACTTAGCATGGAATGAAAAAAACATGAAGTGCATATGATTGAAAATTGGAGGTGGGAAATCAAGTGAAAAGACCACCTTGGTCATCAATGGAAAGCATGTGTCCAACACTCAAAAAATGTGTGAATACATGTTTTGAATATGATGTAGGAAGAGATTAGATAACTAGGGCCAAAGGCACACCCAACTATACAAAACACTAGCGATAGTAAACACAATGGAAAACAAACACTAAATAACAAAAAAACAAGAGAGATAGAGGAACAAAATGCCTTTATAGTTTCATCAAATCATCAAGTACATGCCCAATTGTAAGGCCTTCTAGGTTATGACCAATATTACAATTTAGATTCAATCTACAATGATCAAACTTTGCATTTCAATGTGCTACTGCTTTCCCACTACTACTTCCTCTTACTTGTCTCCTGAAACTCTACAAAAGACCCCTTTTAAATACATGCATGATCACAAGTCATCCTGTTGCAAATAAAACAAAATAAACCCTTATATTAAATGTTAAAACAAGCCATAAGTCTTCTCTCAAAAAATACCTATCATAAACTAAATGCAAAGGTTGGCTCCAACTAGAAACCACACATAGACAACTCAGAAAATGAAGGACCAAGCAAAATGTTGAAACTTATTGAACTCAGCAACACTCGGCAACCACTCTAAACTCAGTAACCAAAGAGAACTTAGAAACTAAAGAGAGATCAGAACCAAGGAGCTTAGAAACCACTCCAAACTAGGCAACCAAAGAGAACTCAAAAAACAAAGGATAACTCAACAACAACTACAAACTCAACAAACATATAAAACTTAGCAATGTAGGACATTGCAACTCAGCAACAACTAAGAAACTCAAAAAACATGCAGGATAGAAATGCAACCCAAGATGCTCCTACATCAGACAAGCAAGGTTGAAATAAATTATTCTCCTGAATCATTGAGATGTCACAACCTGAGTTGAATCCAACTCAAATTGAGAAATCCATGTAGCATCTTCCATTGGTTTGTTCTTCCACTTTACCAAATACCCATAGTAATCTTTCCCTCTTATGCTCTTACCAACCTTTTGATCCAATATCTATTTAGCCTCTTTAATTTGCTTCTTAGGATAATTATCTAATGCAACAACTTCATCATCTAACTCATGATACTTATACAAATCAACAACATTGAATATAGGAGATATATCCATGTCATCAAGTAACTCAACTTCATAAGCATTACCACTATCAAACTTTCTCAAGATCTTACAGGGTCCAAGCTTCTTCATCTTCAACTTACTATATGTTCCAATAGGAAATCTACCTTTCTTCAAATGAATCATCACTTCATCACCAATTTCAAAAACATGATGTCTTCTAGACTTATCAACATTCTCCTTGTACTTCAGATTACTTTGTTCCAATCTCAATTTTACTTCCTCATGCAAAGACTTCATAAAATAAGAAAAATTTTCTCCTACATCACTTCTCTTCTCTTCACTAGTAACATCTCTTAAATCTAATATCCCCTTAGCCTATATACCAGTGATAATCTCAAACAATGTTTTCCATATACTCCTATTCACCTAATTGTTATATGCAAACTTAGCTTGTGCCAATACCACCTCCCAATTATGTGGTTTGTCTCCAACTAAACATCTTAGCAAATTACCCAATCTTATATTCATGACCTCTATCTATCTATTTTTCTATGGATGGAATGTAGAACTAAGCTTCAACTCAGTACCCATCTTCTTCCACAAAGTTTTCCAAAAGTAACCAAAAAACTTACTATCTCTGTTAGAAATAATACTTTTTGGTAATCCATGCAATCTAAAAATCTCTTTGAAGAATATCTTAGCAACATGCTCAACATCTGATGTATTCTCACAAGGTATGAAATGAGCCATCTTAGAAAATCTATCCACAACAATGAATATAGAATCATACCCCTTTACTATTTTAGGCAATCCAAGAATAAATTTCATACTAATGTCACTCCAAGGTTTCTCAAGGATATAAATAGGTGTATACAATCTAGTATTTTGACTTAATCCTTTTGCAACTTGACAAACTCCAAAACTCTTTACAAACTTCTAAACATCCTTATACATCTGAGGCCAATAATATGTCTCCTTCAACAAATTTAGTGTCTTATCAATTCCAAAATATCCATCCAATCCACCACTATTCTTTTCCTTAATAAAATTTAACCTCATAGAACTCTTAGGAATACACAACTGAATACCCTTAAGCAACATATTTTCTTGAATAAAATACTCATCAAAATTACTTGGTTGTTCTGTCAAACTAGGTGCTCTACACTCTCTCCACATCTTAGAAAAATCAAGATCAGTATCATACAACTCCTTCATATCATCAAATCCAAGAACTTCAACCTTCATCTTGATCAAGAAATAATGTCTTCTACTCAATGCATCAGCAACTACATTAGTGACTCCACTCTTATGTTTAATCACAAATGTAAAACTCTGCAAGTACTCAACCCACTTCATATGTCTTTGATTCAACTTATGACTTCCCAAGTATTGTAAAGCTTTATGATTAGTATACAACACAAAATCTTTAGGAATCAAATAATGTCTCCACTTCTTCAATGCTTGAACAATAGCATAAAACTCTTGATCATACACATAATACTTCCTTTTAGCATCATTCAACTTCTCACTAAATAAAGCAATAGGTTTACCTTCTTGACTTTATACAACTCCTATTACACTACCACTTGCATCACATTCAACTTGAAATACCTTATTAAAATCAGGCAAAGCAAATACAGGTCACTCAACAACCTTTTGTTCCAAAGTCTCAAAATTGTTATCATTCCATATGTCCACTTGAATTCCTATTTATCTCCTTTCATTGTCTCAGTCATAGAATTACAAATAGAACTAAAATTCCTTATAAATTTCCTGTCCAAACTAGACAAACCATAAAAAAATCTTACCTCATCCACATTATCAAGTGTAGGCCATTCCAAAATTTCTTTTACCTTCTCAAGTTCCATCTTCAATCCATCATCTAAAATAATAAATCCCAAATACACAATCTCTTCTTTCAATAAGAACACTTCTTTAGATTAATTATCAACTTTTCCTCTTTCAATCTCTACAATATTTGTCTAACATGTTCAAGATGTTCTTCCTTAGTCTTACTGAATATCAAAATATCATCCAAATAAACAATCACAAACTTACCCAAGAATCTCTTGAGAAATTTGTTCATCAACCTCACAAAAGTAGTAGGTGCATTAGTCAAACCAAAAGGCATTACCAACCATTCATACAAACCATCTTTTGTCTTGAAAGTAGGCTTCCATTCATCACCTTCTCTGATTCTAATTTGATGATAGCCACTCTTCAAATCAATCTTGGTAAAATACTTTGCTCCACTCAAAGAATCCATTATGTCATCCATCCTCGGCATGGGAAACCTATATTTTACTATGATCTTGTTAATAGCTCTGGAAGTAGTACACATTCTCCACTCTCCATTCTTCTTAGGTTCTAATACAATAGCTAGAACACATGGACTCAAATTTTCTCTAATCAAACCTTTCTACAACAACTCATGCATTTGTCTATTAAGCTCTTCATTCTAAGTAGGTGTTAATCTATAAGGTTTTTTATTCAGAAAACTAGATCTAGGAATCAGATCCATGCAATGGCTTATACTTCTAATCGGAGGTAAACCATTAGATATGCCCTCTACAACAATATCTTTATACTTTTTTAGAAATTATTTAATTTACACTGGCACTTGTTCAATACTAACATTTTTTGTTGTCACTCAGTTACCACTAGCTTTGTCACTCAATCACTATTGGCACAACTCGGTCTCCTAGGAATTATGGCAAAAAAAATTTGATTATTCTTAATTTCCTTTTCAAATTTCTTTCCATTAACCATTTAAATTCTCATAGTAGTACACTTAACCTCATTTGGACTTTCAATCAAAGGAAATAATATATGTGTTTTCCCATTCACGCAAAGAGTATATTGATTCAATCTTCTATCATGTATAGTATATCTATCATATTGCCAAGGTCTACCCAATAGAATATGAAAAAAATCCATAGCCATACTATCACACAAAAATTCATTAAAATAATGTCCAATCTTGAATTTCACAATACATTATTCACTCATCAATATCTTATGCTCATCTTTGAACCATGAAACATGATAAGGTTTAGGATGCTCCTACCTCTGCAACTACAACTTTGTAACCAATTCTTCTGATGCCAAATTTGTAGTACTTCCACTATCAATGATCACCTTACAACATTTTCCAGCCATCTTACATTTGGTCTTGAAAAGACTTCTTCTTAAGATAGGTTCCTCATCACTTCCCTTATTACATAAGGTTCTTCTCACCATTAAATTTTCTCCAGCCCTAGGACCACTTGGTGAACCCTCGGTGTCTCCTTGAACCACAACATTTATGTTACCTTGCCCATTTTCAGAAGATCGACACTCAAAAGATATATGTCCTTCTTTACCACATCTAAAACAATTACCGTGAAAACTACCTCTAGAATAGACTTACCTCTTCCTCAATAAGAACTAGTACCTCCTCGATAAGAAACACCACCTTTCCACTCGGTCTTGCCTTTATCTTCATTCTTCCATTTAGTTTTTCCCTTATCTTGCATAGAATTGTCAGATCTAACACCTTCTCCATAAGATTTACCTCTTCCTCTATGTAATCTATTGCCTCTACCTCGTTGTCTTTGTTCATGCTTCATTGTCAAGATACCCTTAGCTTTCAAGGCATATTGATATGCTTCTTCCACACTTTCCAATTTCACAAAAATTATCTCATCTTGAATTCCATATCTCAATGCATTTATGTACCTTGCAATTTTTTCATCATCATCATCAACATGTCCAAATCTGATGTCCAATCTATAGAATTCCTTAGTATACTCCTTCATAGTCATGTCCCTTTGACTCAAATTTTGCCTCTTTTTCAACAAGATAACTTGGTAATCATTAGGAAGGAACCCATTCTTTACCTTGTTCACCATCTTTGGCCAAGTGTTGATCATCTCCTTTCCTCTTCTTTGTCTATCATTTTGCAAATGCTCCCACCATAGTGAGGTATGTCCTTTCAATCTTGTAACTACAATCTTCACCATCCTATTATCAAGAGTGTTTTCATAATCAAAGAACTTCTCCATTTCAGAGATCCAATCCAACACAACATTGGTACCCAATTTTCCATCATAAGGAATAACTTCTACAAAAAGTTTTGAATTTTCCCTAGACAATACTCTCAACAACCTACCTCATCTTGATCTTCTTCAAGTTTTGGCTTAGGGTTTGGTGCGACTATTTCATCATCAATCAGATCATCAAGCTATGCTTCTCTTAACTAGGTTGTCTCTACAAAATCTAATTTGGTTGCAATTTGTCTCAATGTATCCAATATGACATTGACAACATTTCCTCTACCTCAAACCATCTCTACAATTCCTACAAGATCATACAATTCTTACAAGATCATAACCCTCTACAAGTTATAGGTCAAATTCATAGATTTGTAACCCTACAACCTAGATTCACTTAGGGTTCTACATGATCCAATCTCCACAAGGATGAACCTCTACTCTCATACCACCTGACACATGAAGAGATTAGATAACCAGGTCTAAAGGAAAATCCAACTATTTAAATCATCTATAAATTCAAATTGCCTATGAGAGTAAACACGATAGGAAAAAAAAACACAAAATAACAATAAAACACATGAGATAGAGGAACAAAATGCCTTTATAGATTCATAAAATTATCAAGTACATGTCTAGCTATAAGGCCTTCTAGGTTAGACCAATATTATAATTTAGATTCAATCCACAATGATCAAACTTCTCATTTCAATGCTACTGCTTCCCCACTATTACTTCCTCTTACTTGTCTCATAAAACTCTATAAAAGACCCCTTTTAAGTACATGCATGGCCACAAGTTATTCTATTTCACATACAACATAACAAACCCTTATATTAAATTCTAAAACAAGACACAAGTGGGCTCTCAAAAAATACCCATCATAAATTAAATGCAAATGTTAGCTCCAACTAGAAACTGCACACAAACAACTTGACAAATGAAGGACCAAGTAAAATGATGTAACTTGGCTAACTCAATAACACCCAACAACCAAAGAAACTCGACAACCACTCTGAACTTGGCAACCAAAGAGAACTCGACAACCAAAGAGAACTTGGCAACTAAAGGAACTTAACAACCAAAGGAACTTAGAAACCATTCCAAACTTGGCAACCAAAGAGAACTCAACAACTGAAGAGAACTCAAAAACCAATAGATAACTTAACAACAACTATGAACTTGGAAAACATAGAAAACTTGGCAATGCAAGACATTGCAACTCGACAACTGTAAAGAAACTTGGCAATAAAGAATATAACCGTTTCCACATAACCCATAATAGATCTAAAATAAACACGAAATTAAAATCCACATGCAAGAGAAAAGACAATATACCCACAAAATTGTGACATAAGATATACCCTGGGAAACCCTCATTGAGGGAAAAAACCTAGCCTCCAAAAGCATCCATCACCATGTATTATTCAGCAAAAAATATCATTGCCATACAACCATGGAAGCCTTCATGGCCATAGCCACAACCGAGCAAACTATGTGAACAAGCATGAATCCACACATCCCATGCCATGCTTTCAACCTTCACAAATGCTCCCTTGGCTAACCTGTCAAGCCTTGTCCTGCTCGACTCTTGCCTTTTGTCTTCTCCTTGTCACTCTCTCTACAACAACTACCCTTGTGGCTGCTTATATAGTAGCAAGTCCCACAAAACCACCAAGTGGTATTACATAAACCATGTGCTACCTAACCCACTGACCCTCCATTTAATATTGGGCATTTAATTCTTTTCCCCAATATTAAATAATTACATAAAATATTTTCACAATGTTACAATACAACTCATCAAGAATATTCCATGGGAATCTTTACATGTTGCACATCCATCTAGGTACAACATTACATAATAAAATAATAATATTATGCAATGTGTGCAACACCCATTATCTCAACAATCTCCCACTTGTTGTATACATTGCATAGGATCAATCCGTAGCCACATAAATGAACAAGGGAACAATCCCTCCCAGCACATTCACCATCATGGATCAAAATACACCAAGTGCTCCATCCTGATATCCACAACAAAATCAAAGTATCCATCATTCAAACATGAATGATCTCACCTCCTATTATGCCACTACCACTGGACATACATAGAAGCCATCCAAAGAGAAAGCCACCCAACCTATCGCATTAGAAGATCATAAAATCCTGTACCAACTGAAATTCCAAGCACAAAAACCTGATCCAAAGGTAATCACATGTATCCGTAGTTGTCAAAATATCCATAGCTGAAATAGCACCCACAGAAAAGTGCCAAACCCATCCAACTATCATACCTCAAAGGTATAACAAGTGAATCTCATATCACTGACATATCCAATCTATAACCTACAATCACAAGCCTCAAGAGCAATACCTGCCACATATATACCAAGAAGCTCCCACTACAAAAGATAATGTCAAATCTATAACCAATCCACTCACAACATCTCAAAGAAGTGAATCCATGTAGTATCAAGGACATCCACAATACATAAACTGATATTCTGCAAGAACAACTCTCATAACAAGTCTCCAATGCTCTCCCAAGTTCACCACAACCAATAGAGGAAAGAGATAAAGGAATAACCATGTCATCTCTCACATGACATACATGAGCACAAACCAGTGATCACAATCTCTAACCAATCTCAAATCCAATGTAGGCAAAACTAAACATCCAGGAACATAACCAAGACCGGAGAAACCATGCAAATCATAACCTGTATCATGTCCTTCTACACACACCTCTAGATGTAAACTGTGCAAGTATGATCTCCTCCATAAAACCCCAACAAGAAGCCTCAACAACACCCAAACCATACCATATAACTACTCATGGATGTAAGCCTCTCACAAGAAGATCAAACTCTTAAACCCATTCCTAAACCAAGGAATAACCATTCCTAATCCAAGGAATATGCCCAATATAAAACCATCTCCAAAAACTCAACCAGCATAACAACATATGCACATGGAGATAACCAATGCTACACCATCTCTCAAATGAACCCTCCAGAACTAACTCATGTACCATAGCTCAAGATCCATTATCCATGAAAGACAAGCATAAATATAATGCAACTAAGAGAAATAATGGGCTATACCTCTCAAGTAGCAAACTGCCGAGTAGACCAAGAGTGGGGAATGAGAATGCTCATCAAGATACCCAAGTCTCCAACCAAGACTCATCTAAGAACAATCTCCTCTCAAGTCCATATCAGGTGACTGCACCTCAGACTTCCTGCTGAAACCATCAACCATCCCAACAAATACTTCTCTAATCCAAGAGAAATCAGCGTCACCACTGTCTCTAAGTATCCATGAGCACCTGTAACCAATCAATCCATGCCAAATCCAAATGAAACATAGCAATATCATGAAGTATCCAGCTTATGATCAGTTTACTCAATACCAAGAAACTAAACCAAGATCAATGTCAAAGTTCCAACCATGGCCTCAAGAACATAAACATGACAACATGATCTTACCATCTCAACCAAAGAGATAACATGCTCCATATGAACATACTATAACATGTCACAACTCTAAACACATATCAAGAGTATACCATGACATAATAATGAAACCATCCTCACACCAAGGATAACATGCCAAATAAAAGCATAAAACACCTTTGCCAAGAACCCTGTGAGTCCTCAAGATGCAACCATCTCCACACACCATGAAGAAAACCATCTCCACATACCAGAAAGAACCATCTCCACACACCATGAAGATAACCAAGAACTCCATGAGTCCTCAAGATCTAACCATCTTCATACACCATGAAGATAACAAGTGCACCATGCAAATGTCAAAGACGCTTCTGCAGCAACAGGATCTAAGACAAACCTTCAACATCTGCAAACACTCAATAAATATATCAATGCTAAAAAACTCCCACTCAACTATGGTACCAAGTCACCTATGGCATCATAAAATCCATCCTCTCCAAACCAAGAAGATATAAACCAAACCAGGAACTAATCCTGCACTATCACCCCATCACTGTCACAAGCTCCCACTAAACCGTGTATCCAAGCTATCTATGACATAATGATGAAAAACCATCCTCTAACCATGAGAATCAACCAAGGCATCAAACCATCAAAGAGCTCAAAGTGCACATCATGAGATCCTCAAAAGAAACCAAATAACCATGATCCTCAAACTAAGAAGATATACCACCATAACTGAATCAGAAATCCAAGCTAATGAACATCAAGGATGTACCTATATAACCAATCATGTCATGCCAAAAATCTATGACACCATGATCACATCCATGAACCGAGCATCTGGCTCTCAATATGTCCAACCTGTCAGCATAGTCAACCACAATCCTCCACCATGATTGTACCTGGTAACAACATCTCATCCCTTCTACATGAAGAAAATAGTAAATCATGTGACTTAGGGCATAGACAACCCAAATCCAAGCCACCAATCTGAATATGCATCAATAATGAAAGATCAATGGGCAAAGACAACCCCTAACCAAGCTATAAATGCAACCTGTAAGTATAGACCGCTTACAACACTGCACAACTTGTAGATCCAACAAGTCATCATGCATATCCAAATCAAACATTGATAACCATATCATCATGAGACCAATCTAAAATATGAACTGAGTATACAATGACATCAAATCTTAAATCTCCAATGCCATAAACTCACAATGTTACCATAGTCAAAATATATTAATAAACTATTCAGATCAATATATCAACAAATAAATCATGCCAAACCTACACCAAATCTAAACCAATGTGTAGAGCTCTCCAAGAGCTTTTCGTTGACTACTCGAAGTCCAAAATCTGACTTCGTATGCCCAAGTTATGCCCTAATCCCTGCTCAAAATAAACAACATCTGACTTTAGGGCTCTTAAAACCTGACAAAATTTCAAAATCATAGAACCAAACCTACACCATCTTGTAGTGCTCTGAATTAGCTTTCCAACGCCTATAAGAACTCTGAAATCCAATATTTTAAGAGAAAGTTATGGCCGTTTTACTAAGATAGTCTTTTTACCATTTTCACTGCAATTTTTCATTTTTAATTTTTTCAGTGACGAAAATTCCGACGGGATTAAATTTGACGGCCATCATGGGCTGAAACCAAAAAAATCTTTCATTTCCTCTTAACATGGCCAAACTAGGGCATATTATATATCAAAATTTATGAAAATGTCGACCCGGATCCAATGGTGAGGTCTGTTTTTACCCAGGAGGTCATTTCTGCAAGCTACCCCCCAAAACCCTCATTCAAATGAAACATCCGAAAAAAATCCTTTTGTCCAAAAAATTTCACATGCCCAAATATTTTAACATCCCATCATAACAACAAATCCAAAGTCCTCAGATCTGCAATAAATCATTCATATATCTTGCCATTTCTTTTATCCTCTCATGAATTCCCATGGATTCAATCTAGGGTTACAAAATAATAAGACCATAGCTCTGATACCACTTGTAAGGAAACTTGGCAATAAAGAATATAACCATTTCCACATAACCCATAATAGATCTAAAATAAAAACGAAATTAAAATCCACATGCAAGAGAAAAGACAACATACCCACAAAATTGTGACACAAGATATACCTTGGGAAACCCTCATTGAGGGAAAAAACCCAGCCTCCAAAAGCATCCATCACCATGTATTATTCAGCAAAAAATATCATTGCCATACAACCATGGAAGCCTTCATGGCCATAGCCACAACTGAGCAAACTATGTGAACAAGCATGAATCCACACATCCCATGTCATGCCTTCAACCTTCACAAATGCTCCCTTGGCTAACCTGTCAAGCCTTGTCCTGCTCGACTCTTGCCTTTTGTCTTCTCCTTGTCACTCTCTCTTACTCTCTCTCTACAACAACTACCCTTGTGGCTGCTTATATAGTAGCAAGTCCCACAAAACCACCAAGTGGTATTACATAAACCATGTGCTACCTAACCCACTGACCCTCCATTTAATATTGGGCATTTAATTCTTTTCCCCAATATTAAATAATTACATAAAATATTTTCACAATGTTACAATACAACTCATCAAGAATATTCCATGGGAATATTTACATGTTGCACATCCATCTAGGTACAACATTACATAATAAAATAATAATATTATGCAATGTGTGCAACACCCATTATCTCAACAACAACAACTAAGAAACACGAAAAACATGCAAGATAGCAATGCAACCCAAGATGCTCCTAAATCAGAATAGGTGTACCATCTTAAATTGGAACCACCTCAATTTAATGATCATTTAGCACTCATTTAATGTGAGTTCATCATTCATTTTCATTTCTCTCCTTTCTTTTTCTGTCTCCTAGGTGGAATTGGGCTAAGACCTAATTGATCATCTTTAAAGCTCCTATTTTCATGGCATAAATCTTGAGGTAGGTTCTAATCTCATAGGTCCTCCTTTTCCTTCATCTACTCACTTAGATTCTCTTATCCACACCAAAATGGATATAACTTGGATTCTATACCTAATTTTAGGGATCTATGACCTATTTTGGGATCTCAAAGGAATCCCAAAGGTTGTGGGGCCTAGTTGATAAGGACATAGTGTACCCCTATCTAATCAAGGATGCAGTGCACCAATAATGGGCCAATCAAGGATGTAGTGTGTCCTTGTTTGGGCCCTATGTTGGGTCCATGTCTTGGGTCCCACATTCAGGTAGTTTCAAGTTGATAATTCCTAAGAGAATTGGCCTACAAGAGTTAGTCAAATTTGAACCCTTTATAAACCCATCCATTTTCTTCATTTCTCATCCATCAAGTTCATATCAAAGCACTTATGCTCAAGATACCAAGAAATCAAGCATTCTTTGCACATTCAAGTCATTTAAGTAACCTCTTCATTGAAGATCAAGGATTCATGCATTCGAGCTATTGAAGAAGTTTATTCTAGATCTTCCATTGCACTTCCAACATTCAAGATCTCCCTTTATACATTTAAGATCCTTTGTTGCTTCTTCTATACTCATCCTCTCAAGATCTAAGTTTATCTACATTCATTCCTATGGTAGATTTAAAGCACATTCATTTATGAAGGTTTTGGTTTCACTTTGATTTCCTTCCTAGGATTTTTTAAGTTGAGTCAAGGCTATTGCATTACATAATTGATTACATTCCAAATTCAAGAGCATATTCATAGATATACACTACTTAATGTTAGATCTATCACTAATACTTATTAGCATTCTATCTATTTCAATTCAAGGTTAATTTATAAATTAGGGTTTAACTAAGGAAACCCCCTTCCCCCTAAAAAAAAAAACAACAAAACCTTTCATTTTCAAGTTTCAAATCTTGGATTGGTCAATAGGTTATGGATTTGGGTACCCTTTTTAACTTTCCTTGGAGCTGTGAAATCAAAATTAGCATCACACTTATAGAAAAAAGTTTTCCCTTTTAGATCACCAAATGATTTTTGGGTTTTGTATGCCTTGTAGTTTTCAATCGTGATTGTGGGATTCAACATTTCTTGAGCTTAATTGACATCCCATTTTTAGGTTTGTATTTCACAAAGGTATCTCATCTCCCCTTTTCCATTTCAATACATCATATCATCTCTTTGCATTTCAGCATTATATTTTTATATTCTTTCTTAAACCCTCTTAATGTGGAGGTGAAAGGGAAATACCTTTGATACTTCCTTTTTTATTGATAAAACTTCATAAAATGGGTGGATCTTGGTCTTCCCCCTTCATTAAGTATTAGGTGGATTGCTTCCATTTTCCCACCTTATAATAAGAAAAACATGCATTATCTAAAAATAAAAGGAAGTCTTCCATTGAATAAAATGGTGCATAACCAACATCAACAAGGGAACTTTAGCAACCATAGAAACTAGAGTTAGCCACAAGCCATATTTTCATTCTCATTTTTAAATCAACATGCTATAATATAAATATTATTGATATAGTGAAGGAAAATATTATATATATATATATATATATATATATATATATATATATATATATATATATATATATATATATATATATATATATATATATATATATATATATATATATATATATATATATATATATATATATATATATATATATATATATATATATATATATATATATATATATATATATATATAATATAACATAAAATATGACATGTAGTAATAGTAGTTTCAATCATGAGACTAGTTTCATATATCTTCATAATTTTGAAAGAGATAATGTTTCATGACACATGACACATTAAAATGGAAAGCTGCAGAATTTTTGGTTCATCTCATAGAATGGATTTTGAGTTGTTGGACTTAGAACTTGACTTCGTAATGTTGAAAGAGATCATGTTTCAATAACAAGACTCCAAAGTGGAGAATTGTATACAAAGTATAGGTGTGCAATGTATAGAAAAATAGATTGATTTCAATGATTCCCAAATGAACAAAAAATAGAGAACAATTTTAGAGAGGAAATGAGCAATTTTTATCCAAGTCTTACCTCATTGGATGATGAGATAATATAGTGTTGGAAAAAGTATAAACAACACTATGTGTGGTTATTTTATCATCTAGAGAAAGGGAGAGATATTTGGTATGGTTGAAAGTGATATGCTAGGGAAAATAGGATCTCCCAAAGGTGGAGGCTTTCACATAGATAGTTCTCCATTGTAGCATTCTCAATGGGGAATAGTCACAAGAAAGGGATAAACAAGCCAAGTTACTGTTGATCTTGTGCATACTAAGTGGGCTCTTGGTTGTTGGTTCCTCAAGTTTTGAGGGTGCCCCTTTTGGTGATGCTTTTAAACTAGTTCTCAATAACCATTCTTTTAGTAGACCTACTCCTTGATCTTATGCCTTCCCAATATTGCCTTGCATTTTTTAGAGAATTATTTTTTGAGGTTATTGGAAACTATTTTCTTCACTTATTTAAGGTTGATGATATCACTTCTTTTATGAGTCTTTCTACCTTTTCAATTATTTAAATTTATATTGATATCTCCGTAAATTTTCTTAGGGATGTGGTTCTCATGGTTAGGAATAGGTCATTGACTTGGTCATCTTATTATGAGGGTCTTCCTATTGTGGTTGTTAGTGCTTCTCTACAAGTCACTTATTCATGGAATGTTGTCACTTGGTAGTGGAAGGATACTAATGGTTGTAAATTGACTATCTTGGCTTCAATTTATTCCTCTAATAACTATGTAGACTAATGATTATTCCTCCTAAGATGATTTTTTATCTCTTATTGTTGGTATGGCCTCATCAAGCCACATGGATCCTACTCAAACTCTTGTTATCCATGTGGCCCTCTTTGGCCATGTAGACCCTTCTCTGCATATTTCTTATGTTCTATTAAAACCTTTAGTGGTTAGTATAGTGTCTCCATAGAATTTTGATCATTGTGTCAACATTATCAATAAGGGGATTTCCCTAATTTATTCCCCTTTGTAATGGTGTTACCAATGATAGTATTACCTATATTTTTGTTAATCAATATTGGAAGGTTTGTGCTTCCTCCCCTTCATAAACTCTTCCTTGATCTGTGGGTGAAATTTTTACTCTCTTGATTTAGGATACTAGTTTTTATGCTAGTTTATTGTAAGTGGTATGTTCTTGACCAACTAGAAGTAGACTATTTGTCTACTCTTTGTTAAGGGTCATTACATGTGTTTTGCTTCTTTTATTATAAAAATTGAAGACAAGAAATAAGGTAAATTTAGGGTAAGGAAGCTTTACAATAAAAATAAATAAATACAAAAAAGGTAAAAGTAAAATAAAAATATGGGATGATTAAAGACAAAGCAGGGTGATTACAACATACACAAAAAATTAAAGGCCACATAAAATGCCCAAGGAAAAAATGTTGTTAGTGTGATGAGAGTGGTTGCAAAGAACTTAATACTTTGTATTGTCCTAAATCCAAAGAAGGAACAAAAATAAGCATGAAAATAAATAATTAATATGATATTATTAGAAAAATTATAGATATAGATGACATAATAAGGCTCAAATAGTCAAAGTCTCAACCAATAATATACGAAGAATTTTTCCCTTTAGACAATTCTTCTCTATGCCATGAATAAATATATCATTATCATGTAACACAATGCTTGCATTATATAGATAATATTGCTACTATGTTTGGTCATGAGTCATGTGTGTGTGTCCTTTTGTAAGGAAGGAGTGCACTATTGAGCCTCTGTGATAAAAGTGTTGTTGTCTATGATTATACAAGTTGGTACACTTGTACCTCTTGATACTCTAAGTTGGATGTTCCATCCCTTAGAGGAGTGCAATATTGGAAAAATAATATTTATACTTTGCTATTTTTAGGCGAGTTAGTGAGATTTTGGATGGATTTAAGAATGCTCCAGATGGGCATGGAACTATTTTTTAGTATTTGGTATCAATCTTTCCCATGATCCCAAGATTTCCTTGGAAGTTGTAGTGTTTCAGCCTTGGAGATAGATTACATGGTAGGTTATATTTTTTAATTAGGTACTCCATGGTGTGGTAAAGTGATTTATGTTATGCCTCTTGGTGAAGTGACAATGGCTAGAAGTTCTTTCCTAGCATGCATTTGTTCCTTGTTAAAGGACTTCATAAGAGTTTGGTATTATTTCTATTGGTGGTTGACCCTTTCAAGTGGTTGTAGAAATTTTTGGTAAGAATTGGAGTGAATTTGTTGGTCTTTTGGAGAAGTCATTTGCTTCTTCTTGTGTTTTATAAGTTTTTTATTTTTGACTTGGTGTGCTTTTTTATATTGACTTGAAACCTTCCAAGACTAATCCTAATCTCTGAGGGGATGATGTAGTAAATCTCTTGTTTATGTTTTGCATTTCATCTTGAAGGATTTAATGTTGATTTTATCACTTGTTAATTGATCATGTTTGGACCAATGAGTGGTCTATGCCCTTGGGTTAATTTGACTTATGTTGTTGATATAGTAGACTAGTTATGCCCCATGTCTAACTTATGAGACTTGTGATGTCTTTTAATAGTTCCATTGAGGTATGTGCTAGTGGTTCCCTACATTTGTATGGTATAACAATGCTATTATGTGAGTAGATTTCAAACATGAAAACTAGATGCATTGTATGATGCATTTGACTACTACACATGGTTTTATCTCCTACATTAGTGTTGACTTATATGTTAGATTATGTTGTTAGCAATATTTTTATTATATATGTATGATGGCTCTTTATGATGGTATCTTCTATACCTTGCATTTAAAATTGTACATTTTGGTTCAAGATTATTGTTATGGGATATCATGTAGTACTATTCCATCTATGTGTCAGAAACTACAATTGGAACAATTGTTATGTTGCCTTGATGTCAAACATTACTGGTAAGAAATTTGCTAATAGTGTAGAGTGTCATATTATCTAATTGATGAAGAGGATTTGAAAAGAGAAAGGAACTACTACATTTAGAATTATTTTTCAATAGTAGGTCATTGTGATTGTGACATCTACTCATCACCCTATCAACAAAACCAAAAATTGGCTCCCATCAGATGGACATCAAACTTGAGTTGTCACAAATTGTGATGGTGAGGGCATTTGTCATAATGGCAATGGCTGACATTGTTATAACTTGGAAGAAGGGAGGGACAAGAGTTCATGTTCACGATGTTGCAATTGTGATAGTATGTCATCATAACGATGATGGTTTAAACTTTTAGTTAGCCATCACAATTGTGATGTGTATGTGATAGAGACATTATACAAGAAAAGGTTATCTATTACATCTTGTCATTATAGTTAAGACATTGTTGCAATAAATGTGTTGTACAAGGGATGACTAGTCTTCAAAATAGACTGTTGTAATTATGACAGTTGGTCAAATTAATTTTTAAAAAATACTTCTTGATATAGTTTTTATTTTAAATCTTTGCATTGGCTACATTTGCACCACCATTAGCATTCCCATCAGAAGGCCAACCACTTTTAGAAACATTAATAGTAATGTTTGAGTGACCTAAGGTTTACATGGCATAAATGAGAGCATCCACACTTGCATCAAATAAATTCTTGTAACCCACTTGATTAGGAGTCTCCTCTTGGAAGAGGGCATAAGGGAGAGGAATGTATTTGGGATCATATGCATAGGCAAAATAGAAATACACATTTGTCATAAAGGGATAATTTTTTTGTGAAAGGAAGTCCACAATGGAGTGCTTGATTGAGGTTATTTTAGGGTTGAAGGTTCCTAAAGGAGGATAAGAATTGTCAAGGGTAGACATGGGTATTATTGTAGATACCTTTATTTGGTTGTGTAAGTTGATGGCTTGGAGTGCATTGTAGATGTTTTTCATGGAAAGGAAGAGGTTGGATCTGTAGGGTGTATCAAGTAGTATCTCATTCCCCACTGAGATGTATTTTATGAGGGTTTTTGGGTATTGGGGCTTAATGTTATTTGTAACCCATTGCCTTGCAGTAACTTGGCTTGATGCAATGTTAGGGAGCTCCTCATTTGGGACTCCCATTGTTACTTGTATGCCTTTTCTTTGCAATGCATTGAGACCCTTTTGATCAATATCATATATTCTCAATTTTACAATTATGTTGAAGGTTTACATGTATGCCACTTCCTCTATAGATGGTAAGTTGTCACCCAACCTTCCATAGCATACTCCTATGGACTCTCCTACTGTTGATGCACCTACAAGAATACATAATAATCAATTAGCTACAAGATTGGATGAGATAGTAGTTGTGGGTGCAAGCTTAGGGAAAGAGTATTCTACCATAGGTGAAGAATAGTTGGGCCCAAGACACTCTCACCATTTGAACCTGGAGGGGGAATCAAACCTAAGACCATGAGGGTGACCCACAACTTCAAGCCTATTAGTTAACTGTAACCTTTGTTGTTGGGTCTTGGAATTATCTTTATTTTTTAATCAAACCTTCATGAATGATATCCAAATGTCTACAACTACATAAACTCCCTTATATGGTACTATAAAGACAAATCAAAAATTTATTAATGCAGTTCAACGCTAACCTATAAAGTTATTAGCATTTCAAATTTTTTTTAAATTATATTAACTCACCATTGTTTTCCCCTTTACCTTTGGGAATGCTTCTTACCAGAGGTAATTGATAACCCTCATGACTAAGTGATCTGGAAATTTAAGAATTATGAATTACAATGGCTAAATTGACATAATAATTGATCATCATTTTGTGAAAAAAAATTGGAATGCTTATTAAAAAAAATAGTCAATCAGGATGTGTCATTCATTATTCATTTCCAACTATCCCAATCTGATAATAAATGATGATATGTAATATAAAATATTTATTTCTATATTTATGATTACTCATGACATAAATAAAAACAAATATGTTTCAAAAACTCAACTATATTTGATTGGAAACTTTAATTGACTAAATCAAACAAACACATATTCATGAAAATCTATAGATATTCACCTTAGAATTAATGTTTATGAAACCAAAGACAAAATTAATCATGCAGAGATCCTCACCATAAAAATCCAAGTCCCTACAAAGGAAGAGTATGAACATCAGAGAAGAAATATTATGGATTGAATTCATGTCCCTGAAATTTACATAACATCTCTTCATCTTGACGATAAATTGTGATTAGAGTAGATGATTCCTTGAATTTAAGGAAGAATCCTTTCTATGTCATACATCAACTCAAAGAGATTATTTATATTGTCGATTTTAGTGCTCTTTATTGTCCTTATATAGTGAATGGCATGGATGGTTTGATAGAATTTTTTGGGGAGAGACTTTGGAGTGTGAAAAGGGACTAGCTACTCAACAATATTCTTGTGATCTATATGTTACACATATGAAGGATGGTGAGATTTAAAACTATGACATTGACTATGTTAACCCATTAAAATTTGTGAAATAATGCACTTATATTATTATTGGTATATGTCCCCTCTTAGAAAATTATGGATTTAAGAGCTCATTATTTTTTATAATTATAATAGAGACACAATATTCACATGAGTTTTATTTAGTTTATTATGACACGATGCTCGTCAAAGTTACCAATCATGTCAGATATAATATTTCAATCCATTGGCTTGTTTTAGTATTGTTGTTATTAATTTATAATTACAAAGGCATTGTAATGGGGTTGAAAAAAGGTTGGAATTGTCATTGCAGGCATGGTATAAGACAACTTAGGATAGCGTGGGTTGATGGGCCTTCTAATGTCACCCAATGCCCAATTCAAACTGGATAGTCTTATACTTACAACCTTACTGTTACTAGACAAAAAGGGAACCTTTTTTGCATTCCCATATACTATGGTTGAGAGCAATAGTATACAGAGCCATTATTATTTTTTCCCAAACCACATGTGCCTTATCCATTCCCAAAAGCCCATATAAAAATTGCATTGATTCTAGGTCATTAAAGGGTTAATCAACAGTTGGGTATTGTATTTGATTTGATATCATAACTAGTCATTTCATATAACAATGGGATTGAGTTATGGTTTCTTGTGGATGCAGGGGAGTGGTGGAATACAGATGTGGAAGCTATTATAAGTGCAACAATGAAGTATGGAGGAGCACCCAATGTATTTGATACTCACACCATCAATGGTAAACCAAGCCCACTAGGAACCTTCACATGCCCTAACAAAGGTAAGAAAGAAATCAGCCTCAAGTGAGGTTTTTTTTTTTCATTAGAATCCTTGGTTTCAGTCATTATATTCATCAAACTTACAAATACTAAATAAGAGTGTTACAAACTCTAAGGATTCTCACAATTCTTTCCAAATAGTTTATGTTATGGATGATGAAATCTTAAAACTGAGAGTTACTACATCCATTGCATTGTAGATACATTTGTGTTTTCAATTGAGTAGGGAAAAACATACCTATAAAGAATAATCAATGTTGTATTGAATGATGAGCTCTTCTTCGATGTGGCAAGACACCACCTTAAATTGGTGGAGGTAGATGCAATGTACACCAAGCCCTTTGAGACCAAATCTGTGGTAATTTCTTTAGGACATAATCTAAGGTAATTGAATTTCCTAAAACTAAAAGATTGACACATTTAGTTGTCATGCAACGATAGGTTAATGTTGAGCTTGACTTGGTTTCAAGAATAGTTTAATATTCTCTACTAATTAGGGTTAACCATGTGAAGGTGGAAGCTCATTTTGCCACACCCTCCTCCCCAACATCTAAATTCCATGTTAACATCTAAAACTCATTCATTCTATTAATAAAATGTAACATTCATGAATTATTACATGATAAAATTCATTAACACATAAGTTTCATTAGAATATTCACATTAACATTAAAATATAAGAACTCAGGGAGCTAAAAGATAGGTGCAATGTAGTGGAGGGCTTCGCCCTTTTCTCAAAGTTCACTCTTAAGGTAACTCATGCAGCTTCCACCACTCTCCAGCTGCTGATTTTAAGGGTAGGATCTCTAGTACTTTTAAATATTGTTATATTGTTACTTATTTTTTTGATGTAATCCATTAGGGGGGTGTGTGTGATTGTCTGTTGGTTTTCGATTAGTTTTGTGTTGGTTGTGCCACCATTTTTGTAAAGGGTCACCCCCTAATTTTGGTTGCTTTTATATAAAAAATATTAAAACATAAGATTCATTAGAACATTCACATGTGTTGGGTGATGTGATGCGCTCGCCTGCCCATAGGTGGTTAATTATGTGGTGTTCCATGTTCACTAACAGTCATGGCTTTTGGTGCAACGGTAAATGGGCCCAACAATTGGTATCAGAGCTTGGTTTTGGCCTGGTCATGGGTTCAAATCTCCCCGGTGCCTTCCCGACCCGTGTAAGCACCTGGTATGCGCGCCGAGGGGGAGATTGTTGGGTGATGCAATGTGCTCCCCTGCCCACAGGTGTAAGGGCAACCCAGCATGCAACCTCATGCTCCTTGCGCGCTCCATTATAGTCCTGTTCATGCGTTTAGCCACTCCATTTTCCTGTGGAGTCCTTGGAACAGTTTTTTGTCTATGAATACCATTAGTGGAGCAATAATCTTCAAATTCATGACTGCAATACTCACCACCATTATCAGATCTAAGACATTTTAATTTCTTACCAGTCTCATTTTCAACCAAGCATTTCCATTTCTTAAAAGTTTGAAATACATTAGATTTCTGTCTAAGGAAATAAACCCATACTTTTCTAGTTGCGTCATCAATAAATGTAACATAATAATGAGAGCCACCAAGGGAAGATACCTGGGCTGGTCCCCATACATCTGTATGCACAAGCTCTAATTTCTCCTTTTTGTTTTCCTTCCCTGTCTTTACAAAACTCACTCTCTTTTGTTTTCCATACACACAACTTTCATAGAAATCCATATTCACATATTTTAGACTTGGTAAAACTTTTCTTGAATGAAGTACTTTCATACCTTTCTCACTCATGTGCCCAAGTCTATTGTGCCACAGCGCTATATCAAAATCTACAGCAGCTATTTGTTCTCCCTGCTCAACTACAGTAATTGTTCCTGAATATTCATTTTTCTCTGAAACAATCAAAGTAGAAGGAACAATATGACCTGTACAAAGATATAAGGTGCCTACTTTCACACCTTTTGCTACTACAAGGGAACCTTTTGAAACCTTCCAATTTTTATCATTAAAAGTAACTACACTGAAATTAAATTTCTACTTAGTTTTGGAACATGTCTTACATCATGTAGTAGCCAATGATTCCCATTCTGCAACTTAATCTTAATTTTTCCCTTTCCAAAAATCTAACAGGGTTCATTATCCCCCAAATAAACAAACCCAAAATCCCCTTGGACATAATCAATGAAATAACCTCTATGAGGTGTAGCATGAAATGAAGCACCAGAATCTAAAACACATGAATCATCAACACTCTCTAAAGATAGAAGCAAAGCATCCTCGTCGGATTTGTTACTTACCACATTTGCCTCCTTGTCTCCATCTGATTTATCTCCTTTAGTTTTTTTTCGATTCCAGCAATCTTTCTTTTTGTGCCCTGGTTTCCCACAGTACCAACAATCATTTGGTCCTCTCGATTGAAACCTCCTCCCCTTTGACTTTCCTTTTGATTTCCCATGATTTCCAGAGTTACTTCCTCTTTCAGTCGTTCTGCCCTTGCTTTGTGCATTTAAAGCACTTCCTGATGTAGATCCACCTGAGAATTTTCTATGAGTTTCCTCACTTAAAATAACACCGATCACATCATCATATTTTAGGGTACTAGATCCAGGAACAAAATTACTCACTTCCCTTACCAAGCCATTCCAGCTTTCAGGCAAAGAACACAAAATCAAGAGAGACCTAATTTCTTCATCAAAATTGATACCCACAGAAGATAATTGACTAGTAATAGTATTAAACTCATTTAAATGATCTGCAACAGATCCACCTTCTGCCATTTTCATATTAAATAAACGCTTCATGAGAAATACCTTATTTGAAGCGGAGGGCTTTTCATACAGTGTTGCTAGGGTTTTCATCAAAGCTTCTGTCGTCTTTGCTTTTGTAATATTAAATGCCACCGATGGTGCCAAGCATAACCAAATGCTTCCGAGTGCCTTTCTATCCAAAAGATCCCATTCAGCCTCTGACATAGTTCCCTGATTCTTGTCTTTTCCTTCCAACGGCTTCCATAAATCCTTCTGATATAAATAGTCTTCCATTTGCATCTTCCATAACTGGAAGTTCTGCCCATTAAACTTGTCAACCCTCAACTTACCCTCATCTGCCATCGCTCCCACTCAATTGTGAGACTCCCACTTAATCGTGAGACTTTCCTACAGAGGATAACTAAAAGACAACCTTGCTCTGATACCACTTGTTAGGATAAACCACAGACAGAAATAAAAAACTACATGCAAATATAACCAATAACAAAAAATAATAGAGCACACAAAAATGAACACAAGGCACCAAGATTTAACGTGGTTCACCCAATCCCTGGGCTATGTCCACCAAATAGCAAGTTTGATCTTATTACAATCCAGTGATTACAACTTGATTACAATATGTAATCCCTTACAGCTCAGTACCGCTGCAAGAACCAATTTCGTATCACACACTATGAAAAAATACCCAACCCTAAGCCCTTTTATACAAGTATTAAACCACTTTAGGGTTATAACATGTCGGCCATATCTCAGCCATAATATGTCGACTACCATGTCGGCTACTGCCCAAAAAAAATTTTCGGGGCGATGCCCCGAACTCCACTATTTATGAAGTATGTACAGTACTTTCCTGATCAGTCACCACAATCTAACCATCTCCCACTTGGGGACTGATCAGGCTCCACACTAAACAACAATCTCCCACTTGGAGACTGATCTTGTAGCAATACCACTACCACATGGGGCTCCCACTGGATCAAACCATCCTAGACTCTATTGTTCTTTTATTCATGTTCAGTCTAAAAGACCAACCGAAGCTGAAGAGGAGTTCAGCTTCTCCCTTGTTACAACCTTTGTCAACATATCTGCTGGATTGTCATTGGTATGTATCTTCTCCAGCTTTAACTGTCGATCCTCCAAAACTGACCGAATGAAATGGTACTGCAACTGTATGTGTTTGGTCTTAGAATGCAGAGCTGAATTCTTAGCAAGATGAATGGCACTCTGACTATCTGTGAAAAAATAATTATCCTTCTGAGGATGTCCCAATTTTTCCAAGAAGAACTAAATCCATATCATCTCTTTGGCTACCTCTGTAGCAGCAACATACTCTGCCTCTGTAGTGGAGAGAGCATTAATCTTCTGTAACCTAGAAACCCAGCTCATGGCTGCCCCACCAATAGTAAAGACATAACCTGTAGTACTCCGCCTGGTATCAATATCCCCAGCCAAATCTAAGTCAACATAGTCCTGTAAATCAGTAGTATATCCCCCAAAGTGTAAACACTTATTGGATGTTCCCCTCAAATATCTGAGAATCCACTTGACAACATTCCAATGCTCAAATCCTGGATGACTCATATACCTGCTAACGACTCCCACTGCATGTGATATATCTAGCCTAGTGCATACCATAGCATACATCAAACTTCCTACAGCTAAAGCATAGAGTACCTTGGACATCTTATCCTCCTCTTCTTGTGTCTTGGGACACATCTCTTTAGTCAATTTCAAATGACCAGGTAAAGGTGTGCTGACAGCTTTAGCATTCTCCATAGAGAAACGTTGCAACACCTTCTCAACATAATCAGCTTGAGATAACGTCAATGTTCTATTCTTCCTATCTCTGCAAATCTTCATACCAAGGATTTGTTTTGCTGCCCCCAAATCCTTCATAGCAAATGCATGTGCTAATTGGCATTTCAGCCCCTTAATATGATCCATGTTAGACCCAGCTACAAGCATATCATCAACATATAAACATAAAATAATGTAGCTATCATCATCCAACCTCTTAAAATAAACACAGTAATCTGAATGACACCTATTATATCCATGCTTATGCATAAAATTGTCAAATTTCAGATACCATTGCCGAGTTGCTTGCTTCAAGCCATATAAACTTTTCTTCAATTTGCACACTAAGTTCTCCTTACCTTTGACCTCAAAACCCTGTGGCTGAGCCATATATATTTCTTCATCCAAATCACCATGAAGAAAGGTTGTTTTAACATCCATCTGCTCTAAATGCAAATCTTCAGTAGCCACAAGACTTAAAACAGTACGAATAGAAGTCATTTTAACAACAGAAGAAAATATCTCATCAAAATCAATTCCCTTTTCCTGTGCAAATCCTTTTACAACTAACCTGGCCTTAAATCTTTTCTTACCTCCTTCCTCTTCTTTCAACCTGTAAACCCATTTATTTTGTAAAGCCTGTTTACCTGCAGGCAACTTGCACAAATCCCATGTCTTATTTTTCAGCAAAGAGTCCATTTCATCTTTCATTGCAGACTCCCACTGAATTTTAGTATCCACCTGCACAGCTTCATCATAACTTTCAGGTTCACCAGCATCAGTAAGTAAAATAGAATACAAAGAGGGAGAAAACCTTTGTGGAGGTCTAGTTTGCCTTGTTGATCGTCTAACATTCACTGGTGTGTGTGGTATTTGTTGTTGCAGTTGTTGCACATCATGAGGAATGGCTAGAACATCAATTTTTAGAGTATCATCCAGCACTACATAATCATCTTCTTTCTTCTCATGTTGCTACAACAGATCTTTGTACAAAACTTTCTCATTGAATATGACATCCCGACTTCTAATAATTTTAAGATTGTCAAAATCCCAAAGCCTATAACCAAATTCATTAATGCCATATCCAACAAAGACACATTTCTTTGATTTAGCTTCTAGCTTGGTTTTATTTTCAGAGTCTATATGAGCAAAAGCTTCACAACCGAAGGTCTTGAGAAAAGAATAACTCACCTTCTTACCAGTCCATGCTTCCTCTGGAATACCACAGCCCAAAAGAGTAGAGGGACCTCTATTAATCAAATATACTGCAGTATTGATAGCCTCTACCCACATGTGGTTAATTATGTGGTGTTCTATGTTCACTAACAGTCATGGCTTTTGGTGCAATGGTAAATGGGCCCAACAACATGAACATTCAATAGAATATAATTAAAATATCTAGACATAAAAATAAATCATTATCAAATAAGTTACATAAATGAGAATAATTTCTTTTTTGTCTTTTTCTTTTTTTGTCCTTCTCTATATTATTGTAGAGGCATATCCATGTCATCATCAACATTTCTTCTCACTTGTGGACGTGATCTCGTTTTCCTTTGCAAAGGTGGGTCCCCCACAATTGAAAAATAAAAGGGTTAAATTTTTAAAAATTGAGACTTTAAAGACTTTAAAGAACATTGTAGTGCCCTTTACTTTATCCAAACACATCATCTTTCCTAATGGCTTGAACCTCAACATGCTCATTAGGTATAATCTCTACATCCCCTGCAACTGCAATACAAGATGTTCTCTTAATCCCAACACATATTATAGTTAATCCTAAAAAAAGGTTGAAAAGTTAATCAATTAGAATATGGATCATGGTTAAATATAAAGGACAATTTAATTAAGGTCAATGATGATCAGTTTAGTGAATATTTATCCTTAAGTTATTCTTAGAATGTAATTCTTAATAATGGAAGGGTAATGCTATCGGGGAACAAATGGGTTGACTTGTAGGTCAAATGATGAAACTTAAAACACTTGAAGTATACTTGCAAATAGAAAACTGGAAACCCCTACACATTATTCAACTATGTGAATTTAGTAAACCAAAACATGTGTTTGCATCATGTATTCTATATGCTTCTTGTTTTGGATTTTGGGTTGACTAGTGTTGACCAGTCCTAGGATGTTACTAGAGGCTCGGAGGTTATGAGATATGATGGCATCTTGATCTTATTTGGTCTCGATCTTTATAAGCCCAACCATGGTAATGTGATCGTATGCTCTATGAAATGTTTGTATTTACTGATTGTTATTGTTCATCAATCTTCATGTGTGAAGCTGAGATGTATGTGTATGAGACACTTGAGCTAATCATTTTTGAGTCATCGATCAGTTATCCTTGGATTACTTTCTAGTCGCCATGATGGGACTGAAATATGGATTTATTTCTTGATGATGTCATGTTGTGACATGTTTGACTCAACCATTTTGGAGTCTTCGATCAGTATGATTTTGAGATGTTCTTGGTTGCTTGTTGAGAACCAATGGATATTGCAATTTATCCTGAGATAAATTGTGGTTATTGAGAACCAATGATTATTATGATTATCAGTGATGCCTTCAGTTGCCAATAGAGAACTGTTGTGGTCATGATTTTCTATGGATGCTTTTTCAGATGCTCATAGAGATTTGATGATTCTTATCTTGGAGATTTGATGATTCTTATTATGGATATTTGATGCTTTTATGCATATTTGATGATTTTATTATGGATTATCTTTTATGATTTTTAGATTTATGATTCCATGAGCTTAGGGTAGGTAATCTACTTGTAGTGTCGGGAAGTGGCTTGCAATGGGGCCGAGGCCCTAAGTGGCTACCAGGGTAACTCATTGTAAGTTTGGTTAATAAGTGATAATATTTACACGCTAAATGGGGATTAAATAAACTTAAAAAGATAATTGTTTTGATGTTCTCGCCCATGCCTTGAGTGCTTGTACAGGCTAGGATGGGAGTAGTGAGAACGCATGGTTGCGACCATGCATTCCATAGTATGCCTTGTCAGTATGAGAGGATACTAGTGGCCGCATGAGATTAGTATGGACCCATGGAGTTTAGCTAACTACCAGGGTAACTTATACGTGATAAATGTGATGACACTTTCCCGCTTGCAGAGTAGATTTCCTACATGTCTTTGTGTGCCTCTGAGAATTAGATGTCAATTTTGTGTGATGGAGCCTTTGATTTAGTATACTTTTAAGATTCCTAGACTTATAGAGATTTTTGCTTCATGAAATGATATCCTATTTGGGACTTGAGATTATCTCCTCAGCACAGTGGGAGTGGACCACTTAGGTTCCACGCGGTCGGGTGGTAGTGTATTTTCACTCTTATCATTTGAGATCCGTCTGAGACACCGTGGCTAGAGTATCCTTGGTTGGTATTTATTCTTCATTATGTTCTTTGACCATTATGATAGATAATATACCTTATGATGGATGTATTTACTGGTATGTTTCTTATATTGATGATTTTCTTTACTTTGCATATGTTAGTTGATGATTTATTATGCTTTACTTTGCATGTTAGTAGGATGTTTTAGGAGTGACATTCCTACTATGTTAATACTGATGATCTCTTCGGTGCTTTGGAATGTTACGCACGGAGGGATGGCTAGGATCCACGATGGTCTAATGATGCTATTTACAGTTGGGAGGAACCGTGTACTTAGTTATTTATGTTTGTGATATATGGTTATCTTTTGTGATGGATGTTTATATCTTTTGTGATGATGTATCATGTATGATATGTGGTTTCATTTATGTTTTTGCATCATGGATTAATATTAGATGATGATGATGTATTTTATTTACTTGGATGTTTATTCTTTTAAGCTTTTCATACCCTGTGATATGTATAGTGAATGATTGAGCTAAACTATAATATAATTACAAAAGGACACTTGTATATTGCTTAAGTAAATTGGATGTATCATTGTTATTTCATAAGGATGGGATGTTAGATGAATAGTTAATTTATATGTGATACAACGTTAAGGGATCTTTAAAGAATGTAGCCTATTATGTATATATATTTTTATTTGAATTTTTGCTATTGCTTCCGTAAATGTTATGAATGGTTTTATCTTTCATGTTTTAAAAAAAAAATTGTTTGGTAAACTTAGTAAAATTCTTTGGATCCCTTAGCGAGGCATTACATTTGGTATTAGAGTCTGAGTTTCAACATTGGGAGCTTTGGGTATATTGGAATGCTACTAGTTATTAACTAGTTGAATAAAATGAAAACTTAACACTATCATGTGTATCTTTTTCAAACTGAAAACTTGAAACTAGGTGAACTGAAACAGAACTTAAAACTGTTACTTGCATATTTTTTATATTTCAACATTTAGCTTTCAAAACTAAAAATTTTACTGAAAATCTAAACGAAGGCAAAACTAAAAATTGAAACTCATTCTAGCTGCAAAACATGTATCTTTTATCTATGTTGTAAGGTAGTAAACCTCTGTTTATCTTTGCAATCATTAAGTTGCTCTTATTTAGAATAAATTAAGGGATCTATTTTAGTAGTTGTTAAAAGAATGAATGTTGGATCGATATGGTTTTCGGTTTACCATTAAACCAAAATCATATTGCTCTAAGGGTGTTGTAATATCCTCAGTGGAAACATGTTTCCCTACAGAGGGAAAGGGTTCAATGGGACCCACATAGTGAGTATCTTAGTTTTTTATTCCTGTAGGCTTCCAGGAGTAAGCCTAATCCCAGAGGGGTGGATGTAGTGCCTGCCCCTGGTTCACATTTTGTTATCGTTGCTGAACTCTTTTAGAACTAGTTTTATTTTGTTGGTTAGCAGCATTCTTTTGAGATTATTAGATATTGTGCTATGGATTCAGTTTATTATGTGATGAGATTACTTAGACTCTACATTTTATGTATGTATGATGATTATTTTTAGTGTTCACAATTATTGATGATGATTATTACATTGCTTTCAATTATTAATGATGATTAGTAAGATGATTTATTATCATATGTGCTTTCTTATGGATACTTACCCCATACTTGCGTGTTTGCTTTTGTATGGCGTGTCTGATGTGGTTAAGGAAGGGAGTCATAGTCACCTGCTAGTCAGGATCTACATGATGCACCACTTCCTACCATTGTCTGTTTAGTTTAGTAAATATTGTGTTTGTACATGCATGGTTTTTATGCAAGTTACAGGTACCAGGTATCGACTTTCCTAAATTGCCAAGAGGAGTGTACCCTATCACATTATCTCAATGATAAGAGAGGGGAGATAAATTCTCAAGTCCAAATCCCAACCCTTTGAGTCATTTTTCCTAATTGAAAAATTAGGACAAGTATCTGAGTTGAATACCCATCGAATGTGTCGGATGACATATTTCGTGATTTTTAACCCTTTAGATTTGTTTTGTATGATTTGTTCTATGATGGGTTTTCATAATTTATTTTGGAGGTCTATGGTGAATTTTCTATTAATTAAGTCTTAATAAATAGATCTAATTAATAAATAGATCTAATTAATAAATTATTTATTTGAGAAAATTAATAAAATATCATGATTTTTGATATTTTGATTGTAATTAATTAAATGTGAATTATTGGGAAAAAGGAATTAAATAAAAGAAAACTAAAAAATTAAAATTAATAATAATTATAAAATAATAATAAAGTAATAAATATAATAATAATAATAAAAGTTATAAAAATTAAAATGAAAGTTATAAAATTTAAATAGAGATTGTTTAAAAAGTAAATTGGAGTTATAAGCTTGCATGGGAAGTAACATGTGTCAACAACACGGGGGTTAGTGCATCAATTAAGCACAAGGTGTCTACAACTCTATGACTCATCAAAAAAGTTGGAAAAGACCCATGCATAGTTGGTGACACCTTTCAGCGATTTCAAGAAGTAATCCAAAGGTTTCTTGAGAACTCTTTATATTCAGGCATTCATAGAAGCTTAGGGAGGGGGGTGGAGAGCAATTGGAGCATTGGAGGACTCAAAAACTCTGAAGAAGGGAGCTTGCTCTGCGGGTTTTCTGAGTAAGAGTGAATTAGCATCAGAATTCGAGTAGATTCTTGTAATTTTTTTATGCTATTTCTGCATCATGCATTCCTGTCTTCTTCATGTCTTCCATATGTCTTATGAGGAATTTCATATTTTTATTGTATGCATTTTCAATTTGGGCAATTAAATTTATTTGAGAATTTTATATGCATGGATTTAAAAAAAAGAGAAAACGGGTTTGGGTTCGAATTAGAATCAAATTGAAATAGATTTGGAAATGGTTTCAAGATTTATGGCCAAATCCATTAGTGAAATTATTGGATAAATTTAGAGAACAATTACCTTTTAAGAAGAAATTTTTAATTGTCCTGCCGTTGCCCCTTGGATAGATCCGAACTCAATTATTCATAACTTTTTATAGAGATCAAATTTATTTGATCACTCTAGTCAGAATTGGTGCAACTTAGCCCTCTCCAACATATTTCAATTTCAGCCCGATCCAACGGATCATTAGGGAGATATGGCCGTCGTACTGAGACTATTTTATTCAAGGACAGATATTTCTCCATTTCCCATAACCAAGAGTTCTTTATGCTTAACTTCACAAAAATAATATATCAAAGCATGGAATGAATTGAAGATATTATTGAAATCTTCCCTTATTAGAATCTTATTAATATGCATTAGTTTTATATGGTTTATTATCTAATCTAATTAAATCAAATTTAATTAAGATTAATTAATAGTAGAAGAAGTGTAATTAATTACTACTCAATCTAAGTAAATAGATGAGAGAAAATTAAAAGAAAATATATTTTAATATAGTTTATATAGTGGACTTTCTATAATGTATATTGAATACTATTTAATATATATTAAACAATTTTAGAGTTATTTAATGAAGATGATAATGTTAAGAATTTGGAGATTATTCATGTTAAAATCTACAATGAGTCTTATTGGTTTGTGATAGGGATCTCTTTCAAACAACATTTATATAGACAAAATATTATTAGAACAATTAGAAAATGGAGTCTAATGGTTGATTTTAATATTGATTAAATAATTGTAAGATGATAATTTATATTATGTTGATTTAAATTTAGAAACTCTGAATGATATTGTATTAAGACTGAATTATTATGTTATTGGTTAATACATTTGAATACCTTAATGGAGTTAAGAGTTAGTCAAATATTAACTAATGAGTTTATGGAAAGATTCTATAGATCGAGTATGTATAGTTTGAAGAGTTTATTATTTATTAATGTTTGTAAGGACTAGCAAACTATTAATAAATAATGGTTTAAATAGATATCAACAAATTTGATTAGAGTTAATCTAGTGGAGATTATTTATTGATTGAAGTTTGGTAAAAGATAATAATTTTTGGAGTTGGATTATAATTATTTTTAATCAATTGATATTCATTGAGTTGATATTATAACTATGATATTAATAATTAAGTTGTGTGATAGAGTCTTATTTGAAAAGATTAATGATAATACGAATTTGTTAAGGGAATGTTGGTATTCTTTGAAAGATGACGAATATGGTCATTTAAGATTTTCAATAATTATTATTGAATTATTAATATGATCTTTTGAGTATTGAATTATAGTTGACTTTTATCATACAGAATTATACTTAGTTATTAGTCAACTGATATTAATTGAAACGTTGCTATGATTATGTAATTATTAATTAAATCAATCAATGAGAGTTAATTAGATTTAATTAACAATTAAGTTAAGTAATGAAGATTTAATTGATATAATTCTTTTAATAAGATTGTAGAAATATTGATATCAAGTTGATAGGTCTTATTCTTATGACTTGAATGATGACCTTAGATATTTAATGGTGAAGACTTAGTAATATTTAATTGAGGACTATTAGAATATGGACCTATGTTAATTGATTGATGTAATTGATCATTTTAATAAAGTTATAATCTCTTATTCGAAGAATGATAATTGGTCCTCTTATAATATAACGAATAATGATCCTAAAAAAAAGTTGAAAGGTTAATCAATTAGAATATGGATCATGGTTAAATATAAAGGACAATTTAATTAAGGTCAATGATGATCAATTTAGTGAATATTTATCTTTAAGTTATTCTTAGAATGTAATTCTTAATAATGGAAGGGTAATGCTATTGGGGAACAAATGGATTGACTTGTAGGTCAAATGATGAAACTTAAAACACTTGAAGTATACTTGCAAACAAAAAATTGGAAACCCCTACACATTATTCAACTATGTGAATTTAGTAAACCAAAACATGTGTTTGCATCGTGTATTCTATATACTTCTTGTTTTGGGTTTTGGGTTGACTAGTGTTGACCAGTCCTAGGATGTTACCAGAGGCTCGGGGGTTATGAGATATGATGGCATGTTGATCTTATTTGGTCTCGATCTTTATAATCCCAACCATGGTAATGTGATCGTATGCTCTATGAAATGTTTGTATTTACTGATTGTTATTGTTCATCAGTCTTCATGTGTGAAGCTGAGATGTATGTGTATGAGACACTTGAGCTAATCATTTTTGAGTCATCGATCAGTTATCCTTGGATTACTTTCTAGTCGCCATGATGGGACTGAAATATGGATTTATTTCTTGATGATGTCATGTTGTGACATGTTTGACTCAACCATTTTGGAGTCTTCAATCAGTATGATTTTGAGATATTCTTGGTTGCTTGTTGAGAACCAATGGATATTGTGATTTATCTTGAGATATATTGTGGTTATTGAGAACCAATGATTATTATGATTATCAGTGATTCCTTCAGTTGTTAATAGAGAACTGTTGTGGTCATGATTTTCTATGGATGCTTTTTCAGATGCTCATGGAGATTTGATGATTCTTATCTTGGAGATTTGATGATTCTTGCTATGGATATTTGATGCTTTTATGCATATTTGATGATTTTATTATGGATTATCTTTTATGATTTTGAGATTTATGATTCCATGAGCTTAGGGTAGGTAATCTACTTGTAGTGTTGGGAAGTGGCTTGCAATGGGGGTCGGGGCCCTAAGTGGCTACCAGGGTAACTCATTGTAAGTTTGGTTAATAAGTGATAACATTTACACACTAAATGGGAATTAAATGAACTTAAAAAAATAATTGTTTTGATGTGCTCGCCCATGCCTTGAGTGCTTGTATAGGCTAGGATGGGAGTAGTGAGAATGCATGGTTGCGACTGTGCATTCCGTAGTATGCCTTGTCAGTATGAGAGGATACTAGTGGTCGCATGAGATCAGTATGGACCCGTGGAGTTTAGCTAACTACCAGAGTAACTTGTACGTGATAAATGCTATGACACTTTTTTTCTTGCAGAGTAGGTTTCCTACATGTCTTTGTGTGCCTCTGGGAATTAGATGTTAGTTTTGTGTGATGGAACCTTTGAGTTAGTATAATTTTAAGATTCTTGGACTTATAGAGATTTGTGCTTCATGAATTGATATCCTATTTGGGACTTGAGATTATCTCCTCAGCACAGTGGGAGTGGACCACTTAGGTTCCACGCGGTCGAGTGGTAGTGTATTTTCACTCTTATCATTTGAGATCCATCCGAGACACCATGGCTGGAGTATCCTTGGTTGGTATTTATTTTTCATTATGTTCTTAGAGAATTATGATAGATAATATACATTATGATGGATGTATTTACTGGTATGTTTCTTATATTGATGATTTGCTTTACTTTGCATATGTTAGTTGATGATTTATTATGCTTTACTTTGCATGTTAGTAAGATGTTTTAGGAGTGACATTCCTACTATGTTAATACCGATGATCTCTTTGGTTCTTTGGAATGTTACGCACGGAGGGATGGCTAAGATCCACGGTGGTCTAATGATGCTATTTACGGTTGGGAGGAACTGTGCACTTAGTTATTTATGTTTGTGATATATGTTTATCTTTTGTGATGGATGTTTATATCTTTTGTGATGATGTATCATGTATGATATGTGGTTTCATTTATGTTATTGCATCATGGATTAATATTAGATGATGATGATGTACTTTATTTACTTGGATGTTTATTCTTTTAAGCTTTTCATACCCTATGATATGTACAATGGATGATTGAGCTAAACTAAAATATAATTACAAAAGGAAATTTGTATATTGCTTAAGTACATTGGATGTATCATTGTTATTTCATAAGGATGGGATGTTAGATGAATAGTTAATTTAGATGTTATACAACGTTAAGGGATCTTTAAAGAATGTAGCCTGTTATGTATATATATTTTCATTTGAATTGTTGTTATTGCTTTCGCAAATGTTATGAATGGTTTTATCTTTCATGTTTTAAAAAAAAAATTGTTTGGCAAACTTAGTAAAATTCTTTGGATCCCTTGGCGAGGCATTACAAACACATTTCTTGTATCTAATTTGCACAGTAACAATGAGTTTAACAAGTCAAGAAGAAGAAGTCCCATGAGAACCATTGTTGTCATGCGTATCATGTGGCTGTTGATCCATACAATAGCCCTATATTTCAAAAAAATCATTGAGACATGTTAAAACACGTGTTATTATTCTAAGTTAGCAAAAAAATTTAAAAATATTAATGGTGTGTTGGATATATTGATTGGAGTTGATTTGAAATGTGCATAGTACATACCACCTCGCCCATGATAGTGGCTTATTTATATCTATGTGATTCAATTTGTAATCAATAAGAATCTCTTCACCTCCATGCATTGATTTTATTGCACATACAAATACCTAATTTCCCTAATGCACCTCAAATATACAATTGGGTCACTTCTTTGTTGACAAAGGTCATGTACTATTTACAAAACCTGCAATATTCCCTAATGCTTTTGGCCTTTTTTCAATGTATTTAGCTACTATTTTACCTTGTTCACTAACTTTTTGTTGCATATAATTTTTCATGAGTGCATACATACAAATACTTTTTTTATATCTAACAATTTGTAGCCAACTATTGTAATCATAGCAAGGTTCAACATGCTCCATCAATACAACAACCTTGTTGCTTTATGTCATCCATGGAAAATAGGCCCAAACCTTGTAATGAGGATGTTGATATGTGATATAGCCTCTCTTCAACACAAAAATTAGTGTTTATTGGAGGAAGTTCATCAGGGACCGATTGCTTCTATAGATATTTGTACCTAAAGGGCACATTAGAGCCACCTTCACTCTCATCGTCATAAGAACATCACCCCCCTTGATAAAATAAAATAAAAATCATGTGTTTATTGAATTTCATTTTGATATTTTTGCCTTGATTTAATCTCCTTGCTTTAGACATACTAAATGTGTCACTTTCTTCTTTCATATCTACATTTTCCTCGCTCGAGGAAGACAAATCTGAAAAATACCTATTTGCTAGTACTTGCACTCCATGAAATAAGAGAGATAGATGGAAATGAGAGAGATATTTTACAAATGGTAAAAGACATTATTCTCTATGGAGTGTACAAACTTATACCTGATGATCCATGAGACTATTTGGGATGCTCATGAAAGGGCTTTAGGTTTCTGCATATGTAAATCAAATGTCCTATATTAGCTAAAAAATTCATGATATATATATTCAAAATTAAATCAAATATTTTCATCACATATGAATTATAAACATTAAAAGGTACATGGTAAGTTAATCAAATTAATCATTTATCTATCAAGAACTCAATATTGAATAGCATAGTCATTGACCACATAACTATACATTTCATTCTTGTCATTGATAATCAAACCCCCTTCAATTTTAGCTAATCAACCCCCCCCACCCTCCCCCCCCCAAGGTCATTGATATTTTTCTTCATCCATCTCATCATCAGGATCATCTTCATCATTGACATCGTCACCACCACTATCATCATCATTCCCATTGTTATCATCAGCTTCAGCATCAGCATCCTCCTCCTCCTCCTCCTCCTCATCATCATTAGTAGGAACATCATCATGATGATTAGTAGTAATAGCATTTGCATTAGGAGCATCATTGACCAACTCTCGATTATGATCCACTTCTTCCTCTTCCTCAGTATCTACTTCTTCCATCACATTATACTTTATCAACCTTCCTCTTGGATCATTTCTAACAAAAAATGACCAACCTAGTTTATGTCGAACCGTTGAGTAACTAATCACATTGTCTTGGAAGAGCATAGGGATCATCCTCGATTGGCTCAAACAACATTGTATTAATCATTGGAAATCCATTCTCATGCTCAAAAATAATTCTATTAGGATCATTTTGATTGAGTCGTAGTTTATACCATTTGACAATGAATAGAACTAATTTGAAAGAATTAAATTAACAATCAATTATATCAACTAAAATTCTATAGTATGGATTTTGAGATTCTCAAGGATGTAAGTCATTTCTAGATGAAATATTAGTCACCTAGAAGACTGCACTTATCCTAGAATCAAAAGTTCTCTTCGTGTCATCAAACTTTTTGATGAAAAATTTATAACCATTGCATAACATAGCCTTGTGGTGTTTCACCTACAATAATGTTAAACATGTATAAATTATCGCATCACAAGTTCAAAAACATATGGTTGATTAACAAACTTCTAAGTACCTAAAGATCTCTTAAACCATATGCTAAATCTATTTCCTTTTATGTAATATTGGGATCTCCATTACAATGAGCTTGTATAACCAATGAAGACACATTCCCATTTTAATCTATGATCAAAATGTTGACATTTCTCAATCCATATTGTCATCCTATCTTGATTGTTTGCAATAAACAAATATATTGCATCCCACTCTTTAGGAATTGTACAAAAGTAAATAGATGACTTACAATAGATTTATTTTGAAGATTAAGAATTAATTAACTACAATAACATAGATGGTGGGTGAAAGAAGTAGGAAAGAACCAATAGGTGAGGTGGACAAATGGAAGCAAAGAACAAAATTTTGGGAGAAGCTTGAAAAGGATGGAATTGCAAATTATATTCCAAGCTCCATGGATATGATCTAGTGATAACCAATCTAATGGTCAACTCATGGAAAGATGGTAGGGTAAAAGTGGATGGGGTGTCGTATCAAATAACTGTGGATGTTATTGCCCAGGTCACTAAAATTTCAAACGAGGGTTTAAAATTCTACAGAGACAAAAAGGTGGCTACGATATGGTTAAGAACTTTGTCAAGAATACAGAAGAGAAAAAGGAACTGATGAAGAGCGAGACCTACTATGAGATGGATTCAATTAAAAAAGTTTGGAGGTATGTTCTCATAGCCATTATTGAATGTATATCTCTGGACACAATATTTGATAGGGTTAGAACCCATCACTTTGTTTTCTTTAACCATTTTAGTTATGGGGTTAGGATTTCCATTTCATTTTATTTGTTTTCCTCTATGAACAAGAGCATTTCTGGGCACAAGAAAAAACCAACTTCTAACTTGACCCTCCATGAGGGTTTACCTCTTTTTATATATGAGCATTTTAAGGCTCAATCTAGAAGTAAAACCCTAGCTCATGTTGGGGCTGCCTCTAAGGATACAGGGAGCTCTAACTTCTCTTTAGACTCAAAAGAGATTCAGAGTATTATCTTGGAGGAGGATAAGCTCTTCATTCATCTACAGAAAATCCAAGGGGTAAAGATAAGGATATGCCTACTCCATCAAAGACATTGTGTAGGAAAAGTTCCAGGGGTCTTGGACCCAAAATTGCTGATCAGGAGGAAGAGGAATAGAATGAAGAAGGTGAAGACATGGATACATATGAGGAGAAGAAGGCTAAGGAAGATAAAGAGATGGATGAGTCAGTTGAAAACCCAAGGAAGAAACATAGGAGGATTAAAGAGGAGGTCAGACTTGTAAAGGGGGGAATTATTTTCGGTCCAAAAATTTTGGTGCTCCCACCCTCTCCAAGTCTCCCTCAGGAGTACAAAAAGGAAAAAATGGAGGAAGGAAGTGGTGAAGTGGTTATAAAAGATAGATGTCTGGCGTGGAAAAATTTTAATGTCAGAACTTTGAAGATGGGGATAGTGAGGGAAGCCATGAATCCACAAATCCTAGAAGAGAAAGAAGGAAAGATTCAGATGGAGGATCTTATCGATCTGGCATTGGTGGCTATAATTGATAATGTGAGGGAAGTAGGAATAAACCTATTTAATAATAGTATGACAGATAATTTTAGATCAATTAAATGGTTTTTTCATGAACTGGAGGAGGTTAAAGAAAGAAGAGGATAGCTAGAAAGCTAGGGGGAGAAATTTGAGGGAGGGAATATCATAGATCAAGGGGATGCTATTAGCTTGGTTGTAAAAAGGATGAAAAATTTGGAGATGTACAACCATAACTTGGCTAACTAGATCATCTCCATTCTGAACTCTCTCAATGAAAACATGGTTACTCTTGTTGGAAAGTTGAAAGCCAGGGGTCTTCTGGAGGATAATGAGGAAAAGGATAGAGATGAAGACAAGAAGAATGATGAAACCATCACAGACATATCCCATAGCCAGCTAGACAAGGCTTGCCTAAAGAAATAGGAACCAATGGCTAAGGAGTGTCAGAAAGCCTATGAAGTGGCAGAAACAATGCAGGACCTTGAAAGGAAAGCGGGGGAGTAAGGTCTATCTTTTTCTATCTTTTGATTTTTTTGATTTCTGTAGGATTATCACTTGGCTTTTTGTCTATATTTTTATCTAGCCTCTTGGTTGGTTGTAGTACTATTTATGGGCTTTTGTTGTTTTATTTATAGCCCTTTGATATGTAATAAATTTTGGGTTTTAGGATACTTGTAAAACCTATTTTTCTTATCAAAAACTACAATAACATCTCATAATTATTACCTTTCACTTTCCTAAATTTACCACTCCCCACCAAGTAATCCCTTTTTAATTTTTTAATAGAGTTGAGGTCCCAAATGCAATCTATATGGGTCTTTGTTGCAAGATTAGGAAGATATTGAGTAACTTACACCATCATCTAGTATACCATATATCTCTCAACCATTGCACCCTTGGGATTTTTTCTTTGTTGAACCAAAACCTTCAAAAATTTCAAGTGTCTCTCAACCATCCAAATTGACCTAGGTTGTACAGGTCCACACAATTCAATCTCCTCAACTTGGTGCATGAGGTAGTATTCTTGTGTATTGAAAAAAGTTGAAGGTAAACACTTTTTGATTTCACACACTAGTCAAAAAAAAAAATCTTATGATATTTAATATCTTTTTTATGGATTTCTTTAGATGATAACCACCTACAAGGGACTCAAGACACAAAAACATATAAATACAAGACTTTACAATATATTACGTGTTTGATATATTGAACAAATATCACTGCTTACCTCATGTATTTTCAAAGATCATATATCACTTGTTTGATATTATTGTCAAAGTTGTCTAGGAGCAATAGGGGTAGCACATACTACAACAATTGTCAACTATCATTTCATTATTTTCTAATGTAATACAATGAAAAGTGAATGTGGTTTCACAAATATATTGCAAATACAAAAGGTTGTGACCTACCTTGATGAAGGTATACCAATCATGAATTTTCAGCCCTAGCCCAAATTCACTTTTCTTTGGTATGAGATTGCTTATATTCAGAGAAAATAATGTAGGAAATTGAACTTTTTGTATGATTTCTTTTATGGCATTACTTTTTTTCTCTGTTAATAATCAAGGAAGGGAACTTGCACTAATTTGGTCTCCATTTCTATTTGATTCAATGATATTTTTCATTGCATGATTGGAATCATGAATGCCACTTCAAATTTTGGCAAGTTTTTCTTTGTCATGCCTTCATCCAATATTTTCTATAGTGTATCTATTACATTCTTTCCAATATGCATAGTATTGAAAAAATGCACAATTTATAGCTTCTTGTAGTAGGGAAGCCTACTAAATTCTCTGGGATAGCATTTTAGTCCCTTTGGAGGGTGGTCAATGATGCCTTGACAACCTTCACTATCATCAATTATATAATTAGCCAACAAAACACAATCAAAATATATAATTTCCAAACATAAATCATTAGGTGGAGCAAAACTACCTCAAATTCTATTATATTCCAAATGTCATAGGTGAGGTGTCATTCTTCATGGCTTTGATGTAGTCTCTTCTTTTCCATTGAAAAGATATTTTTTGACACTTTGATACTTATGATTTTTGTGGAGGAAGTGTCTATACTCATCAAACACCTACTTTTTTAAACTTTTGGAATGATGAGATTTCATCTTTGGACTACACATTGGACATGCAAATTTTCCCTTTGTTTGAAAGCCTACAAGATAATGATACAATTCTACTAAATATGTTAATTTTTAGAATTATTATTATTTCTTGCTACTAGATTTCAGCATAACATATAATGCAAAGTGCTCCCCTTAAAACCATAAACTCATAATAGAAATAAAGAAACAACAACCAATGCGAGAACAAAATATGGACTTCTTATTTTTGCTGTAAATGCAGAATTACAAAATTCATAAATACAATATGCTAACCCACATGGGTGCCTTCATTACAATTATCTACAAGACAAGCTGCGAACTATCACCCCGAGTTGTCTTCGAAAATGTTCAAGCCTTTCTTAAATAAGTAATTTTATGCCACCTAGGAAGGTTCTAAACATTGAAACTTAATACCTAGGGCTAACAAACCCTAACAATACCTATAGAGTTGACTAAATACATCTTTGACAATTATTTTAGATATTTCAGGTAGCCCAACTTTGAAAGGTCATAACTCACGAACTGTTACTTTGATTGGCTATTATAACCACTTTTTGAAAATGCCAGCTCCTTATCTATAGGCTCAAAACTGCACTAGTGCCCTTCTATCAAATTTTTGGACCTCATCCGGGCACTCTAAGGCCTCCAACAATGAACTTGAATATTTTTCTACAAAATTTTCTATTGAAAATCTGTAATAACTTCTTTGATACTAATTCTTGAGAAATGATATTTTTATGGTAGGTTTACAACTCTAAAATGAACCTTCCTATAGAAAATGAGAACATTCTAAGCTTGTATGACAAACTTACTAAAAATAGTAAGTTCCCATATATAGTAACCACCCTGTCTACTAGTCCTTATTAAAATAGAAAAGACTAAAAATAAAATATTTTTTGGATGATGCAAGATTGCTCTTACACCCAAGATGCTCTAGTGTCAACATACCAAAAAAAATGTGCTGACCCTGGGGCATCATGAATTTTCCACAAAAGCATTGCACGGATTAAATTATTTTTGTCTAATTGATCTAGAGATATCATACATAGTGAAACCATTCCATAACACTAGCAAATTGTTGATAAGAGGTGCAATATATATATTCATATCTTTCACTTGGTACTTACCTAGTTGAATGAACAACATCAAATAATTATTGTGGTCATTTCACTCCAAGACTTATAATTACATCTAGATAACAAAAAATTAATAAAATACCTGGAACAATCATTGCCAAAATAATGTGCTCCCTCTTTATTGACATCCATGGAGGAAGGCTATTGTTGATAAAAAAAAATAGGCCACACTGAGTAAACAAATCTCATCTCTCCAAATGGATTGACATTGTTAGTTGCCAGAGAAAGCTTGAGATTTTGAAGTTCTTCTTTAAAGTGTGGCTACTTTTCCTCTATGCCCATAAATTTTGAACCATACACATACATTTGAATAATATCATCTCAAATTCTATTGCATGCATGGTAATCCATAAATTGTGCCAAGATACTACACTTGAATAATCATTTAAGATGTGGAATAATGGGGATGTAATGAAGAACCTTGTGAGACACCTTTTTTGTCACTTGATCATCTTGATATCTTCTTGTATGGCATTTAAGGCATTCCATTGTATTTTTATATTTTTTATGATAAATAACATGATCTTCAGGACAAGCATCTATTGTTTGATACTCCATTCCAATATGTTTCATAGTGGCACATAATTCTTGGTATGAGAGGGAGAGAATATTTTATGGTGGTAATAAAAAGTCACCTAACAATCTACAACAAAAAATATAATTTGTTAGTATAAATAATATTAATGGTACATGTTTCACATTTTATTGACTATAATGGCATATATGAAAAAACTTAGCATATGTACAAGATAACGATGCAATTGGATTAAATATGTTAATTTTTAGAATTAGTATTATTGTGTTCAACTAGAATTTAGCATAAAATTCCATAGAAATGTGTCAACCCTGAGGCATCATGACTTGTCCACACAAGCATTGCATTGAATTAAAATTGTTTTTGTCCAATTGATCTAGAGATATCATACATAGTGAAACCATTCCATAACACTAGCAACTCGTCGATAAGAAGTGCAATATATAAATTCATATCTTTCACTCGATACTTACCTAGTTGAATGAACAACATCAGATAATTATTGTGGTCATTTCACTCAAAGACTTATAATTACATGTAGATAACAATAAATATAAAATACATGGAACAATTCTACCAAAATAATGCGCTCCCTCTTTTTTGGCATCCATGGAGGAAGGTTATTGTTGATAACAAAAACAAGCCACACCGAGTAAAAAAATCGCATCTCTCCAAATGGATTGACACCATCAATTGCCAGAGAAAGCCTGATATTTTGAGATTCTTCTTTAAAGTGTGGCCAATTTTCCTCTATGTCCATAAATGTTGAACCATTCATAGGAATTTGAGTAATGTCATATCAACTTCTATTGTGTGCATGGTAATCCATAAATTGTGCCAAGCTATTGCACCTAAATAATCATTTAAGATGTGGAATAATGGGGATGTAGCAAAGAACCTTGCGAGGCACCTCTTTTGTCACTTGATCATCTCTATATCTTCCCATATGGAATTCAAGGCATTTTTTTGTTTTCGTGTTCTTTATTATAAATAACGTGATCTTCAGGATAGACATCTATTGCTTGACACTCCATTCCAATATTTTCCATAGTGGAACATAATTCTTGGTATGAGTGAGAGAGAATATTTGATGGTGATAATAAAAAGTCACCTAACAATCTATAGAAAAAAATACAATTCATTAGTATAAACAATCTTAATGGTACATGTTTCACCTTTTATTGACTATAATGGTGTTTATGATAATCCTTATCATACATGACATTTTTATGTTTGATAAGTCATTCATAACCTTCAAATTAACCAACAATAATACAACAGAGAGAAGATTTGATTGAGATTCTTTGTAAATCGTCATGTTTTCCTTCTCAAGCAGAGGTATATCATGAATGGCCTCAATGTCATCCTCATCATTATCATCATCAAGACTAGCACCAACACCAGTACCAAATGTGTCATGGATCAATGCATTTGTATCATCATCTTCAAATGTGTTTCTTGACGCATAATCATCATCTTCCATGGGATCATGATCTTCTCCTTCAATACTCACACCTCCATGTTCCTCCATATTCACACCTCCATTTTCATTTGAGATGTGGTGGTCCATATCACACACTACCCTAGAGAGATTGACCTATATAAAAATGATGATAATCAAACACCCCTTCAATATGATAATGAGACCCCATTCTATGGTTCATATGTATATTAACTGTGAAAACAACATAACAAACAACTTACCAATGGATGATAAAAAAATCACCCTTCAATGTGACCATTCTCCCTAATATGTCTCTTAGCTATTTTGATTTTTATTCTTCTTGTGTTTAAGTCATTATAACTCTTGCAAGGACAATAACATTTGTTATTTCCTTCTCTTTGAAAGTTGGACAACAATCTAGCGATTGTTTTCATATTTTGATCAAATTTTCTTGTATTATCTAACATGATCCTTCTTCATAGGAATAATTTATTCTTGTACCCTTATTGAATTGGTTGTACTTGCTAGATCTATCATTGATAACCATTTCAATATACACATTGACATTAGAGAGGAAACCTTGAAAAAAAATTGGACATGGTATTTTTAATGTTTATATATGCACATATGATTTTGAAAGAAAAAATTTGGTTAATGTGTATATCTACACAAAAATTGGACATATTGTACTTAATGTATATATCTGCACATATGGTTTTGAAAGAAAAATTTATATCTGTAAAAATATTGGACATGTTGTACTTAATGTTTATATCTTCACATATGGTTTTGAAAGAAAAATTTGGTGTGATTAATGTGTATATCTACAAAAATATTGGACATGTTGTACTTAATGTTTATATCTACACATATGGTTTTGAAAGAGAAATTTGGTGCAATTAATGTGTATATTTGTAAAAATATTGGACGTGTTGTACATAATGTTTATATCTACACATATGGTTTTGAAAAAAAAATTTGGTGTAATTAATGTGCATATCTACAAAAATATTGGACATGTTGTACTTAATGTTTATATTTGTATATATGGTTTTGAAAGAAAAAATTGGTGTAATCAATGTGTATATTTGCAAAGATATTGGACATGTTGTACTTAATGTTTATAATTGCACGTATGGTTTTGAAGATGGTAGAATTATTGAACAAGTTAGTCTTTTAGAACCTACTTAAAAATTATAAGTGGTAGGCCTAAATATGGTGTTTGATTAAACTCATAAGTGTTTGGAAAACTCAAAACCATTTTGGGAAAATGTATTTCACCTCACCTCACTCAAATTCACCATTATTCCTTTTCAACATCCCAACTTCTCATTTCATCTCTATTCATCACATTTCTCACCTAATAATTGACCCATCTCACACCTATCAATATGCTTAATTTATATCTCCATCTACCACATCAACACAACTCCCATTTCATATTGATTACATATTTGGACTATCTGTCTCCCATTGATAAGTTTTGATAGTGGAAGAGAACTAATTATCTTAGTTGTTGATGAGAACCAATAGACATTATTATCTAGCTTAGAGACATAAAGAGAAGATATGGGTGCAATGAAGGAAATTTCATAATTTTTGTTTCATTTATGCCTCTTCATTTTGATTTTGTTCAAGGGGAGCCCATCAATGCTAATAGAAAACAACAATGCACTTTCTAAGAGTTTACAATTTGTAATGCCCCACCTGGAGATCTTTCGAAACAAGGATAAATATAAGTCAAGATAAAAAAAATTTAAAAAAGTATGAATGCACATGACATACAACTTATGAAGATCACAATGATCACAATAGAAGACTAACCAAACATCCTAACACCAACAGATCTCCAAATGCCACTACTGACCAAAATGACTAACAATAGAAGACGCATAATTGAATTCAAATCAAAACATTCTGAATCCAAAATGCAGCACCAAAGGATTGAAGAGAACCTAAGAGGGTACCCTAAACACTTTTCAAAAAGTTTGGGTCTCACCTAAAAAGTGTCTATTGTCTGCTCATAGGTTTTTACAAATACCAGATGATACTTTAAATTAGCACTGGGCAATACTTTCCAGTATCACACGACTTTTCCCAAGAAGGGGTGTGACACTTTTAGGGATAGGGCAATACTTCTCTCAAGGGCATGTAATACTTTACAAGTATCTTTAAAAACTTCTTCAATGGGGGTGCGATACTAGAAAGTATCACATGCCATTACTTAAAGAGGCGTGTGACAAAATTAGGAAATGCATGACAGAATCCTAATGGGCATGCGACACAAAATTGTATCACTCCATGCTGACACATGGTCATCCAAGGAAAGAAAGATAAACTCCTAGGGATGAACAATGGCATTAAACTGAGTTCAAAACCTCTACACCAAGGAGTATCAGATCCACAATTCAAGACATGAACACTTGAACACACTACTGAAAGACGTAAACTACATCCAACCATATAAACAAGTAGTGAAGGAAAAGTATGAAAGGAAAAATCATAGTGTACTAAAGCAACATCACAATGAATAGTGCAACCAAACTAAGTAAATGGTTACTCCCAACCATAATAGAAGTATAAGACCATTGTGGGTCCTAGCCATGCCCCGTGCATAACATCCCAAGCTACCCATTAGATCATCGGTACTATCAATATAGGGATGTCACTACTAAAACATGCTACAACATAAGCATAAGGAAATCTAATATGCTAAATGCAAAGCATAAGAAACCCTACAAACCAAATAACATCATCTATCATATGCTAATCATCATAATAAAGAAATATGACAATAACTAACATCATCTAAAGATGATATACAAGCATTCCAATGAAAGCATAAATCACAAGAAAGCATACCCTGAAACCTAAAGTACCAAGTGAAAATATCCAGCAATAGTCACACATGGACAATAGGCCACCTCTATACACCGATCCCTAGTAGTGGTATGGGTAGCTGCACCTTGCAACCACATGGCACCCATAGGTCCACTCCTATTGTTCTAATGGAGATAATGATCCAAAGACAAACACACAAAAAGAAACATCCATGGCTAACACACACACCAGATAGTATGATGACTGAAACCAAGACATATACAATGCATAACTACAAGTCCTAGTCAAACACTCAATGGGCTACTAAGTAGGGTATGACATCATGAAGAGTCACTTGGTATTGACAAACCCAAGCTTGGATCATGCATTTCAACTCCTCAATAAAGGGCCCTACAAACACATTTTATTATCTTAAGTTGTATTACCACCCAATGTTTTCTTTAGTTATCACTTAATAAAAACTTCTACACAAAAACTCTTAGGAAATAGGCATTGGATTGTGGAAAAGAAGCCCCCTTCATATGCTACCCTACCCGACCCATGCTCATCCAACGATGAGTGCCTATAGGCATGCAAATTCCCAACCCAACCCAATGATCATAACTTCTAAGAATATTGGGACTCACAAGTCACTTGAAAAATATGCATGCACATACTTGTGTGTGGCACACCACCATCACAAAGATCATAACACAAGGACTGGATGAGAAAATAATGTAGAAAGTCACTCAACCAAAAACAAACTCGAGAGGATGGATGCAGTATGTATCCCAATGAAACATTAAAAAATGCAACAAAGGTTTGACTAACATCCAAATGGATAATCTAGGTCCACAACTAGACTCATGCTAAGAAAACCCAAGAAAATAGGGTGGCACACAAAACGAGGTAAAAACCCCAAAATTTTGAAAACTTTGAAATTAAAACTCATTTGACCTTTGGGTATAAAGACCCTAAAAATCCAATAATATTTGGTTTCAGATATCATATGCAAAAATGGCCAACATAACGGTGCAAACCCCAAAACCCCATCCAAAAAATTAGGAAAAATGTGCGTACTTGACCAACCAGGTAGAACAAGCAAACAAAAATGGAGGGGAACACTAGTTCTCAACCTCCAGACAAACAACTACCAAAAATAAAACTTGAAATGAAACTGAAACCATAAAATGGGAAAGCCCTACCTAATATCAAAAGAGGCAGAAACTGAGACCTGTACAATAAAATAAAATGCCCACTAAAGCTGCCATAAATCACAAAAAAGCAAGGTCTACCCAATCTGAATTCAACAAGACTAACCTCATGAAGATCCCATGCTCACAGCTTCTAGAATGAACAAAAATCTAATCCTTCAGGAAGAGGATTTTAAAAAAGCTCTCAAATTTGTAATTTTAGAAGTGAGAAGTAATTTTGTAATTAAAGTAGCTAGACTCTTAATCAACCAAAACAAAAATAGGTTATTCCTTGTCATAGGATTTCACCTAAGACAAAGCTACCAAAAATTAAATTCGAGAAGATTTAAAGCCCAAACCCAAAATCACAGAAATCACTAAACAACTTTCGTGAAAATATGAACCTCTAAATGTATAGACACACTCACTGGTCTAATCACATAATGCAGATGAGTTCAGATTTAATAATCACCAAAAGGTTTTAAATCTAAACAATTAAATAAGGATATGTTGACCATACAAGGATGACATTGGTAAAATATGAATAGCTAAATCACTAACTCCATGTGCCGCTACCAAGGATATAATTCCTGCACACTAAAACACATGATCAAGTGCAATTGCATATAATATCATAGCCAAAGTAATAATGCATTAAATACCTAATTAATCCATTTATATCACTCATGTTTCCATAAAGCATAAAGAGACAAGAATGACATAAATCACCATAGCATAAAATCCATCACATAACATAATCAAAAAATATGTCCAACTACTAGATAATCAGATATACTCATAGATCAATTGTCATCTCAAAATGGCATCAACATGAAAATATGATAAACTAAACAGCATAGCAGTAAAGCATCTATGGTACTAAATCAAATTATAAGATTTGACCCTTAGGTCATCTCAAAGTACATAAAATAAGAGTATCAAGTATCTCTCGAATCAAAATAGACAAGGTACAGATTGCAAACATGAGAGGCACTACACAATTTTTTTAAAAAAAACTAATGTTCTACAACAAAATACACTTGAAGAACTATTAGCTTAGAAGAAAGAACATGGTGTTGAAATAGTACCGAAAGTGTTTGACATGAGAGGTTTGCAAGTGAGGGTGTTGACCAATCTTGAAAACTTGAATACTAAAATGAAAGCTATCAAGGATCAAACACCTACGTCAAAGTTACAACATAATTTGAAGTTGATTTTAGATATGGTAGAGGCATATATTTAGAAGTTTCATTAGAATTTAAGGCATGACAGAGAATCTGTGGCAATGTACCAAAAGGAGAAGGAGTGGCTTCAAAAATAAATTTCATGGTAGAAACAATAGCTAGACAACATAGAGGATATTATGGGAGCATTGGATAGAATCCAGGAAAGTGTTGCAGTAGGAATTTTTAATCAACCCAGATAATCAGAAACCAAAAAATTTTAATTGGGTTATGGCTTGGGCATCTTCTATTCCCTTTTATCATATGCTTGCAATGTTGGAGGCAACATTTTTTCCAAAGTGGTAGTAGGTTTTGTATCATTGGCTTTGTTCAAATCCTTATTTTAATGAAGTAACACAATGGTTTTTAAGGTGGAAAGAAAAATTTCTCCTCAAGTTTCTTCCTAATGAGAGGATAAGAAGTCAACTAAATGTAGCCCTTGAAATGATTAATCAAGTTGTAGAGGGTATGACTATGGAACAACCTAGGTGTCATGCCCAAATTCCTACAAGTCAAAAAACTACAACTTTTTTTTTTTTTTTAAATTCGTTAACATTTATGATTTAGTCGAATGACTTGATATTTAATTTAAAAGGGTTTACACTCATACCAGGTTGTTTTCATTTTTGAATGGTACACATTATGATGGAATGTGTATAAGTTGCATTCTAAGGTTATAGGATTACGTTAAAGATTCAGATATTGTTGACTAATTTGAATTTTCAATTAGATAAGGACATACATAGTCTACACTTAACTCGGGGATGTTAAAGTTAGCTAATGGAACAAAGATTGTGCCATTCGAAATATGGATTCAATTTTTCTATGGTAGGTTGCCAGGTTGACTATCGATGTGTGCAATACTAAGTGAAAATTGTATTTTGGATGATAACCCTTCACCTTCAATGCTCTTGACTAAGATACTCCGCAATGCATGTAAAATTTAATTTCTCGAGTTAATGGTTCTAAGGTATAGTGACATGAAGATGTTTTATGATTACCCTAGTAGTCTTCCACTTCATTTATATGTAAAAATTATATTCCTCTTTGATGAACTTCTTACTACCTTTCTTTTCTTTTCTTAACTCTGATCATTTGAGTATGCACTACTACTAGGTCTCTATTATTATTTATTTAAATTGATTCTCTTTTTCCTCTTTACATGTCTATAAATTATAAAATATTATATGAATTGAAAATATGTTCAACATTAAAAAAAAATACATATTATAAAATCAAATATAAATATTATTAGATTCTTAAGTAGATTAAATGAATTTTACAAATTATAACTACATCCCAAACTAATTATTAAAACTAAAATTTAATTGTAAGAAATGTTAACAATGTTCTAAAAGGAAAACTAAATATAGTAGAAAAGAGTTTTTTTTTTGAGTTATTACTTTTTTAACTATTTACTACATAACTAATTAAAGATATATTAATAGATTCCTTAGTAAACTAAATGAATTTTACAATTTATAACTACCCTTAAATAAAGTCCATTTACTGTTTTTTTTTTTTTTTTAAACTATATCCTAGCTTAATCTTTATCTAACCATAACTTAAGTAATAAATAAAATCATTAACTAATGTAACCCTATTAAAATTTAAATTTACCTATCTACCAATCTTACCTATTGCACCCCCCCCCCCACCTCAACAACATAATCTAAAATATATATATTACACTTTCCAAAATATATTAATCTTTAACCATGCAATCTTACACTCTTTAACATATTTTTTTTTAAAACTATAATCAAAATATATTAATCCCTAAACTATGCTAACTTACACCTTTTAATATATTTTTAAAAATAAAACTATAATCATTATATATATATATATATATATATATATTCTTTAAAAATATATATATAAACAAAAATGAAACAACAAACTAAATTTCTTTTAGTAACTAACTCTTAATACCCCTTTACAAAAATAAATACTAAAAAAACAAACATTAAAACAAACTACCCATCACCCTTTCCCATGATCCCATACCTAGTTCCTAATTAAATAACATTTAACTTCTTAAAAAAATGAAACTCAATTCTTTAATATAAAATTTTCTAACTTTCCAAACCCCCGTGCTACCCTTTTACATAATGTAAACGCGCCTTTTTAAGCAAAAGAAAATTTATAACCCCAACTACCCCACTTAATATTTTCCCCACTAATTCAGCCTTACCATATTTGGCCGCCAGTTTCCCTTGCTTCACGTGAGCAAGGACAGAGAAGGGGCATGATGGGAGTGGGCAGCCTATCATGGGCAAGTACATTTTAAAAAAAAAAATTGTGCCTAAGTTGTTTCCAAGGGTGGGAAAAAGGTGGAAAGGTGGAGTGGTGGGGTCACCTTCCATTTTTCCAATAAATTTCAGTTTTAAATATATATATTTTTAAAAATGAACTGACATATTAATAATGAAGAGTAGATGCAAGGATCATTTAGCTCTAACCTATAGATTTTCAAGATATCAATATTTTATTTCAAGTCTATTATTTTATTAGACTATATTGGCAAGATGCATTGTTTGATTACTTATAACTGAATGGTTATAACTTGAGTATTCCATTATGTTTTTTTTTCAATGCTTAATCTATTGGTGAAATCTATATTGATACATGTCAACTTCTTTATTACTTATCAAGTTAAATTGCAAGATGCTTCCATATGAGACACAATGCAATCATCTAAATGTAATTTTGTGAACTTCAAATTTTCTAATTGTATTGCTGATGTCTCCATCATGACTACAGATACATTATCAATTAGAAAAAAAATCTACATCCAATATAATTCAAGAGTGAACACAATTACATCTACATCTTTCATACAAAACATGAGGAAATAAGAATAACAAATTGATAATTTCCTAATTACTCTTCCAAAGTATATCATGACACAAATTTATTTTCTTCAATACATTCTAATCAAAGTAAAGAAATGACAACATCAAAACAAGAAAGTTTCTTTTTCTTCATGTTCCTCTCAAGACTTGCATTCAACACAATATCAAGAAAGCAATAGGGTGGTGAAATCATCATATCAAGATACACAATGGAAGGATCTTTTTAAATACATAGATTATTCAAGACTCTCTTTATGGACAATGATTGAGAACAACGATAGCACTCTTACAAGAACAAATAGGATCACATATCAAGATGGAGCTTTACGATTTCCTTCACAAATACAATAGTGTCATCTTCTCCTATACAATAGAAGGACTTCATGAACTCCAAGATTCCAAGAACATCAAGTAAAACCTACAAAATAGAAACAAAAATGGGGAACCATGGAGGTTCACCTCCCAACCTAGGCCTCAAGGAGGCCACCCACCAAGCTTGGGGAAACAAGGCACAAATGGTTGTACACTACACATTCACATAACATGCATGATCACAATAATATAACAAAACACTACACAATACATTACAAGACAACCCAACCCAGGGCTTGCACAAAGATTCAACAATTGAATCAAGTTATAGGGTGAAGGTGGGCTTTCTCCATGAGGAGGATTTCCAAACTATGATTCACAAATATGCACATATTCTCATTATCAACATGCCCTTTTGAGGCTTACAATGACTTCCCTCTTTACACACCTTCTTATTCCTCCCAAAATGCAAGTAAACAAGAAGTCAATATTCCATTGAACACATAAAAATCATCTCCACACATGGGAGAGTTCCTCAACTACATGAGTGAGCCCAACTAACCCCTTCACCCAAGCATCTCTTCCCTCCCAAGCGTGAGTGATGCTTCACACCCATTACACAACACACAACATGAAACAAAAAAAGATTCAAGGAATAAATCACATAAACTTCTCACATGCAACACTCAAACAAAAGATCCTTTTTCACAAACCACATCTACAAGACACCAAATTTACCATGGAATGAAGAACACCATATCAGCTCTACATGCAAATAAAGAGCACCATGGATCATGGATACCAACCTCCCTCCAAGAAATGGAAAAGGAAAATTTGTAGTAGAGATCCTTATCCTCTTCCTCCAAATCCTAGTTGTCTCTAAAGATAGAGAGTGGGCAAGTGGGTTTCTAGTTTGGCCATGCCCCTATATATGACTCCCATTATCAGATTCAATATTAAATGCATTCTTTTTGGAGTCTCCTAGGTCTTTTAGGCACCCTAGTGGTCACTATTAGCCCCCTAATTTAAAGTATTAACATGGGTAGGGTTTATTTTCATCACAAATTCACCTTAGAGCTACTTTTGGCCCTCACTATGCCAGGTAAAGTCCAATTCCAAATTTCTTATGGGGTAACCCTTGTTTCCCTTACTAAATCAAGGCAATTAAATATAATTCTTAATTAAGGAATTTAACTTGAGATAAGGTGGCTACATAATCCATCTTCAAAGAACATTTCATTTCCACATAATGAGTACAAGTGTCAAGTGACACACACAAAATTTCACTTTACATCACACATGACATGTTTTCAATCTACTCATGAAATACATACTACACACATACATCTCACATTTACAAAATAACACATCACAATTAAGTTTATGAATCTTCCAAAGATTCACCTTGGCAGTGTTATATTAACATGTGTTTATACCTTGTTTCCCCATTTTGTTTCAATGGTTCCTTTCCTGCACACTAAACTCGAGCATTAGTAGTCCAATGAATAGTCACATATAAAATGCATATGAAAGTAAAGGTACATGATAGTTTCATTATTCTACCATTCACATATAACACATTCCATAATTAACTTCCTATTCTCCATCATTTACATATAAAGCATTTAATCATTAATCCTCAAAAACCTACATATTACTAACTTCCCTAACAAGATCAAATCAAGCATTTGAATCACATAATAATTCCATTTTCTATCATAATAATAAAGTACTGATTAAATATCCATTAATTCATTGACTATGCCAATTAAGTCCTAATACATATCATAATGGAAAATTACATGGTAAATATCATTGGATAAGTAGCAAAATTTTCTATCCATCTAGTATCAAAATATATGTTGAGATATCTAGTCCTAAGCAACAAAATGGAAATATAGTATCTATGCTATGATGGGTTAGGGTGAGGCCTCACACTAGGGCCAAAGTGAATGTAAGCTATCTTAGGGTGACAGAGTAGCACCAATTTGAGGCACTTCAGCAGCAACAAGCAGCACCAACATATTATGAACAACAAGCCTTAGCTTTCGTGGGTATACCTCAATTGAGTTTGAAGGAAGTGATTGAAACATATGCACAAGAACATGACATCCAAATTTTCCCTAAAGTGGGATGCACACATGATGGTCTTCATGTTTATGGCTTTGGAACTATCAATATCTCTCTAGATTTTGTAAAACAACAAGTTCTTGCACAATCTAGAGATAGATGGGTGATTACATCATTGGAGCAACTAGTTGAGATGCACTGTAATCAAACTATAGGAAATCATTGATAAACCAAACATATAATGAAGAGAAAATGTACATTGTTTGAATGAAGCTAAAAAAATATCATATGTGACATTTCTATGGAGCTTAAAATGGATGTCATAGGAATGGTATGTTTCAGAGCTTCTTCCAAATGATGTAAAGTTGTACCAAAAACATGCATTCTCACCAATCAAAATAGTTTATTACTAACAATTTTTTTTCATCTGCACTTTCTCTATTTTCTATGTTACATGGAAAATCATTTTAAAAGAATTCTAAATGAATTCAAAAGCCTTGTTGGTAGGTACATTATAAAATATATATATATATATATTTCATTTCCTGAGAATGACATGCCTTTGAACCCTTGTTATTCAATAGGTTATATTGCATGGGGTTAAACCTATCTCACCCTTGAAACAAATTCCTAGAAACCATTGTCCATAATAAAAGCTCAATAAACTATCAGGAAACTCAAACATTCCTTACATCAAGTCTGATAACCATCATACTTGCAGCTACTCATGTCTAATCATTTTGAATGCTCTAATATTGTAGATTCGATTTGATCTTTCGATCTAATAGGATTTTAGAGCCCTATAATGCCATTTACTGTCTATAGATTGAAGGATTGATTTGGACTTGTTTCTTTCTAAAAATATCTACTATGATATGTTTTTGTAAAATTTCTTGCATACACTATCCATTCTTCCTAGTTTGCATTATGTTTGCGTAGGATATAGAGGTAAGTCACTTAGCACAGGTTGAGTGAGTTCTATTGTTTTATTATTTTGATTATGGAACATGTATGCAACTAGATTAATTTTGTTGTTGTGCTAAGATGTAATAAGCACCTAAAAAAAGATATCTATGTATATATATGTACATACATACATACATAGACACACACATATGTGTCTGGGTGTGTATGTATGTATGTATATACATAGATATATACATATACATATGTACATATATGTGTATGTATGTATACATGTGTGTTTGCATATATGTGTGTGTGTGTGTGTATTAAGTTTAATTAAATTAAGTTTTAAATCATATTTCTGAAATCCCCTAACATTAATTAAAAATATAAAAGAAAAATGATATTATACTTTCCTTCTAAAATTTAATCTTTATATGCATTTTTCAAAAAAAAAATCCGACTTCAATTTGCACAAGCTTATCCATTCCATTTTCTCCACAACTTAAGTAGAAAGAAGGGCAATCACGACATTCTTGAGAAGGCCCTAATTCATGTTTGAATATGTTCAACCACCATTCTACATTTAAAAAAATGGCCTTCAAAAACTTGAGAAATAAAATAAATGGTAGGATGATCATGAGTTATATTAATATTATATTAAGATTAGGATGACACCAAGAAGAATACATTCCCAGAACGTTCTCAATCTAATCAAGGCAAGTTTCTACCCATGCCACTATATACAATTTATGAGAGTTTAGTGTCAAACCTCAAGAATGTTTGTTTAGATTGAAATAACTATAATGTTTAATTCAACCTTGGTATTTAAACCATATTATGGAACTTCAAAACAACTTTCAATTCCCATTTTTTAGGAATTGGCATCTCAAAACCTTCAAAACCTTCCTCAAGGATACATTAAATCAGAGAAAGAGCACCCAAATGCCTCTACTCCTCATCATTTGAGCATTCCAATGACTGATATGGACATGTTTTGGGAAGAATTAGAGCTCTATAGGAAAAAGGAATTAGAAAAACTTGGCATTTTTAAAAATAATTCCTTGGTGTATTAGCTCTGTTCCTATTCATCTGATTTTCATTGTTTTCATTTTTTATCAAATCATGTTGCCCATTTGTTGCAAAGATATTGTGGATGAATATGCTCTAGGAACTCAAAGACTTAGCAATAAAATTATTTTCCTCCTATCTAAAAACTCTTGGGCCAACAACAAACTATTTCCTTGACATGTGCAAAAAAATGAGATAGAGAATGAGAATGAAATACTACCCACCCTACCTAAGACTAGAGAGTGGTGTGGGTAAAAACTCACCTTGACTTGATTTATTTTGGAGGGGTGTTTGAATATTATATTAAGATTAGGATGGAACCAAGAAGAATGATGTTGTGGATGGAATCCTCAATCTCCCTACCAACAACAAAAGAGTTCACAAATTTCATTTTTTTTTCCTCAACCATTTTAGATACAAGGATAGAATTTCTTTCCCTTTCTATCTGTGTTTTTTGTTGCTTCAAATTTTATTTTCCCATAGGAAGAAGGAGTCTCGACCTATTTTAAATGAAGGTATGATACTTCTTATTGAGGGCTTTTGTAAAAATAAGTCCATTGCTTCAATTCCTTCTTCTGATAAGAAGAAAGGTTCTCAGTCCAAGAAGTGTATGATGGAAGGGAATGTTAAAGGGAAAGAAAAGGTTAAACCTAAACCCTCAAGTTCTTATAAACATATTGTTAAAATGAAGTCAAAGTTAGAGAGTTTTGAGGGTTCTGAGAAGGATATCCTGGAGGAAGAGGAAAGGACAAATGTTGTGGAATTCAGCTCAAATTTGGAGGGATATCCAAAAACAAAAGGAAATTTTGATAAAGAAAAAGAGGAGGATACTTCAGAGGGTAACTCAAAATAGAGCATCTTTGATAATGAAGGTAATCACACTATGTCTGGGGGGAGTGTTAAAGACAAAGATAACTTAATTGATGATCTAGTTACTATGAAGGATGTGGATCATATGGTTCTGGATTCTACTCCTACTATGGAGACTGAGGAACAATAAAAGGAGGATCTAGTTTAGCAAGATGCCCCTGTTGAAAATAGAGAGGAGGTCCAGATGGATAGGGAGGAACAAATGGATAAGGTTGATTCCCCTTTACATGAGAGTACTGATGAAATTTGTGATTCACCACAGAGGGACAACAAGATTTCCTTCTCACATTCTGCAAAGCTCAAAGCAGACTCTATTCTCCAAGTTGATTCTTGGATCTATAATGAAATTATGGGGTTGAAGAAGAAAGTGGAAATAATGCAACACAACTAGGATGCTTATTAGGCCATAATTAATCATTTGGAGGTGAAAATGGGAGATATCCCTAAAAAACTTAAAGATTATGAGTTAAATCTTAGAATGCTCATCAAGGAAATTGGTACAAAAATGGAGTAGGTAACATCAAGCATTTGTGCCACTTTAGCTAGCCTTGGAAAAAGAGTAAATGAAGACACTATTTCTTTGGAGGGCCTGAGTAAGAGGACAAGGCAAAGTTTAAGGAAGAAATCCTTGCAAGCTACTATGACTTCGGCTACCACTTCAGATTCATAACACTACTACGATCAGGAGGGAGGCTGTCAAGATGATTATGAAATTGCAATAGAAGCTTTGGGTCTTTTGTGTTGTTTCTATTTATGTATAGGTCCTTTATCTAGTCGATGTTTTTGGTTCTAGTTTCTAGTTTTGGTCCTATTTTTTGGTAAAACTTTGTTTCAGGTTCCAGGTCCTTGTAAAACCTGGATACTTTTATTGAACTTTGCTAGTGGTTTTAGGTCCCTATAAAATTTGATTTTCTTTCTTCTTTTCAGTAGGTTTCAGGACTATTCCTGGTGGTCTTAATTGCCTATCTTTCTTATTTTTGTTAAAGGGTTTCAAGGCCCCTTCAAAACCTACTTTTACCATAATCTAAAACATCCCCAAGGGAATGGTGGATCTAGAACAAATCTTTGACTTAAGAACCCAAGTAAAAGAAATTTCTCTAATCATCTGCTGGGGAAAATATAAAGAGATACATGTTTAGAAGGAAAAGAAAAGAACATTTACAAAGGTACCTCTTCTCCCCTTGAAGACAAACACATAACAAGGGCATGACACAACAAAAAAATCATAGAGAAAGGGCACAAAGATCACAAGGGTATGTAAATGAAATGTAGAGATCAAAAGGGCACAACAACAAAATCCTCTCATTCGAAGCTCGACCAATGTTCATAACTCTTCACCCTTTTTCAGAGCTCTCTAGACTCTTTTGTGCATAGCTCTCCATACTTGATCAAATGGGGAATAATTAATGTCATTCTTTTTTTTATTTTTTATAATCACACGAACATCGTAATTATGATACCAACATTGGTATAATGATGGTGTTAAGGACACTTGCAAAAAAAAAAAATCAATAGAAATCACATTGTCCTCACAAATTATCATCAGAATTAAGACACCAACATCATTATAATGACAGCATCAGTGACACTTGCAAAAAAAAACATAAAAAACCAATAGAAATCACACCTTCATTGCAATTGGACCCCAAGTGTTGTAGTGAGATGAACTAGTAAAGTGTTGAGTAGAGAGGAGTAAGTATGATGGAACTACAAAGAGAACTTGATCATTTATTATTTGAAAATATAATATTTTGTTTAATCATTGTATTAATCAATGAAGAAAAATGAGTTTAAGTGTAGAAGAGATGATTGATAAAAGTTAAGAAGTAGAGTAAAACATGAGTTTGATTGAGTGATAGGTTACTAGGTCAATGAAGATGTTTAGCATTACCAAGCATAAGATTAAGGAACTTAAGTATTAGTTGAACAAATTAATATTAGCAATTGGTAATGGCTAAGCAAGATGAAGGTAAACTAAAGTAATGATTGAGGATAGTGATGGATGAGCAAGCTAGTGTAAGTCAAGAGAGATAGATCACTAGTGATCGAGCTACCTAGTGATGATGGAGCTAAAGAACATAGTGATGATTGAGTGTCAGCATTTTGATAGTTTGTGAAAGAATCAATATTTAAGCCTAACACAATTGAATTTAAAGATTGTTCATAATGTGTAAAAGATAAGGATTGATGTGATGGAGTATTTAATGCATGAATTGAGTTTCTTATGTGATCTAAGACAAATATTGAATGAGAAGTTTTAAGAAGTTTCAAGAGAAGAATAAGAAGGAAAAAATGATGGACAAATTCACTAAATTTGATCAAACCCTACGATCTATGATTATGTTTAGGCATCCAATATTTAAACATGTCTATTTAAGGAGACATAAGATATTATTTACAAGCTTTTCAGACTGGCAAATTTGTGGAGAACAAGTAAAGAAAAGAGATGCAAAGGAAAAGTGAGAAGTTGGTGAAAGACTAATTTCTTGAAGAGTTTCCAAGAAGATCAAAGATCAGAGATAGAGAATGTGATAAAGTCTAGTCAATGAACCAAGAATGAGTTGAATGGAGATCTAAACATGCAAATTGAGTTGTATTTTATTATATCAACCTAGTTATTTTAGATTAAGGTAAAAATAGTTTTTGAGGCAACTTGAAACCCCTTTACATCATAGACTCAAAGATATTCAAAGAAATCCTAAACATCCCAAAGGGATCCAAAAAAAGGTTATACAGGGACCAGATACCCCAAGTAAGATCTAAAAACTAGAAGCATAATGCAATAGAAAAACATTATATGTCTAGCAGCACCAACAAAACAACAAGAAAAGAAGCCAACAAGAACTCTTAACCAACCAACCAAAAAGGGGTTTAAGAATTCCTTTTTACTCCCTTTTTGTGGAAGTGTAAATTCCTATCAAATTGAGGAAGGACCTTTTTAGATCCTTTCCTAGTCACAAGTGTCCCCCCCTCCTCAACTATCATAGTGTTGGACTACCAATTTTAAGAATCCAAAATAGAGGGAAACTTGTCCAAATTTATACAAGGACCATCTTTCATCACTTCTTCCATTAGAATAGAACTAATACTAATAGTCAGATAACCAATTCCAGTAGTAGCAATAGAGGGAAACTCATCCTTTTGACAAGGACTATTTGTCATCACTTCTTCCATTAGATTGGAACTAATACCAATAGTTTGATTACCAATTCCAATAGTAGCAAAAGTAGAACCAAAAGAAGAAATATTACCAAAGCTAATAGATATACAATGACTACATCCAAAAATCATATCACAAGGTAACTTAACTTGTCCAAAATTAGTAGTATCAACACCAAAACCACTACATTTATATTGACCAAAGTTTGCACCAAGAACACCAAATTTAACACCTTGACCAAAAATAGTCTCAACCTCCTTTTGAAAGGATCTAAGACTACTAGCAAACAAAGGACCAACCCCATAAGAAACTTGGGCATCCATCTTGGAATCAGAAGCATTCACCATCTCAGAAGAACTAGAAGAAATAACTTCCAATATAGAGGATGGAGCCCCCAGCTCTACAGATCCAGAAACCTCATCCACTAGAGCAGATGTTTTGACTATTGAATAATGCTACTCCAATACACCCTTCCACCAAGAGGAAGGTTGTTCATTTCTATATTTTCCAATCTCACACTTAGCAACCATATGTCCAATATTAAAACATTTTTTATACCTAAAGGGATTCCCTCATAATCAAGTGATTGAGTCCAAGAACCCTTTGAATAACTTAAATTAATCTCAACTAGGAGACCCTTTGAAACATCAATATCCACTAGAATCCTAGCATAAGTAGAATGGAAATGCTTAAAATATTGAGATTCAACCATATGGAAATCCCCTAAAGCCTTGCCAATTTCCATAAAAATATAATTCACCCAAAAATGAAGAGGAAGATTAGGAAGCCTTACCCAAGTTGGGATTTTGAAAGACTCAGTTTGAGGGTTAAAATTTGGATGCCATGGTTTAACCATTAAAGGAAAGTGGTTCTCTCAAGAAAAGACTTGATCACAAAGAATAGCTTTCCTATCCTTAGAATTGACAAAATTAACAATGAAGAAACCTTTCACCAAAGGGAAGATCTCAATAGTAGTTGTAATAAATGGATCCTAATGCTTCAAAATCCATGCATGAAGTTCTAAGAGAGTGGGCCAAAAATCTTTAAAGTGACAAATAATAGAATCCTTGAAAAGATCCCTAATATGTTCCTTAATTTCTAAAAGTGACTCATCCCCCAAATTAAATGAAATTGGCTTATAGGTGGGGATTGAAGGATAGAAAAAAGGTTTAGTGGCCTTTTCCAAACCCCTACCCTTGCATAAGGACTCGACATATGAAAACCCTTTCTTAACATCTATTGCACAGGAAGCCACCACATCATTACCAAAAACCATAGCATCAACACCAGTTCCCTTGTTGGATTTAGAAGCCACAAAACCAAAACTAGTGCCCAACACCCCATTACCAGAAACCTTATCACCAACACTAACATCCTTCCCAGAAATAGAAGCTAGCATTGATCATACTACCAAAACTAGCAACTGCCACACCAATGCTAGAAATCTTAGCACTAGTACAAGTATCCTTGCTAGATTATAAACCAGAATTGACAACCACCACACCAAAACTAGTGTCAAAAGCCACCTCACCATTACTAGAAACCCTAGCAACAACACCAATGCCCTTGCTAGATATAGAAGCCATAGTACCAAAGTCAACATCCAACACACCATTTCCAAAAATGCTAGCACCATCACTAATGCCCTTGCCAAATTTAGAAACCATCACACCAGTCTTGATCACACCACGAGAGCTAGTTACCACCACACCATTGCCAAAAACCCTAGCACCATTTTTACTGCTTTCACCACCAACACGAGATACACCAATTTAGATCACACCACTAGATCCAACAACCACCACACCATTGCTAGAATCCCTAGCACTATTTTCACTACTTCCATAGCCAATGCCCTTACTAGATTTAGAAGCCATCACACCATAAGAGCCAGTAATGATTGCACCATTACCAGAAGCCCTAGCACCATTTTTATTGCTTTCATAGCTAGCACCCTTGCCAGATTTAGAAGTCATCACACCACCAAAACTAGTTACCACCACACTATTACCAAAAGCCCTAGCATCATTTTTACTACTTTCATAGCCAACACCCTTGCCAGATTCAGAAGTCATCACACCACCAAAACCAGTTACAATTGCACCATTACTAGAAGCCTTAGCACCATTTTTACTACTTCTGCATCCAATGTCGATCATAAAATGTAGCCCTTTTTAGTTGTTACTTTCTAACCATTGTGGCATTAAAATCCTTTAATCAAGGTTGACCTAACAGTTATATTATAAATCCTTTAATCAAGGTGGCATTTTAATGGAATGTTCTAAGGACCTCTAACAAGTCCACTCCTAATTAGGTGATTAAATCCTTTAACATGGTCACACCTAACACTATGTTTTGTAATCTTTACCAGGGTTGGCTCTTAACCAAGCTCACTTTAGAAGAGTGAAAAGTGGTAGCATGTTACTTGGTAGTTTTTCCTAAATTAGGTTTCCACATTAAATCTTGGTGTCATACGTGTGTGAATTTTTTTTTCATGTGTTATGCTATTTACTATTATATCTTTCTATTATTCAACATACACTTAAATAGAGAGCTAAGTGTTAATATGAATAAGTTAAATTACTGATCAATTTCTATTTTGACTAAGTGGATTTATGAGTTTGATTAAGTTGTTTGAAGTTGGTAAAAGTTGAATTATTACTTCTGGACTTGAAAATTACTAATTCAACCCCCCCTCTCATTTATTATAATCATCTAACAATTGGTATCAGAGATTTTGGTGCGTGTAAGGAAATGCTGAAGGGACTTAAAGCTAAAGATAAAGATGTACAAGAGAGAGGTGCCCAAGTTAAACAAAGAGAACTTCTAAGCATGGAAATAATGAGATTGCATCTATCTAGAGTTGGAGATTCTATAATATACTACGTAGATAACGAAAATATATAAGTTCCTAGACGCGTGGCAATTGAGAAAATAAAAGAGAAGCAGGAGCACAATCAAATTATGCTAGATCTAGCATCTTCACTAAGTTATGTTGAATTTGATGATGTGAAGGATTGTAATATTGCAAATAAAATGTGGGATACGTTGGCACAAATTCATGGAGGAGAAAAAAATGCGTTATGGGCTAAAGCTAAAAGTTTGAGAGGCAAGTTTGATGACATGAGAATGATAGAAGGAGAAATTGTTGCATGGTATTGTAACTGAATCAAACAAGTGGTGAATCCAATTAGAAGTGTTGGAGAAGACATATTTATAGAGTGTGATGAGAAAGGTATTAAGAACTTTTCTTCCTATCTATCCCATTAGAGTATCTGCAATACAATAACTAAGATGTATACCTAGTAATGATCTAACCTTGGTTAGTCTAATTAGTAGACTCATTGCATTCCAAAAAGTAATCTTATGGATAGTGATAGTGAATCATATGATGACCTTGATGATCTAGAAGTGTTACTGGCAAGAAGGCTACCAATAAGAAAAGGCATATACAAAGGTAAACTTCCTATAATTTTTTTTACATGTAACAAAGTTGGTTGTATTGTTCCAAGATGTTCTAATAGATATGAAAAGGAGGAAAGGAAAGAAAAAAAAAGTACCAAGGAAGGAGAGACAACAAAGACAACCAAGGTAACAAAGACTACAAGGGAAAAGGTAAGAAATCTTGTTACATTGTTGAAGAAGATAGTTTTGAAAGTGATTCTGATGAACATGATGAAGAAGTTATTTATGTTGCAATGAAAGATGAATCTAATGAAGATGAAAAGTTTGAGAAGATTGATCTTATTTCACATGTGAGTAAGAATGATAAATAAATAATTGATGTTGGTTTCTCACATCATATGAATGGTGATACAAGTAAGTTTGAAAACCTAGAACACTATAATGGAAGTTGTGTCAAGTTTGGAAATGATGCACCATGTTATGTGAAAGGAAAATGATCTATTATATTGAATGACAAGATTAAATGTGATCATGTATATTGGGTTGGTGGATTGAAATATAATCTAATGAGTGTGGCATATCTGAATAGTTTAGGCTACTGGTGAACTAATTGGAAGTGGAGAGAAAACAAGAGGTAACTTGTTCTATCTATACCTATATAAAAATACATGTTTTTTTGCACAATTTGAAGATGTTTAGTTATGGCATAAGAGGTTGTGTCATGTGAACTTTGATAATTTGGTAAGCATTAGTAAGATGGAAAGAGTAAGAGGGTTATCAAGATTCCAAAAACTTGATAAAGTGATGTGTAGACAATGCCAAATGGGAAAAATGACAAAGTCTAGTTTCAAGAGAAAGACCTATTCTTTCGATGATATTTTGGAGTTGGTTCATACTTATATATGTATTCATATTGGAGTGAAAGGTTATTATGGTGACAAGCACTTTATCCATTCTTTGATGATTTCTCTAGAATGATGATTGTGATGTTTCTCAGAGAAAAATCTAATGCTTTTCAAATGTTTAAGTGGTATTTGGCTAGAGTTGAAAAGGAAATAGGTAAAAGTATGAATTAGATTAGATACAGGAGATGAATTCATATCTAAGGATTTCAATACATTATAAAATGATAAAGGAATCAAAAGATAGATATTAGCACCGAGGACTCCACCATAAAATGGGATAGTGAAAGAATAGATAGATTAATCATGGATTGTGCAAGAAAGATGATGATGGAAAAGAATGTTTTACAAAAGTGCTGGAGAGAAGTAATAAGTATTGTTGTTTATTAAAATGAATTGAGTTCAATTCTAGATAGATACAAACAAAATCCCTTTTGAACTGTGGTATGACTATGCACCTAATGTCAAATATTTCAATTTTTTTGGAAGAAAGTGTTATATATTGAAAGATGAAAGGAATGGAAAATGTGATACAAAGAGTGATAATAAAGGTATATTATTAGGATGTTTCACTAAAAGAAAGGCATACAAGTGTTTGAATACTAATACCAATAATTTTTTGGAAAGTGCAAATGTTAGAGTTGATGAAAATGCATAAATGAATGAATAAGAATGCAAGAAGGAACTTGAAGATTATGAAAAAAAATAAATTATACATGTATGAACGAAAAAAAAGTACCTTACCTGAACAAGAGAAATAGACTAGCTAGAATCACTAGGAAAGCATTGACAACCAACAATAGAGAAGCTTTGTCAAGTGTCAACAAGCTGCCAAACATCATGCTATAAGATTTGAGTCACAGAGAAACACAACCAAACACTAGATAGAGGAAGTTGAGTTACAGAAGAAAACACTGAGAGAAGATGAACAAGCTAGACAAAGTGAATTACAACAAGGAGAAAGAACATATGAACCTATTTTAGTAAAATTTTGAGAAGACAACATACACTTGATCAAATAATTGGAGATAAAGATTCAAGGGTCATGAAAAGGAAAAATTTGAAGAATTATACATGTTTACCATGTGAATTTGAATCAAGAACAATTAAAGATGCATTGGAGAATGAAGATTGGGTTAGAGCAATGAATGAGGAGATTGATTGAATTGAGAAGAACAAAACATGGACATTGGTACCAAGGTCAAAGGATAAGAATGTGATAGGAACCGAGTGGTTATTCAGAAAAAAAGTTGAATCAGAAAGGTGAAGTCACAAAGAACAAAGAAAGATTGGTTTGTAATGGATATGCACAAGAGGAAGAAATTTAATATGGAGAGATATTTTCCCCAGCTACAAGGTTGAAAGGAGAAGAACATTACTTACATATGTTTCTTACAAAGGTTTCAAGGTATATCAAATGGATGTTAAATCTACATTTTTTAATATAATCTTGGAAGAAGAAGTCTACATTAAACACCTTGAAGGATTTGTTGAACCTAGCAAGAAAAACATAGTATGTAAGTTGCACAAAGCATTGTATGGTTTGAAACAAGCTCCTAGACCATGGTATGAAAGGTTAGATGCATATTTGGTGAAAATGGGTTTTGCAAGAACTAATGATAATAACAATATGTATTTGAAGAGTGAATCTGAGGATAAGATGTTTCTAGCTAAAATATTTGTTGATGATATCATATTTGGAGGACATGATTTATCGTGAAAATAATTTTCTAATGACATGAAGAAAGAATTTGAGATTTCAATGTTTAGAGAGATAAAATTCTTTTTTGGTTTGCAAGTCTATCAAATGAAAGGAGGTATATACATTACACAATCAAAGATATCATGGAGATACTAAAAACCTTTGGAATGGAAGATTCAAGACCAGTAGGAGAAACTATGGCTACTGGACATAAAATTTCAAAGAATGATGATTTTTATGAAGTAAATCAGACATTGTATAGGTCAATGATTAGAAAATTATAATATGTTGTTCATAGAAGACTTGGCATTGCATTAGTTGTTGGTATTTTTGCAATATTTTCTACTAATCCTAGGGAGAATCACTTGATGTCTATGAAAAGGATATTGAGATATCTAAAAGGAACAAAAGACTATGGTCAATGGTATAAAAAGAATAATAAGTTTGAGCTTAAAGTATACAAAAAATGGTGATTGGGTTAGAAAAATTGATTATAGAGAATATACAAATGGAGGTACTTTCTTTCTAGGAAGGATATTGATATCATGGACAACTAAGAAGTAAATTTGTATTTCACAATCCACAAAAGAAGTTGAATATGTTATAGCAATATTTAATTGCTTAAACATTATGTGGATCAAGAAATTATTGGAAGGTATGAAGGAACAAATTACTAAACCTATGGTGATATATTGTGATAACCCAAGTGCTATAAACATATCCAAGAAACATGTGATGCACACAAAGACAAAGGGCATTGCAATAAAGTATCATTACTTAAGGGAATTAGTTCATGACAAAGAAGTAAGACCAAAAATGTGAATAATAAGGAATGGATAGATAATATGTTAACTAAGGCATTACGTAAGGTGTAGTGCCTCTCCCATTTGACTTTTGTAAGTTATCCTGATGGATGCAACCTTGCTGATCTCTTGTTGTGATGGGATCATGATTGTGACCCTGAGTGGTCTACACCATTGAGGTGTTTGGATTTATTTTTCTTTATTAGTTGCTTTGATTATGCTTTTGAATAATCTTTGAGATTATGATGTGATTTTTGGTTCACTGAGGTTGTTCCATGATTACCTTGAGATGTGTGCAAAGATTGCACTGTGTACTTTTTACCATGCTACACTGGACTAGGTTCCTGTAGCAATGGTTAGTCATGTTTATGACTGTGTTTGCTTATCTGTTTTAAGTTCTTTTTTTTATGCAATGTAATCAATCATTATTAAATGTGTAAGTAATTGAATGGATTGTTCATCTGAGATTATTTGGTTATATGTTGCAGACATTTACCTTTTTGATCTGAGAGATATTTGTTCTTATGTGATGTTTTACATTTTAGACGACCTGAGGGTCAGATGTTATACTTTGATTTCAGTATCATAGATTTTAGACTATTATGTTGTTCAGTTGATCTTATTGCATGACGATGCCATTTTGAGATGACAGTGTGTTTTATGATGATATCTGGTTATCTGGTATTTGGACATACCTCTGATTTTGTTATGTGATGGATTTAATGCTATGGTTATTTACTTCATTCCTGCATTGCTATGCCTTTTGCGAATGTGAGTGATGTAAATAGATTATTTTAATATAATTAAATAAATGGTTAAATTAGGTGATTTAATGCATTTATTGCTTTGGCTATGTTATTATATGCAATTGCACTTGATCGTGTTGTTTAGTGTGTAGGATTTATATCCCTGGCAATGGCACATGGAGTTAGTGATTCAGCCTTTCATATTTTACCAATGTCATCCTTGTATGGTCGACGTATCCTTTATTAAAAATTTTAATTTAAACCTTTCGGTGATTATTAAATCCAAACTCATTTGCATTATGTGATTAGACCAATAAGCGTGTTTGTGCATTTAGAGTTTTTCTTTGTTGCGAAAGTTGTTTAGGAGATTTATGTGTTTTTGGGTTTTCGAGCTTTTTAATTGATTTATTTTAATTTTTGGTAGTTTTTCCATAGATGAATTCCTATTTATAGGAATAGCCTATTTTCGTTTGGGTCGATTCAGGGTTTAACTAGATTGGCTGGTTAAATGCCCTAATCGATTATTCACCCGAAAAGTGAATAAGTATCCAAAGAGAAATTTAATTCCTCACTTCTCACTTTCAAATTGGAAAGTGGGAGAGTAAAATCCAAAATCTTCTTCATGAGGATTTACTGTTTTGTTCGTTGTGGGAGCTACGGGCATGGGATCATTGCGAGGTTGGGCTCGTTAAATCTAGCTCGGAGAAACCTTGGATTGCCATGATTTTCAGCTACTTTTGCGAGATATTTATTTTATGGTTCAGATTCTTGTTTTTCCCTTTTGGCTATGAGGTAGGGCTTTCCTATTTTATTGTTTTTGCTCCGTTTTTGCTTCTATTTTTGGTAGCCATTTGTTTGGAGGCTCAGAACTAGTGTTCCCCTCCATTTCTATATGCTAGTTCTACCCAGTTGGGCAGGTATGAACATTTCCCTATTTTTTGGGATGAGGGTTTGGGATTTTATGCCGTTATGCTGGCTATTTTTGCATACAGTGTCTGTTTTCATTTATTTTTAGATTTTTGGGCTTTTGAACCCAAAGGCCAAATGGGTTTTAATTTTGAAAGTTTTTCAAAATTTGGAGTTTTTATCTCATTTTGTGTGCCACCCTATTTTCTCAAGTTTTCTTGGCACAATGTGGGTCATGGACTTGGATGATCCGTTTGGATATCAGTTAGACCACTATTGCACTTTTATGTTGCATTGGGATGTGTGTTGCATCCGTACTCTTGACGTTGTGTTTAGTTGAGTGATTTTATACCTAGTGTTATTGTTTCTTTTAGACCCTTGCTTTTGTTTCGTGAATGCTAGGATTCGTGTAGAATCCATACTCTCGGATTGAGGCCGGTTGAGTAAGTTCATGATATTTGGTCTTGTCACATCATTGGGATTCATGTAGAATCCATACTCTCGAATTGAGGTCGGTTCAGTGATTTCATGATGTATGATTTTATTGGCTTTGAGGTTCGTGTAGAATCCATCCTTCCCATGTTGCTTTCAGTTGGGTGTTTTCTTTGCATTGTGTTCTCATTCCTGTCCTTGTGTTATGGTCTTCAAGATGGTGGTGCACCACACATGAGTACGTCTACATACATTTTTCGAGTGACTTGCGAGGCTCGATCTTCTGTGGTACTTTCAGAAGTTATGATCATTGGGGTTAGGATGGGAGTATGCATGCCCACAGGCACTTGTCATAGGATGAGCATGGGTAGGGTAGGGTAGCATATGGAGGGGGCTTCTATCTCACAGCCTGACGATCATGGCGTCATGGGTTGGCAGAGGAAGCTTTATATAAGTGATAATTAAATAAAATGTGTGAATGATAATAAATCTTAAGATAATAAAATATTTGGGGTGCAAGAGCCTTTCCGTTGAAGGATGTTGAATTTGTGCAAGTCCTAGCTTGGGCCTTTCGATGACAACTGACTCTCCATGATGCTAGTCCCTACATAGTAGCCTATTGAGTGTCTGACCAGGACCTGTACTCCTTGCATTGTCTTAGGTTCTTGGTTGTGGCCATCATACTGTCTGGCATGAGTGTTAGCCATGGATGTTGTGTTTTATGTGTGTTTTTGGTTGGATCATTATCTCCATCAGCATGGTAGGTGTGGACCTATGGGTGTCACGTGGTTGGGAGGCATAGCTGCCTTCACCACTACTAGGTACTGGTGTACAGAGATGATCTTTTGTCCTAGTGCGACCATTGTTGGATGTTTTCACTTGGTACTTTGAGTTTCAGAGTATGCTTCTTTGTGATTTATGCTTTCATTGGAATGCTTGGATATCATGTTTAGATGATGTTATTTTCTTGACGCATTCCCTTATCGTGATGTTTAGCATATGATTAGATGATGTTATTTGATTTAGTAGTATATCTGTTGCTTACTATTGTTTAGCATGTGATAGGTGATGTTATCTACTGTAGGATTATCTTATGCTTTTCTACTAGCATGTTAGATTTCCTTACGTTTATTTTGTTGCATGTTTTAGTAGTGACATCCCTATTACAATAGTACCGACAATCTAGTCGGTGGCTTGGGATATTACGTGCGAGGGATGGCTAGGATCCACGATGGTCTTATGATGCTAATGACAGTTGGGAGGAACCACGTACTTAGTTTAGTTGTTCAGTTCACTGCGATGTTTATTTCAGTGTGTTCTTTGCTGTTATAGTTTAGATGGATAGATGTTCTTCTTTCTGTGTTGTTTTTGCACTCGAGTGTTCATTCCTCGAGCCTTTGTGGATCCAGTACTCCCTGGTGTGGAGGTTCTTTGGTTTTTTCTTCACCTTTCTGAGTTTTGGAAGTGTCTTTGTTTTCTATGGGCGACATTTGTTCAGCATGGTGTGACACTTTAAAAAGTATCGCACACCCATGCAAACTATCTCATACGACACTGTAAAGTATCGCACGCCTTCTTGATAAATTTCATATGACACTGGAAGAGTGTCACACGCCTTCTTAAGAGATGTCATACGATGCTTAAAAGTGTCACATGCCTTCTTGAGAAATGTTGTACGACACTGGAAGAGTGTTGCACACCTTAAGGAGAAGTGTCGCTCTCCCTTAGTAAAAAGTGTCACACGGTTTTTGTGAAAACTTGCGCGTTCCGTCAACGGGCACTTTTCTTTGTGATCCGTTCTTTTTGAGAGTTGATTTGGATACCCTTTTGGGTGTTCTTCGACCCTATGTTGTTGCATTTTGAATTCTATCAGTTTCTCTTGAAATCTAATTTTTGTATTTTTGTTTTAGTCTCTTGGGGTTTAAAATATATCGTTTAAGTATAAGTTTCTTATACTTAAGATATATTTTAATATATGCGATGAATCTTTTGAGATAGGTTTCAGACCTCTTGGAGGTAAGTTATGGATTCTAGGAAATTTCAGGGCTTCAAAAATCCAGACTTCGCTAATTTTTAGGGCTTCAGGATTTCAGGCTTAGCCAGATTTTGGGATTCTGCATTTTACCCCAGCTTGGTGTTTTGTTGATGAGTGGTCATTTCTTGTGCCCTCATCTTGTTGTGGTGGTTGTTGGCTTTTTTTTGGGTGTGTCAATTAGGTAGTGGCATTTGAAGATTCGTTGGTTGTCAGAATTATGTTGAAGTCTTTCGTTGCGATCTTTGTGATCCCTATATGATGTTTTCATGTGCATTCATACTTGTAAAAAATATATATCTTGGCTTGATTTGAATCCTTGTTTCCAAGGATCTCCGGGCGGGGCATTACATAAGGATTCACTTGTGCAATAGATAAGACTAAAGTAGAAGAAGCCATGTTAGCTATGATGGCTAAGTTTAAGAACACACCTATAGAGATAGGTAATACTATTCCCAATGAGCTCTACAGTAGAATTGATCCCAAGTGGAAACATGCAATAAAGACTAAAAGGAAGTTTAGAGAAGGAGAATAAGAAAATATAATGCATGAGTTAACAAATAAGAAAATCAAAAAAAGAAAAAAAGAATAAGAATAAGAATATATTTGTTCCTAAATATAGAGAATGTATGGTCTTGCAAAATAAAATTGAGGATGTTGTAAAATAGAGTGAATTGTTAAGGAAGAGTTCTTTTGGTTTAACCACTGAAAAGGAAACTCAAAATGATGATAAGGGTAACGATATTGGAGATGCAAAAATGGATAATAAGAAATATGTGTACAATGACCTTGATGCACTTGAAGAAGATATTAGACAAAAGGTCAAGGAGAGTGAGACATACACTATAAAAATACAGGATGTACATATTGACAAAGAAGACACAGGTGTGTAGAGCTCATAAGAACAGGGTAATTTATCCCCTATTTTTTCAACCACACCTAACACTAGTATTACAGAAAGTAAAGGACTATCCTAAGATAGGAGAGACACTAGTTCTAGTTATTGACTCTATTGTACAAATCCAACAACCATCTTAGAAACATATAGGTGTTAAGGAGCTAGTAAAGGAAAATAAATCAACTAAGGGATCAAAAGAACAAAAAGTGAAAGACAAAGAACCAAAGGTAGATCATTCTACTACAAGTTTGAAAGGACCACAAGTCTTAGGGCCTCTATCAAAGGGAAACAAGGAGACTAAGCCACAAGAAAAGGAGAAGGAATAAAATAAAGTAGATGTATCATAGATAGAGCCAAGTGTGATAGCTCATACTACACCTCTGGCTACTTTAAATTCTACATCTGCATAATAGGTGCAAGTCCCTATAGTAAGAATCATTCCAAGTGCTATTGTTACTACCTTTGGCATTGATACGTAAAATATATTGAATGATGAAACCCCTACACCCACTCTAGCCATAGTTGTGTTGAGTAGTAGCACACCTAAAAAGAGAGAAGGGAAGAAGAAAAAGATAAGTTCTCTAGGTAAATCTATTACATTGGATGAAGTAATTGAATTACCAAACTAGGATTTGTAGAATCTCCCATTTTGGGAGATTGTCATCTTGCAAGATATATTGGCAAGAAAGAAAAGACATGAAGAAATGAGAAGAGAGAAACATAAACAAGTACTAAATGATATAAAATATATATTTGTTGATGCATTTTACATTCATCATATTGATGAACAAGATCCTATTATATCTCAATTGGTGCAAATTTTTGAAAAGGTAAACACTAGAGATATTGAGAAAAATGAAAAATTGATGGCTTGGTCGAAAAAGAAATTTGAGAAGAAAGTACTAGAGAAGGTCTCTATTGTAATTGCATTGAGGAAAGTTGAACTATCTGCACTAGTACAACATCTTAAAGAACTTGTGAAGAAAATCCAAGATCTATACAATATTCTTTGTGATGTGCCTAGATTCACCAATGAACTTCAAGCCAGTATTCAGAAGATTGAGGGTGCTTTTAAATCTTTAGGAAGTTCTATCTCTCAATTTCTTGGATCATTTTGAATGCATTACAATAGACTATTTTTTGCACTAGGGAGGTTAGTTGAGCTACATACAACAAATAGCCAAATGAGGGCTAAACTTGTCTCCATACAATCCATGTTAATACCTTATTTGGAGGTAATGTAACATGAGTTATCTTGACAAAATAATCTAGTACAATTAGATCATAATCTTTCTACTCCTAATAGCTTGATTGACTTGATTACAAATTTGGAGATCAAGATTCAAGTCTTGGAATTAGTTTAAACAACATGGGATCATGCTCTTTCCATGATCATACAAACTCACAAGTCATTTATTGATAAGTATGGTTTGATTTCATCCTCCCAACCCCAATAGCAAAAATGAGTGACAAAATCAAGGGTGATAGAAGAAGATTTGATAGAAGGAATAGAAAAATGATAACATTTAGAAAATAAATTGGCAACTAAGGACAAATCAAAGGTATAAAAAAGCTACATTAGATGATTTGACTCATGTAACATATTCTTTGTATGTATAAGTATAATGTAACAAGTTTTGTAGTCCTATATGAACCAAGTCATAGACATAGGGGAAGTACTATCATTTTTGAATTGTATTGTAATGCTATTATCATGATAAAGTGATTTTTTCACTAATGTCAAAGGGGAAGATTGTTAATCTCTTTAGTTTTGTTGTCTATTAGTTTCAAACACTTATTCATATAGAAGGCAGAGTTGATCGGTCACCACTATGACCAAGTCACTCTATACAGGTTGAGTTATGTATTTGTTAGACTTGTAAATAATTTTGTATATGTCGTGCTCTATAGGAGCCAAGAAAGTCTATTATCTTTGAGTATCCCTATGGATGTCAAGTTTAGTATATGGTGAGTAAAGAAAAGTAAATATGTTCTAAGTTATATAAAAGGAAATGAGCTACTTGAGGTTAAGCGTCAACAAGTAGAATAGTTATGATCGAGAAGTATGTTTCAAGTAATATAGTTTAAAAAATAATGTCTAGAATGGCACAAACTTTGAGGTAAACTATTTTGAGTAGGCATGTAAACAATATTTAATGACTGTAGATTTTTTTACAAAGTTAATTGTTATGCATTTTGATGTGGATCACTAATCCCTATGAAGGAAAGTTAGCCAATCAAATTAAGAGGCTAAAAGAGAAGCATCTAGATCATTGATTTTATTATAGAAGACTCCACAAATGTTTATTTTAAGGAAAATCCGAACCCTATTTCGTAAGGATGTGAAGTGTTGTGAATTCTTATCTAAAGGAGTTGTATTTTGGAGGTTGCAAGAAAAGTTGTGAAGTGGCATAGTATAGTGACTAAGTGAAGCAATGAAGAGAAAAGAAAAGATACATCAGATAGGAGATCATATTAGAGAATGGAAAGAGAAGATCCATAATGAACATTTTTATTATAAATTCAAGGATCAAGTACTAATACATTTTGGCAATTGAATCAAGGTAAATCTCTTAACAGGGTGGTCCTAAAAGGCCTAAATCTCCTAATAGAGTTCTTACCTTATTGTAAGTTTTAAATCATTTAATCAAGGTAGACCTAACATTCTTGTAAAGATCTTGATAGGGTAGACCCCTCATAGGGTAGATCATTAGAAGTGATCACATTTGTAGCCCCAATAGGAAAACTTTGTTACTACAATAGTGAAGATTTATAGGTGTCATCCCCACCCCAATTTTATCTTCACCTCAAAGGGTTTCTGGGTAACCAAAATCTTTTGTGTTATGTGTTTGATTTTAAGTTTTTGGATGTGATGAATAGTTAAATTTGTTTCATCATTTCAAGTTTAAGGTTATTCTATTTATGATCTAGATATGATATGGATTAAGTGGTGAATAGAGTTAAGTTATTATTTTCTTTGAAGGATAAAAGTTTAAGTGATTCTAATTCACCACCACCCTCCCCCCCCCCCCCCCCTCATTATATCTCACTTTTCCAATAAACTTCCAACAATTGGTATCAAAGCTTTGTTCTCTTAGAAGAAGTTTCACCACTTGAGAGTTGAGATCTTGGAGATGGAGGCTTATGAATTGGGAAAGACTATTGAGAATTAGATGATTGACATTCAAATCATATTGTAGCAACATGAAGAAAAAAGAGAGAAATTGAAGAAGTCCTTAAAGAAAATAATAGAGATGGTTATCCAACAAAATGACACACTTTATCAAGAAGTGGACACCAAAGGAATGTTTGACAATGGAAATTCTAATGAAAATGATGTATCTATAGAAGACCTATTGGAGAAGAACAACATTCTAAATGAAGAAGTTAGAGGATTAAAGAGAGAGAGCATGAAATCCAATTAGTAAGGCTATGTGAGGTGACTAAACAGGAAAAAAAAATTGAGGAATACAAAGTCATGGTAGAAGAAAACAAAAGACAAATGGCTACAAGACTTGATGAGAGATCATCTATGTGCAACAACTTACAAACACTTAGTTAAAGATGATGAATCAATTGCTACTTGAAAATTGGGAGCTAAATAGAAAAGACATGGAGATTTCAAATCTGAGATCACAAAGTGACCAACTAAGGAATGGGTTAAGATATGAGAAGGAACTCTTGGAGAGGATGAACAAACCTATTAAAGCTATAAGATACTTTGAAGAATTGATGAGATCACCAAAATCATCTAGTTATACCTCTAGATTAGGACATATAAAGCACTACTCATCTACTGAAGAAGGAGAATCATCCAAGATTGGAGAGAAAAGAAATAAAAATCCAAGGAACCAACCTACATGCTATCATTGTGAAAAGCTTGGACACATAGCAAACATCTAAAGAAGCAAGAATGGTAAGAAAAACCTTAAGCCCAAGTTTACTGGTAAGTCATCAAGCACATGAATGTAGATCAAAGGTTAGCAATACACCTATTGTACCTAGATTTGAGGGATATTTCTATAATTGTCAAAAGTATGGACATAGAGCACAAGAATGTATATCAAAGGAAAAATCTGAGGGACACCCAAAAGGCTAGAAACTACACCAAAGAAAGGTAACACTTATAATTGGGATTACAACACATGGTATAGTTATCATTATTGTGGTGAGTATGGTCACATTCTAGAAAATTTCTTAAGAAAAAATTTCAAAGGGAATTATGAGAAATGGTTGAATGGAAGCATAGTTTTTTTAATTATCACAGGACTGTACATGTGAGAAAGAACTACAAGACCTGAGCACCAGAACCAAACAATGAACACATCAAGGAAGAGGAAAAGTGGATTTAGAAAAACAAAGAAGGAGATGAACCAAACTTGGAAGAAGAAGGTAGAAGTTGGAATCAATGGAACAAGTGAAGTCAGGATCACCCAATCCAATGGAGAAGGTGATCACAATGTGTCAAACTAGTCAAGAAGGGTATGTAAGGAACTGTATATTCAAATGATATATCATACATCAGTTCCTAACACAAAGTGTGCCAAAGTTCATATTTGCATAAGTTAAGATTCATTAGGAAAGATTTGTGGAAAGAACCAAGCATTACAATATGGATTGAATGCTTACAATGACCAAGATGATGTGTTGGCCAAGTTAAATGGTATTGACCAAGTTGTTTAGTGGAGACTGAGTTAACAAAAGTGTAATGATGACCAAGACCATTGGATTCAACCTAACAAATTACACAACATTTATGAGTGCCCTAATTTGAATGAATGAAGGTATATAGTGAAAATTTGAATGTATTTCACACACCTTGCATTTAGATTTTGAGAGCCCAAGTGATTTGAGGAATCAAGGTGAAGAGGTTATTAATATTCAATTGGTCAAGAGTGACACTTTTCCTCCACCTAAATATTGAGTTATTCTATAAATTTCTATGAAAGGAGATTCAATGGGTGTGTTATCATCGATACCAACTAGGGTTATTATGATACATGATGTATAGAGTTGTTATATGTGTAAGATCATTGAAGTTGGAGACTACAAGATTCAAATGGAATATCATGAATTGCGTCATGAAGGAGTATTGAAATATGAATTCAAGATTTTTAAGAAGAAAGGGTTAACACTTTCCCTAGATTTTTTTAGAAAATTCAAAATTAAATGGATTAAAGCAGTGTTAAGTCAAATTCATGATATGGAGTTATGGTTGGAGAATGGGCTGGTGAAAAACAAAAAGAAGATTATACATGAAGTCACTAGGTATGCCACATGTGATAAAAAGAAGACCATGAGAAGCCAAAGCAAAGATTTCATTGAGGCAAATACCAAGGCTGAGTGGAATGGATGTGGCATGTTAATCTCAAGAATCACTAATCCATTGATAGACATTTTTCTATGTGTGATTGCACAAAAATTTTACCATTCAAGCTAACTAAACAGTGTGCCATATATGGAAATAGACCAAGCTTGGAAGATTGTGATGAAATATCATGAGTATGTTGAGATCAATTGGTTGCAATTGAAAGAGAATCTTCTATCAATCAGGAAACTAAAGAATTCAATGTGTAAGTTTGGATCGTTGATAAATGTGCATCTTCTTTTATATTCAGAATTATTTTCCAACTATTGGCAATGTTTTTTGGGAGCAAGAAAAACCTATTACAAGATAGAGAAGTGAATATATTGTAAATATAGGAGACAATTTTGAGAATGTATTAGATGGATATTTTGATGATTTTAAACAAAAGATGAGAAGAAGATCAACAATTCCTATATCCTTAGTAGAGAAGTAATATAATGATTTTTTTTTCTAGTTGACATTAATTACACATATGTTTAGGTAGTTAAGCTGAGGGTAGCCTGGCTTAAAACATTTGGTTGTAAAATTGATATTAATGATGTAAGTGCAGCTATCACTACAATTCTTTCAAAGGAGATTGATGCAAAGGCTAAGCCCTTTGGAAAATATTAGGAAGAAAAGGAAAGAATAATAGTAGATATTAAGATTGCTTCATCTGACAAGAAAAGGAAGAATATGATTAAATACCTAGAAGAGAAACTAAGCAAATAGGTTGAAGGTGAAGGACCCTTAATTATTACACAAGGTCTTGGAGAAGATCAAGAAAGTGACGATGATGTAGAGCAAGAGGAAGAAAGTGCAAAGAAGAAGGGTAAAGTCCTAGCACTTGTCTCACCATAGGAAAAGAAGGCTAAGAAAATCTCAATTATAGAGCATAAGGTGAGGAAATATATAAAGAAAGCTATACCTAAACCCCTCTCTCCTCCTACACCAATCAAAATGAGAATTATGGCATCTACATCAGCAAGTGCTAAGCCACCATTGAGAAAAGGGGTTTCTAAGATTACTAAACCCAATGAAGGTTCTAGTGGAGCAAAGAGAAAAATTTCAGCCAAGAGGTTAACCAAGGAGAAGAATATTAATTACACAAAAGGATGATTATGAGGAAGATGTAGAGAAGATATAATCTGATGAATCGTGTCAATCCCAACTAGTTGTACATATAAATCCTAAAAAAATTGATGAGGTATGTGCCAATAGTAGGAACTCTATGGGCTTATCTAACTTTAACTTTATAAATTTTGGTACATTGAGTACAACATATAAGACTAAAGTAGAAGAAGCCATGTTAGATATGGTGGCTAAGTTTAACACTACACCTATAGAGATAGGTAATACCGTTCCCAATTAGATGTATAGTAGAATTGATGCCAAGTGATAACATGCAATAAATATTGAAAGCTAGATTAGAGAAGGAGCATTAGTAAATATAATGCCTAAGTTAACAAATAAGAAAATCACAAAAAAATTGGAGAAGTATAGGAATATATTTGTTCCTAAATATACAAAATTTATGATCTTGCAACATAAAATTGAGGATGTTGTAAAACAAAGTGAATTTATATGGAAGAGTATTTTTGGTTTGACCATTGATGATGCAGTGCAAGGCAAGAGAATCCCCAAAGGAGATGTCCTAGCCCCCAGCTATACAACCATGCAGCGGAAACATAATAACAAGAAGCAACAATGCAAGATCTAATACCAAATCATGATAATATATTCATAAAATATAACTGATTACATGTAATGTGCCAGGCTGTAAGGCCTTCTCAGTTATGACCAAATACAAAGCAAGTCATAGTTCTGCAAGATCCCTCAAGATCCAATCCCAAACTCTAGCTACTAGCCCTTCTCAAAATTTTCTCTTCCAAGCTCCTCTACTTCTCCTTGCTAAATGATCATGCCTAAAGACTTCCCCACAACCCCTACTTATACCAATCTAAGCCATAGGTCGGCCCAGAACACAAATTAAATACAAATACATAAATTAAATGCCAAAGTCGGCCTCCTACAATAATTAAATTTCCAAAATTGATGTCTTAGTAAAATTGTGATATCTCCAAGCGCTAGATGAATTAGAACTCGTGCTTCAAACCGTAGATAGAAATCTAGGCTCTCTTCAATTACTAAAATTTTCATCCTCTAAATAATTATTAAAAATTAGTTACGTGACTTGCAATAGGCACTAAATTTCCAGACCATGCCAAGCAGCAAAAGACCATGTTGAGCTCCCAAGACCATGACGAGCTCCTAGACCATGCCGAACAACCATTATTCACCAAGCTCCATAACCATTAACCAAAATCCCTCTAATACATGCAAGATTGCAAGAAAACCCAAGATGCTCCTGCATTAGACACCCCAGGTTCAAAAAGATGTTTTAGTAACTGGAAGAACATCTTCTGGGATTCAACACATAAATCCCAAACTGGTTCTTCACATACGTATCCTCTGAGTCTTTAACTTGTACACTCTTTCCTTTATTTTTCTTTTGCACATCCACCACAGGTGTTCCACGGGTCTAATTTCCATGTTGATCCCCAACTTTCTCATAATTTTCCAATTCAACTCAACTTCCAATACTCAGGTTCCTCCTACTAAGGTCTTCATTCTGCAAAGGAATCAAGGAAAACTTCCTACCACCTTTTGCAATTGTAAACACATTCTTGACATAATCATGCACAGTGCTACAATCATATTGCCAAGGTCTACCAAGCAACACATGACAACTGTTCATATCCACAAAATCACACAACACTTGATCCTTATACTGCCCAATCTAGAAATCAACAAGGCATTGCTCCCTCACTTCCAAGGCAGGTTCACCCTGCAACCAGCCAATCCTATAAGGATAAGGATGCCTCATTCTCATCAAACCAAGTTTCTAAACCATCTCTTTAGGAACAAGGTTATCAGTACTACCACCATCCACAATCACTTTTCAAAATTTACCACCAGACTTACAATGAGTTTTGAATAAACTAGTCCTTTGACAAGAATCCAATGTCCTCTCACCAACCAATACTCGTCGAGCCAACAAACTCTCTCCTTGCTCAGGCTGACTCTCTTGGGCTTCAACCTCATTCACAACAGTAGTTTTCCTACCAATTGGACATTCAAAAGATCTATGCCCTTCTTGACCACACTTGAAATAATTACCTCTGAATCCACCTCCACCTACCCTTCTTTTCTGTTCAACAGGTTTTGGTTCACCTTTTGCTTTTGGTTTAGCTTGTGTTGAACTATCATGCTTCTCCTTCCCTTAGAAACCACCTTGATTCTTCCTCTTTAGCTTCTCCTCTACTCTTAAAGCGTATTGATAAGCATCCTCAACTGAAGAAATATTTAGCATACCAACCTCATCTTGAATATTGAATCTAAAACAATTAATGTACCGAGCTACCTTCTCTTTTCACAATTCTCTATGACCAGACCGAATAGTCAACTTTTATAACTCCTCTGTATAATCCTTCATAGACATATCTTTCTGCTTTAGATTCTACAACCTTTTAAACAACTCAAGTTCATAATCAACAAGAATGAACTTAGCCTTCAACTTAGTCACCATTAACCTCCATCTAGTGATCTTCATTTCACCTTCCTCTTCTCTGTCTCTTTGTAGTTCCTTCCACCAAAGAGTAGCATGTCCCTTCAACTTTGTTTGTGCCAACCTCACTCTGAGTGGATCCTCAATATCCTCAACCTCAAAGTAGTCTTCCAATTCACCAATCCAATCAATCAAGTCTTCAAGATTCAAAGTACCTGAGAAATTAGAAACCTCCATCTTATGCTTCAGCTTCAACTGAGATCCAGGTCTAGCAAACTGACCAACCCTAATTCCAATAGGTCTCTCCACATGATCAGTTCTATCATCACCACTAGATCTAGCAACTTCAAAGTTCTCTCCAACTTCCTCATAACTTCCTTCAGTACCCACATGTCTAGGTACACCACCTAAAGCACTCACAATTTCAGCAATAATGTCACTCTTCATCAATGCTATCTGAGATCTAAACTCTTCCCTAACCTCCTCTATTTTAAATCTGAAATCTTCTTTAATCTTCTCTAAGAGCCTTTTTTCCACAGCATCATCAATCTCCTTAGGGTATGATCTTTTCGGAGCCATCTTCCAAATTATTAGAAAACCCTAAGCAACAAATCCATGACCAAAATCTAACTCTTCAACCCAAGTCCTGGTGCAAACAACCTTCGCTCTGATACCACCTAATGTAGTGCAAGGTAGGAGAATCCCCAAAGGATATGTCCTAGCCCCCAGCTATACAACCATGCAGCGGAAACATAATAACAAGAAGCAACAATGCAAGATCTAATACCAAATCATGATAATATATTCATAAAATATAAATGATTACATGCAATGTGCCTAGCTGTAAGGCCTTCTTGGTTATCGCCAAATACAAAGCAAGTAATAGTTCTACAAGATCCCTCAATATCCAATCCCAAACCTTGGCTACTAGCCCTTCTCAAAAATTGCTCTTCCAAGCTCCTCTACTTCTCCTTGCTGAATGATCATGCCTAAAGACTTCCCCACAACCCCTAATTATACCAATCTAAGCCACAGGTTGGCCTAGAACACAAATTAAATACAAATACATAAATTATATGCCAAAGTCGGCCTCCTACAATAATTAAATTCCCAAAATCGATGTCTTAGTAAAATTGTGATATCTCCTAGCTCCGAATGAATTAGAACTCATTCTTTGAATCGTAGATAGAAATTGAGGCTCTCTTCAATTCCTAAAATTTTCATCTTCTAAATCATTATATAAAATTAGTTACACGAATTGCAACAGGAACCAAATTTCCAAACCATGTTGAGCAGAAAAAGACCATGTTGAGCTCCCAAGACCATGCCGAGCTCCTAGACCATGCCGAACAACCATTATTCACCAAGATCCATAACTATTAACCAAAATCCCTCTCAAACACTCAAGATTGCAAGTGAACCCAAGATGTTCCTACATCAATTGAAAAGGAAACTCAAAAGGATGATGAAAGTAAAGGTATTGGAGATGAAAAATTTGATAATGAGAAAGATGTGTACAATGACCTTGATACACTTGAAGAATCTATCAGAAAAAAGGTCAAGGAGAGTCATGAGATAGACACTGTAATAATAGAGGATATGCATGTTGATGAAGAAGACACAGGTGTGCTAAACTCATAGGAAAAAGGTAATATATCCCCTATTCATTCAACCACAACTAACAATCTAGTATAATAGAAAATAAAGGACTATCCTAAGATAGGAGAGACATTAGTTCTAGTTATTGAATCTACTGTATAGATCCAACAACTATCTCAGAAATAGATAGGTATGAGGATCTAGTAAAGGAAAATGAATCCATTAAGGCATCAAAAAAACAAAAAGACAAAGACAAAGAACCAAAGGTAGATTAGTCTATTATAACTCAGCAAGGAACACAAGTCTCAAGACCTCTATCAGAGAGAAGCAAGGAGATTGAGCCACAAGAAAAGAAGGAAGAAAATAATACTAATATATCATAGATAGAGTTGAGTATGATAGCTCACACTCCACCCCTAGCTACTTTAGATTCCACAATTGCACAATAGGTACAAGTTCTTACACTAAAAATCATGCTAAGTTCTATTGTTACTACCTCTAATACTAATACTCAAGATAGACCAAGTGATGAAACCCCTTCACCCACTCTAGCCATAACCGAGAAACAAAACACCTAAAAAGAGAAAAGGGAAGAGGAAAAAGATAAGCTCTCTGAGTAAATAGGTTACCTTGTATGAAGTAATTGAATTACCATATTGGGATTTGAAGAATCTCTCATTTGAGAAAACAATCATCTTGCAAGATATCTTGGCAACAAAGAAAAGACAGAAAGAAATGAGAAGAGAGAAGCAACATAAACATGTATTACATTATAGAAGAAACATAAACATGTATTAAATTATATAAAATATATATTTGTTGATGCATTTTACCTTCATCATATTGATGAACAAGCTCCTATGATATCTCAATTAGTGCAACTTTTTGGAAAGGTAAACATTGAGGATATTGAGACAAATGAAAAATTGATGGCCTGGTTAGAAAAAAAAAATTTAAGAAGAAAGTACTAGAGAAGGTCTCTATTGTAATTTCATTGAGGAAAGTTGAATTGTAGCACTAGTATAGAATCTTGAAGAACTTGTGAAGAAAATCCAAGATCTATACAATATTCTTTGTGATGTGCCCAGATTTACTACTGAACTTTAAGCAATTATTAAGAAGATTGAGGGTGATTTAAAATATTCATGAAACTCTATCTCTCAATATATTGGATTAGGTTGAATGCATTACAATAGACCGTTGTTTGCACAAGGGATGCTAGATGAGCTACATATTGCAAATAGTTGAATGACAACTAAACTTTTCTCCATGCTACCCATGTTAATACCTCATTTGGAGGTGATGCAATGTGAGTTAGCTTTAGAAAAGGATCTAGTACAATCACATCATAATATTTCTACTATTGATAGCTTGATTGACTTGGTTGTAAATTTGGAGATCAAGATTCAAGTCTTGGAATCAATTAGAACCACATGGAATCATTCTCTTACCATGATCATACAAACTCACAAGACATTTATTGATAAGTATGGTTTGATTCCATCCCCCCAACCCCAAGAGCAGATGTGAGTGACAAAATCAAGGGGGAGAGAAGAAGATTTGATAGAAGGAATAGAAAAATGATATCATTCAGAGAATACATGGGCAACTAGGGATAGATCAAAGGTATGAAAAAACTACATTAGACTATTTGAGTCATGTATTATATGTATTATATATATGAGTATGTTGTAATAAGTTTTGTAGTCCTATATTGATCCAGTCATAGACATAGGGGGAACACTATCATTTTTGAATTGTATTGCAATGTTGTAATAATGACAAAGTGTTTTTGCCACTAATGTCAAAGGGGAAGATTGTTGATCTCTTTAGTTTTAATATCTATTACTGTCCAACACTTAGTCATAAAATGAAGAGTCAGTCAATCATCATTGTAACTGAGTCACTCTATATAGATTGAGTTATGTATTTGTTAGACTTGTAAATAACTTGTGTATGTCGAGCTCTATGGGAGCCAAGAAAGTCTATGGTTGACAAGTATCCCTATGGGAGCCGTGTGTAGTATATGTTGAGTAAAGAAGAGTCAATATGTGTTGAGTCATACAAAAGGAACCAAGCTAGTTGAGGCCAAGTGTCAGTATTCATAATAGCTATGACATGGCATTACATATAGTATGTGTCGAGTAACACAGTTTGAACAAGAATGTTTGGAATGGAACAAACTTTGAGATAAACCATTTTGAGCCAACATGTAAACAACATTTAATGATTGTAGAGTTTGTTACAGAATTTGACATGGATCACTAATACTTATGAAGGAAAGTTAGCCAATCAAATTAAGAGGCTAAAAGGGAAGCATCTAGATCATTGATTTTATTTTAGAAGACTCTATAGATGTATATTTTAGGGCAAATGTGAAGTATTATGAATTCTTATTGGAAGGAGTTGTGTTTTGGAGGCTATAAGCAAAGTGAAGTGACAGAGTATAGTGACTAAGTGAAGCAATGAGGAGTAGAGAAAATATATATCAATTAGGAGATCAGATCTAAGAATGGAAAGAGAATATTTGTAATCAACATTGTTAGTTCAAATTGAAGGATCAAGTACAGATACATTTTGGCAAGTGAATTACGATAAATATCTTAACAAAGTGGTCCTAACAGGCCTAAGTAAATCTCCTAATAGAGTGCTTACTTCATTGTAAGTTTTAAATCCTTTAATCCAGGTAGACCTAATAGTCTTGTAAAGCTCTTAATAAGGAAGACCCCTCATAGGGTAGATCATCATAATTGATCACATTTGTAGCCTTAATAGATGAACTTTTTTATTGCAGTAGTGAATATTTGTGGGTGTCATCGCACCCCAGTTTTACCTTCACATGGAGGGTTTTTGGGTAACCCAAATTTTTTGTGTATGTGTTTAATTTTTAGCTTCTAGATGTGATGAATAGTTAGATTTTTTTCAACATTTCAAGTTTAAGGTTATGCTATTCATGATCTAGATGTGAGATGGATAAAGTGGTGAATAAAGTTATGTTGTTATTTTCTTTGAAGGATAAAAGTTTAAGTGGTCCTAATTCACCACCACACCCCCCCCCCCCCCCCCCCCCCCCCCCTCTCTTAGTATCACACTTTTCCAATATAGTTCCAATAGATATATGATGATGCATGAATATGGTTAATGATGTGTATGTAGTGAAATCAGTTTATGTGGTTTATATTTGAAGTGGTAAAAATTTTATATATCCTAATTCACTCCACATCAAACCACCCCACCCCCCCACCCCCTAGTATCTTACTTTCCCACTATATTTTGAAAATTTGGTTTAGAGAAAAGTTTTGTAAGCAAGAAGTCTAACCACTTGAGAGTCAAAGACCTTGGAGATGGAAGCCTACAAGCTGAGAAAGGTGTTTGATAATCAAAAGCTCCATTTGTAGCTTGGATATGAACAAGTCAAGGTTGCAAAGGAGGAACTGAAGAAATCCTTAAAGAGAAGGAAAGAGATGGTAATTCAAAAAAATAGCACACAATACAAGGAAGAAGGCATTGAAGACTTATGTGATGAAGGTAGATCCAATGAAACTTATACAACAATAGTAGGTCTTTTAGAAAAGAACAATATCTTGAATGAAGAAATAAGAGCACTGAAATGAGAACATGAAATGCAATCAATGAGGCTATGTGAAGTTACTAAACAAAAGAAAAAGGTTCAATAAGACAAGGTAATGGTTGATGAAGACAAGAGGAAAATGGCTACAAGTCTTGATGAAAGGATCGATGAGGTACAAAGGTTAACTCACAATCAATTTGATATGGTCAATCAGTTATTAGGTGCCAATCATGAGATTACTAGGAAGGTGGAAGATATTTCAAATCTGAGCTCTAAGAGAAATATCAACTAAAAGTTGAGTTAAGAGCTGAAATGAAATCATTGAAAGGATAAATAGATCATGAGAGGCTATAAGAAAACTTGATGAACAATTGAAAGCACAAAGAAGACCTCATGAAACTATTGGATTAGTCTTTACTAATCTCATATCATCTACCAAGAAAGGATGGTCATCAAAGCATGGAGAAAAAAGGAATGCAAAACCAAAGAAAAATAAGCCTATATGTTATCACTGTAGGAAACCAAACCATACAACAAATGTTTGCAAGAGAAAAATTGGTAAGTCAAATCCTAAGCTCAAATTCAATGGTAACTATTTCAATTGCAACAAGAATGTACATCGAGTACATGAATGTAGATCAAATACCAAACAAGCTATATCTAGATTTGAAGGTTATTGTCACACAGGTCAAAAATATGGTCACAAGGCACAAGAATGCAGATATAATGCAAAACATAATTGGACACCTAAAGGTGAAGGCAATGCTATAAATTGGGATTACAATACTTTAGTTAATTGACAGCTGTGGAAAGTATAGACATATTACAAAAAATTATGCATGGATACATCTTACAGGCATATCAAGGAACTGGAGAAACTTTGGTCCAATATGTTTTAACTGTTAGAAGGTCAATCACATAAGCAGAGACTATATGAACTGAGCACCACTATTCAATAATGAAGAAAATAATGGAAAGGAAAAGATCAATACTAAAAAAAGTGAGAACCCAGATGAATCAAACTTGGAAAGAGAAAGCTGAAGGAGAAATCAATGCATGTGGTGAATTTGTGATCATCCAATCCAATGGATTAGGTGATTCCCCCACTTGAAACTAAATAAAGAGGTATGTATGGAACCGAATTTTAATTTGCTAAATAATACACTAGATCCTAAGATTGAATGCATGAAATTACAAATAAGCATGATATTAGATGCACAAGGACATATTTTAAGTTTGAAAAGAGTAATGTGTTTGGGTGTTGGCGAGCATGATTGTTAGTATTGACTAACTCATGGTATTATCTAAGTGAAATAGAAGGAAGTTGGCTATCAAGTTTTCTATTGAAGGCCAAAACAAATATTATACACCCACTAAAGGTACAAAGTATCAATGAGGCCCTAAAATTGAATTTTTGAGCTACATAGTGAATTTTATGAATTATTTTGTGCACTTTGCATTTAATTTTTCTGAGAATGAGTTGAGATGAAGTATTTTTTTGAGCTATTTAAGTGAGTTTGTGAAATATTTGGTGTATTCCTTCAGTGATAGAAGTGATTTTTTTGTAGTTGTGTTGAGGTCAAGTCATGTAGAAGATTATGATCAAACCCTATGTCCAAAGAATGGCATCAAGTTCATCTACAACTGAGAAGAAATAGAATTGAAAGCTAGTAATGCTCAATTAGTTAAAAATTAAGCATGTCCCTAACCTAAGTTTAGAGAATATCCAAAGATTGCGATGAAGGGTGATTCTTCAGGTACCCTATCATCAATCTCGTTTAGGGTTATTATGATCCATGGTGTAAGATTGTGTCATATGTGCAAGATTGGAGAAATAGGTGATTTTAAAATAAGGAATGCTTATAAGAGATTATATGTGAGAATAAAAGGTTGAAAGATGAGCATAAATATGTTTCTGAGAAAGGGTTAACTCATGTAGTAAATTTTCGAAGGGTTTTTAAGGTAGAATAGATCAATATCATTCTAAGTTGAATCTATGACATGAAATCTACTTGAAAGATGGACTAGTGAGGATTACCAAGAAAAACATTCATCATGTCACAAGTTACCCTATTACAGAAAGGGTGAAGACTATTTGTTACCAAGGAAAATATGTGATTGAGGCAAACACATTGACCAAATAGAATAAGAGAGGAATGAAAATATTGACTATCAAGGATGTAAAGATTGTGTTTGTTTTCAGAGTCATTGCACACAAATTCTATTAGTCTAGTTGAACTTATAGTGTGCCCTATGTTTTCATTGATTTGGAATAGACAATTATCAAGCAAGATCAAAGTTATGACCTTGCAGATCTCTAGCTAACATAGTTAGTAGAGAACTTGGGAAATATAATGAAAGCAAATAATAGTTTGTGTAAGTTTGGATCTCTAATTGTTCTTATTTTATTCTATGTTCAAAATTCATTTCCTACCATTGGTAATGTCATCTAGGATTGGAAGAAACAAGTAACCCAAAAAATAAATGAGTTTATTAGTCAAATGGGTGATAATATTGAGACAACCATGGATGGATACTTTGAATAATTTAAGAGAAAGATGAAGAACCGAACAAGGATTCCCCAATTTCCTTGTTGATCAATACTACAATGATATATGTTTCTTAGTTGATATAGACTATACATATGCACAAGAAGTTATACCCAGGGTTGCATGATTGAGACCTCTACCATATGAGGTTAACATTGATGAAGTGACAACAACAATTACTACTTTGTTGGTTGAGCATGTTGATAAGGATGTTAATCCATTCCACGCATATGAAAAAATGAAATTTAATATTATTATGCAAATCAATGCTCCAAAGATAAATAAGATGAGAAGGAGTATGATAGAAAACTTGGAGAAAGAATTTTGAGAGGAGGTGAGAAGGAGATTCCTCAATAGATAACTGAAGGAAAAGGTGAGGATATGAAAAGTGAGGATAAAAAATAAGATGGCTATAAAGATGAAGAAGTGAAAATAAAGAGAAAAGAGATAGTGGTTTCCAAGCCACAAAAGACCAAAAGAAAAGAAATTTTATTCATTGAGTCCCAAGTGCAAAAGAGCCTAACAATAGCCACTAAGCTTGCATCTACACCACCAAGAGTAACCAAGTAGAATACAAGAGCATCCACCATTGTAGCTACACTTGAACCAAAGAAAGGAGTAGCTAAGGCTACTAAACTTTTTTAGAGCAACATTTTGATAAAGAGAAAGAGTAATGATGATGAGATAGAGCTAAGCAAACCTGCAAAGAAGCTGAGATGAAGGATCGTAATGGGAAACGATGAAGAGGGTGATGAAGAGAAGACATGATCTAAAGATTTAATCCAGTTTGGAGTTGCAGTGCTTGAGACCCTACAAAAAATTGATGAAATTTGTCACAACATCAGTAAAAGTGTAGGACTTTTAGGTTTTCATTTCATAAAGTATGACATATTGGATGTTGGTGATAAGAACAAAGTTGATGCAGCTACTTTTGATATGATGGGTAAGTTAAAATATACCCCATTGGAGTTAGGAAACATGATTCCTAATGAATTATATGCAATAGATGATGAGAGGTGGAAATTTGCACTAAGAACTGAAAGGAAAATTAAGGAAGGTTTACTTCCTACTATTATGCTTGAATTGAGTAAGAAGAAAATTACAAAGGAAATGAAAGTTTATTCCAAGAAGTTTGTTTCTGAGACTAGATCTTTCATAATTTTAAAAGAAAAAATTGAACATGTAGTGGAAGAAAGTAAAACCATATGGAAGAAGATATATGGATTGATGTTTATAGATGAGAAGAAGGATGGGGAAAAATAAGATGAACAAATAGAACTAGACAATCAAGAAGATTTCAAAGATGACATGGTTCGGAAGGGTGGAGAAAAAATAGAGACGGTAATAATAGAATATGAGCCTAAGGAGAATTTAGTGAAGGCTATAACTAATTAAGAATCTAAACTAGAAAAAGTTACGCTGACCAAGAAAGAATAGAAGGAGGGAGCTCCACACTCAACTTAGCACAAGAGGTACTACTAAATCCAAAGCATGTATTAGTGCAAGTGAAAGACTATCCTAAAATACACACATGGGTATACACACAACTAGTAGACACTACACCAGTTATTCCTACTATTCCCATCTTTATAGTAAGTTAAATTTTTAGCAAAGGTGAAACAAAAGATGGTGATGTTGAGCAACAAGATAGTCTAGCTAATGAAGGAAACAATACACCTAAGCTAGAAAGAGTAAATGATGCCAATGAGGGAAATCCTAATGTAATTATGTAAGGGGACAAAGAAGAAAAGATTCTAAATGATAAATTAGATTAGTCTACTATAGGTAATAGGCCAAGTGCCTCGGGACCTTAGCAAGAGGGAACAAAGGAGGTCAAAAAGTTGAGTTCAGTCAGTGAACTCCATACAAGTGATGACAAGGATAAGCAAGATGAGTTTGTACAATAGTTGGGTACAGCCAAGAGCCAAGGAGAGAAGAAAAAATCAAGAGAAATGTCCTAGAAGGGTGAGGAGACTAAGATGGAGCAACAACAACCAATTTTGGAAATATAAACACAAGGTCTGTTATGAACAATGCCAAGTAGCAACACACCAGACTCCAAAGGTAAAAGGTTAAAAAATAAAATGAAGTATCCATCACAAATATAAGCTAATTAAATTGGATGAGGATATTATAATTCCTAATTGGAATACATCAAATCTTATAGGAGAGCAGATGAGGTTTTTAAGTGATTGTTGGCAAGAAAGGCCAAGCAAGCAAAATTGAGGAAAGAACATCAACAGAAACAAGTATTATATGACATCAAGGAAAAATTTCTTGATAGAGTTGTTGTCGATGATTTAGATGAAAAAGAACCTATAATTAAGGAATTGATTAAAATAGTGGAGAAATTGAATGACCCTGACATTGACAAACAAGAAAAAATAATGTAGTGGTTAGAAAGAAAATTTGAGAATAGAGTGCTAGCGAAGGTAGCAAAAGAGATAGAAATAATACAAGTTGAGCTATCTACTCTCATTAATGATTTGGAAAATTTAGTTTCAAATGAAAATACATTATTTTCCAAATTGTACAATGATATTCCCTCATACTACAAGACAATACGGGATAGAATGGATAAAATTGATGCTAATATTTAGAGGGACAACAAAACATGAGCATGGATCCAAGTTCCCCCTCATTTTATTTTAAATAGATCAGATTTTGTAGGGTAAGTAGTTAGAATTTTTACATGAAGAATTCCATATTAGAGATGAGTAACTTCTATTCAATCCTGGTGATTACCTCATATGGAAGTAATGCAAAGGCATCTACATGCTACAAAAGATCTTATTCAAAACCAACACTTATCCATTGTTGATAACATGGTGAATCTGGCAGCCAAGATAGAAATTGAGAATTGGGTCCTTAAAAGTTTGAAGAGTAATTGGGACAACACAATGGCTATAGTTATCAAATTGCACCATCTATTTTTGAAAGAGTTTGGTATACTCTCTAAGCCCCAATTGATTATTATTTCTAGGCCTAAGTGAAAAAAAGGGGGGAAAATAGTATGATCAAGTAAGTATAAGTATGTATGAGATTTTGTTATATATATTTGTATTGAGAAGGAATGGAGTAATAAGGAGTTTTATGTTCTTTTGGAAATTTATAATAGACTATGTAGTTTAGCAACAAGTATGGCATACATCATAAGGGAGAGTACATATTTTTGAAGTTTTTGGTATGCTAATTTTTTATCATGACAAAGTGTTTTTTCCACTAATTCCAAAGGGGGAGATTGTTAACCCTAATGGCAATCATAGTATTGTTAGTTAGTGAAACTTAGGTCGAGCTACTCTATGTAGGTCAAGCTATGTAAAGGATACGTGTATATATTCAATTTTTTTCAAGTAGTGGTGATTGCCAAGAAAATCAATAGTCATCGAGTATATAATAGCTACAAAGCAAAAAAGAGGGCATGCATGCACTAAGTGTTATAGAGGTCAAGAAATTTGGATTGTGGTTCTAGATACCCTTTAAGGTCCCACATCTTCCTAGGTCACAATAGATTGGATTGGGCACGTATTTTGTTAAATTACCTTTGGGGCTTCCATCATGCCAGTCAAAACTAACTTCTATGATTAGTCATCTAGAATCTTGTACTTTGGGCTTAAAATGAATGTTGTAATGAATGTTAGATTGTAATTTGGAATGAACAATGTATGCTTAACTTATATAGTTGGTAATGAGCATATTGGTAAGTAGTGACACTTGGGGATGTTTTGTGGTTGGTGGTTTTGTCTTTCATTACAATCTTGTGTGATTGTTTCACATTGCATGTTTAAAAAAAAATTAGCCTTTGTTTATCCTAGTTTTTAAGGATCTCTAGGAGGGGAATTACATTTGGTATTAGAGCCCATGTTTCAACATTGGGATCTTTGTGTTATGCTCCCACTATGAAAGTAGATTTTTGAACCTTACATGTATTGATACTTGTTCTTAATGGTTTGTGAATTTGTTATATTATGTAGACTTTTGTAAGATTCTAATTGGTGTCTTGTTATCCCTTAAAGTATCCCTACTACATATGTGTGCAATGGTGGTCATGGTTAGAGGAACACTCAATAGAACAACCCAAAATAACACCGTGAGGAGGAGCATTGAGAAGAAGGGGAGAGACATGGAGAGAATTAGGGTGGAGTTGAGGACTTGATGCTTTTGATATAGGAACTTATATCTTAGTTGGGACCTCGAGTTGAGGGCTCTCAACATGGTGATTCATAGATAGAGGGGTCATGGGGTGGAGACTCCCACATGTGAGAATATGGGCATGAGAGAGAGTGTGTGCATGAACATGAGCATTCCCATACATGACCTAGTGGAAGAGAGTACCATAGAAGAGGAAAATATTACAATGATGAGGATGTCATCTAAATAGACATGATGAGATACCCCCAGTGTTCAAATCCTCCATACTTTGATGGTAAGGTAGATGAAAATAAAGTCAAAACTTGGTTGTTGGATTTGGGACATTTATTTTCTATGCATCCTTATGCAAGAAACCTAAGAACCTATTGTGCATTAACTCACATGAGAGACCATGATTCCATTTGGTAGAACATTGAGTAGAAGCTCTATATTAGCTTGGAATATCTCACATGGGAGAGATTTGAGGAGAAGTTCAAAGTGAAGTTTCTATATTTCTAGTACAAAGAGGAATGTGTTAATGAGCTCCATAAGATTAGATAAGGGAGCATGTCAGTGGATCAAAATGATATGAGGTTCTTCAAGATGAGATGGTACTCAATCTATAACCATGATGAGGTACTCCTCACTTAGCACTTCATTCAGGGTGATAAGGACTTTATCATTGGAGAGGTTTGTATGCATCAAGCGAGGACTCTTGCTTTAGCAACTAAGAAGGTGAGGATTTGTGAGAGAAACATAATTAGAGGTTACAGTAGTAGGGGATGTACTTAGATTCATAGTGCATGGCCTACAAGGTTAGTTGACCTCCCCCTCAAACACAAACCTCAAGGCAGACTCATACCTAGTGGGAACCTTTGTAAGGTGGACATAGTGGACAAGGTGGTCAGAACTTCTCACAGAGCTAGTAGAGTGGGTAGGATTCAAGCATCACAAGTGGGAAGAGGTGTGAGTGTGTCCAAGATAATCATTCACAACAGAATCACCTTTCTCATAGTGTCCAATAGGATTGTAGCAGAGGAAATGCCCAATAGTCTAGTGCTCCTTAGAGAGGATGTGGGTATATAGTTATAATTATGGTGGTGGGGTGTGTTTTTCTTGTGGCTTCCTTGGTCATAAGTTGAAAGGATATCCTCAAAAGATGTCAGTGTGACCAAGTAGAGGTGTGGTCATTCTAGAGCCTACTATGGAGGATGTAGGTAGATACCATATTGTTTTTACAATGGTTGACATTGTACAGGATAAGCATCAAGGTATTGTAGTTGAGACTACAAGTATGTTACATGGTCTCTCTACCACTATGTCATTTAATTATACTACTCAAAATTCTTTTATTCCACCATCCCTTGTTCAGTTATGTGGGCTAGTGGCAATATGGCAAGTAGATAGGTGCCAGATTTAGTTAGCCAGATGATCCAAAGTGATTGTTGATTCCTTAGTCAGTGGTTGTGTGTTGGACTTGGGCACCTTCACCACCACATTTGATCATTGTATCCTACCCTTAGGATCTTATAGCATCATATTGGGTATGGATTGGTTAGCTTCCCATCAAGAAAGTATTGATTGCCAATGTAATTTGGTACAGTGTGTTAATGACATGAGTGGGAAAGTTGAGCTTGTAGGGATTCAAAGACCGGTCTCACTTTGGATTATCTCAATTAAGAAATTGAAGCAGTGTGTGACATGGATGTTAGATGTTTGCAATTTATTTTAATGACCTAAATGAGGTTGAGAGTCAAGATTTTTTTCTTGATGATCACCCACTTCTCTATGAGTATGTAGATGTGTTTCATGATGAGATACTAGGTATGTTGTTGCAGTGTGACATTGATTCATGTATTGCTCTCACTCTAGGAGTAGAGCCTATTTTTTGGGCACCTTACTACATGACTACTCAAGAGCTTGTTGATCTTAGATTGAAGCTTGAGGAGTTGTTGGCTAAGCGTGACATTCATCCTAGTGTATCCCTATGAGGTGCACTGATCATATTCTTGAAGAAGGATGGATCATTGCATTTGTGCATTGACTACTGATAGTTGAATAAGGTGATAGTGAAGAACTGATATCCCTTTTCAAGGATTGATGACTTTTTTGATCATATGAAGGGAGCACGAGTATTCTCGAAGAATGATCATAATTTGGGGTACCATCATCTTCGGGTGCATCAAGTTAGTATTCATCATATTTCTTTTTGTGCATGCTATGGAAATTATGAGTTCACAGTTGTACCCTTTGGGTTGACCAATATTCCATTGGTGTCCATGATTTTGATGATTGGGGCATCTTGTACATACCTTAATCAGTTTGTCCTTGTATTTCTTGATGACATATTGATCTATTCTAAGACTGTGGAGGAACATGAGGTCCATTTGCACTAGGTATTATAGTGATTACGTGACCATCAATTGTGCGATGACTTGGGTAAGTGTGAGTTCTTCCAATCTAAGGTAAAGTATTTAGCACACATGATCATGGGTGATGGTATTTGTGAGACCTCACCTTGACCCATCATAGCATAGTGATATATTCATATTTTGATACCTTATGATTTGATGTTTTGATACACTTTTGGATTATATTAGACAATGATTCATAGTATTGATGATGTATGATGATTACATTTTGATGATCTTTACTTATGTTATGGACTAGGACCTATCTTACATGTTCTGATGATTTAATACATATGTTTTCAGTGGTTCATTGTTATGATAGAAATTGAATCATGGTGATACTCAAAATGTTAGATTAGTTAGTTTTAAAGTAAGAATTGATGTTGATGTGTAGATCATGATGTTTTAATATTGCAAGCATTTTATAGGACATTAATTAGAAAGGAAATGATAATTGAAAGTGAACTATGACGAATGTTGAATGCAATTATGTAATGTTGATCTATTGTATATATTTATATGTGATTTTTCCTTGGACTACTAATGCTTGAGTTTAGTGTGCACAAAATTAACCATCCAATTAAATCGAAGAACCAAGGTCTAAACATATGTGAACATGGTAAAGCCAAGGTTGAATCTATTAGAAAAAATTTAACCCTGTTGTTGTGTGCTTCAATTTGTAAATATGAATTGTATGTGTCTCTTAGATCAAATACATTCTTGTAACTAGGGACATGTAATTGTAATGTGTTTTTATGGTTGAAATATTCATGTGTAAATGACATGTCAATTAGGGTTTAGCATGAGGTTACTTAACCTAAAACTAACCCCAATGGAGTACCTAAGTTAACCACTTGAAAGAGTTGTTAGGAAAAGTTTCCATCAAGTTGAATTTCGAATTCACACTTCTTAGTGACTTTAGAAGGCTAAAAAGTGGTCCTAAGGTGTCTTTTTAGTGGAAATTAGGTACCCATATAATAATATTATAAGTTAGGAGCCTAATTATTACCATTAGAACTTTCGGATGGTTTTAGAGACCCTCCAAACAAGCCATTTACCAAAAGTTAAGAAAATGAAGTTGTCTCATGACATTCCCTCACCCTCATACTTGGCCAAGTTTACATTTTTGGGAAGGGACAATAATGTAAGAGAAAAGGGGCTTGGGTGGGTTATAGGTTTTGGAAGTCTTTTTAGAGGGCCATGGATAACTTAGTTGAATATTCATCCACTCTCTAATTTTAGAGACATCTAGGGTTTTGGAGATTGGAAGCTAAGGGAAAGGAAGCTCTTCTCAAAATTCATTGTCATTTGAATAGGACCAAGGTAGGTGAATCTTGCCATGGAATTTTCCTTCATATGGAGCTTCTTTAATGGTGTTGTAAATATGAACATGTAGGAAATTAATTCCATATTGTAAGTAGATTGTAATTTATGTTGTGTTGGGATGAGTATGGAATACTGTTTGCATTTTGTTCCTTTCTTGGTTTTGATGTTGGATTGAATGTTTTTTTTGGGTGTGAAGGCTTCACTCACCCTTGGGAGGGAAAATTAGCCTTGGGTGAAGGGGTTAGTTGGGCTTGACAATGTAGTTGAGAGCCTCTTCTCATGGAGAAGAGATGAATTTCATGGAGTATTGGATCCATGATTCCATACTAATGATCATTTTGTGCTTGGGAAGATAAGGGAAGTTATTGTGAATGGAGAATGTATTGTGAATTCTTGTGCAAGCCTTGGAATTTCATGTTATGTTATTGGAAATGGTATGGAAATCTCCACTTGGAAAGCTCACATTCACCCTTTGTTTATGGCTCCATTTATCATCCATTGTGAAGCTCATGGTTGAGGGTGTTAAATGTTGTAATTGTGGTTTTTATGCATTTGTGAACTTGTATGACTGTAACTCATTTGGGCCTTAGTTCTCCTACCTCGATGGGTGGCCCCATAGAGGTCTAGGTTGGGAGGTGAGCTCTCCATGGTTTGTTCAAATGAAATTTGCAAGTTTTGTGCATAAAGGATCAATTGGAAGAATATTGGATTTGTCATTGTGCATTGTAATGGAGAATTCTCCACCTTGCTCATCTTTTTGTATTGCATGATTGCAAAACTGTAGTGGAAGAAAGAATGAAAAGTTCATATGTAATGTGTCATTGTTGCATTTAATTGCATTTGTATTTCAATGAATTGAAGTGGTGTAGCATCATGATAAGTGGAGTTGTGATGTTTTCAAATATCATTCCAAGGAGTTAGTCCATTGTACTCCATATTTCTTGAAAGTGAATAAGAGTGTGTTTGAGTTATTTCAAAATTGATTCATGAAATGTTATGAAAATGCATTCCAAACATACTTGAACTTGTAAGTAGATTCTGTGATTTAATTGGCACTATATGTGAATGTATTCCTAGTTTGACTTGCAATTGTGATGAAATGAATAATTTGACTTCATATATGTTCTCATAGGTGACATAGAGTTATTTTTCTTTTAAGTGATTAGTATGAGATATCTTCCAAGTTGAGTTCAAGTGTCTCAATAATCTTAGCAGGCTATCTAATATAAATTACATGATCACAACACTATTAATAGGAGTTAGTTGGTAAGTAAAACTATGACCTTGATAATTAAATCCATTAGGTTAATAAACAAACTATATGTCAACATAAAAATAATAGGAAAATTAAATAGTTGAGCAAAGAAATATAGTGTTGGGAGAGTGCATTTCACTCTTTGGAAAGTGTATGGAGAGTGGAAATAAATCCCACTATCATAAAAAGTTCATACAAATGATAAAATAAACAAATAATAGGAGGGAGTATTCCCCTACTATATTATACACAACATGCAAATCAAAAACAACATAGGCATTTTTGAGGTTGCTCACCTGGTCTTTTGAGGCTGTCCCATTTTGTTTTGGTTCTCTTGGTCTTTTTGACCTATTGTCTTTTTGTGTTGACATGGTTCTAGACTAATTGTCTTCTTTCACAACCATGGGTTTTAGGATCCCACTCAAAACTTGTTTAGGTGGTAGTAGAGCACTGTGTTATTTGTGAGGCCACCCTAGTTATCTTGTTTTGGCAGGTGACTTGTTTCACCTTAGGAATGTTGTATTTATGTTTGGGCTTCATTGAAAATTATTTGATCTTTAAAGGGTTTCAGGCAACCTTCAAAACATATTTTCCTTAATAAAAAATATAGGCATTTTCATATTGAAGAAATGAAAATCATAATAACCACTCTTGCACATGCAAACAATTCAAAAAAAAATAGACCCTTTTATAATGCAATTCCCTTATGGTCTGTTTGGTTGCTCAAATAGGAATAGAAAATTTGGACTAAGTCTTCTATTTTTCATTTGGTTTGTCGATTGGAATAGGGAATAGGAATACATATTCCCATTTTGGGTCTAAAATGAGCTTATACCCATTCCAAAAAATAGTTGTTATTGGAATAGCCATTCCCATTCCTAATAGTGCATTCATATTCTCCATTCCTATGCCTCTAACCAAGCAGGCCCTTAAGGGATATGTGGTCCCCACTGTGCTAGGAATTAAGGAAGAGAAAAATATACCTATAAGGAGTATATTCAAATATATATGCATATTAATATATGTAGACCGCATCCAAATTGAATATAGAATAGTAAATTTAAATCATATATTATAGCCTCCTCCTTATTTTATTAAAACAAAAGACAAGACTTTCACCTTTATCGCATCTTATAGAAAGCAGATAAGAAAAGAGGGTTACAACTCACCCTTGAGCACGTGACCCCACACTTTGCCCATCATGTTAGAACATGTGAGAGACACAAAAAAAACATTGTTATAATAACAAGGGAGAGAGGGAGGACACATAGGGGGCCACCCTACTCCCTGACCTACCGCGCACCCTTCCCATAGCATGTGAATTGGTACAAGGGATGTGTCCAGAGAGAATGGATCTCCCACTGCAGTGGCACTCCACACTCCCACATGCCCACCTCTATCTGGAGCAAGCTCCTATGCAACTTATATGTGCCCAAACAAGTGTTAACAAGTCTTAAGTTCTTTATATACATGTGAAATACACTCAAAAGAGGTGCATATAAGTTGCACCATAGAGGGTGCCCCTCCGTCTGCCCTCACATTGCCGCCTAATTGATCTCGCTACCCCTGAAGGACCCCACTGCATGGCACATTGCGAGATGGTGATGGAGTGAGTAGGGAAAAGGGAGTATGATGTATGTGGGATAGGGTAGTTTAGTGGTAGGTTAATACATGGGGTTGAGTATCACTATTAATGTATTAAATAATATGTATAGCGTTATGTGTTATCTAAAGGTATATAATATTTTATATTTAGGAGTTAAGATCATTTGTGTTGTATAAATATATATAGGCAATGACATTAATATATATATAAACACAAACATAATTAGATATTTAAATATAGTTACATATTTATAGATAAAGGTATAATTGATGTGCAATTCATATATATATTAATTAAGATTCACATCATACTCCAATTCAAATTAGGAATATAGTAATATTAAAGTGCACAATTTTCATATAGGTTCATTAAAGAGTGAATTAAAGTGGAGAAATATGAGACAAATATGAATACAAATTTATAGAGTGAACATTCTAACCAATATGTAGACAAAAAGAATAAAGTAGATATATGGATATATTAGATAATGATGCCTTAGAAACATGATAGGACCCATGGTCAGGGTGTACACATCTATGTAACAAGGCTTGTTGGTGAGAGAAGATTAAATAAAACTTATCTTGTTAACATATGTTGGATTAGTAAGAAGTAACATACATAGAATGGGAAGTGGGAGCAAAAGTGATCAGGGGAAAGGATGGGGCAATGCACCTTTTCAAAATTTGAAACCTATCCTAGGTGGGATTCCATAGGGAGGAGGAAATTGAAAACCAAGAACAAAGGAGGGGTTTGTGGAGTGTCAAGGGACTGCAAAAATTGGTGAAGAAATGAAGAATGGGGATGGGGACCGACGTGATGAGTGTAGAGGTTCAGACAAATTAGTTCCACTACCCAAGGTGGACTGGTCTATTTTTTTGATGAAATGGTTGTCTCTCTTTTGTGTTAAGCCATCTAGTAAGTCTCCCTTCCCTCTATTTAAGATTCTTTCTAGATTGGATAAGGGGTCTTGTGCGATGTCTATTCCATAAGAGCTAGTTGATCATAGTATTGCATCAATGGCTTCCACCCTGGTTGGAAAGTTTATTGGGCAAAGGTCGAACATTGACATAGTGAAATCTTTCACTCAGAAGAAATGGCAGCTTAAAGACAAGTCAATGTTATGGCAATGGCAAAAGGCTTCATGTCTTTTGATTTTACCTATAAAGAGGATATGTCAAACATTTTGTGTGGAGGACCTTGGAGTATTGTTTGGTCTACCCTTGTGCTTCAAAAATGGTCTTCGAAGCTGGATTTGAATAAATCATTTTTTGGCCAAGCACTGATTTGGGTCAGGCTACTAGAGCTGCCATTGGAATTTTGGAATGAGGATGTGTTTGTGGGAATGGCTAATTCCTTTGGAGAGCTTTTATCAATAGACCTAGTAATAGCTTCTAAAAGAAGACTTATGTATGCAAGGTTTTGTATGGGTGTAAGAGAAGGGGATGACATGCTAGAAGTTGCGAGTTTCCACTCTAAGCTGGGAACTCATAATCAGCAGCTTGTCTATGAAAGTATCCCCTTTTCTTGTTTTCATTGTCTAAAATTAAGAGACAAGGCGAGTCATTTCCCAAAGGTTAAAGCTGATAAGAAAAAGAGCTCATCTTTCTCACATGGAAAGGAGAAAAATATCTAGAAAAGGAAGGGAGTCAAGGATGTCCAGAAGGCTGAGGGTAAGGCTTTGACCAAAGGAAGAAATGCACAACTTCTAGGGAAAACAAGGATGTCTTGTCAAAAATCAAGATTAATGAGTTGGTTGAACCAGCTCTGAAGAGAAATGGGCATGTAGAACTAGTTAAGAAAGTGTTAGAACTAGTGAAGATAGTGGAAATTTGTATGAATGAAATTTTAGAGACAGACATTTGAGAATCTAAGGAGGAGGAGACAGATATTCTATCTGTTAGAGAGGAGGAAGAACTTTCAAAGATTCTTGGTTATTCAGAAAAGAATCCTCGATCTCTAAAGGCTAAGGAAACTAATGAAGCAAATTCATTTTCCACTCAAGATTTAAGAGAGGACACCAAGGTAGAGGAAGAAAGCCAACCCAAGATATGATTAGTTTAGATACTCAAATGCAAGAAGATGTCATGGCTCTCCCCTCGTCTCCTAAGAGAGACTCAAATGGTCCAAGTAATTAGGATAAGGGATTGGAAATGGGAATATCCTTATCTCCAAAGCCAAAAAAGAAAACTAATCGAGAACCCTCCCTGATTTCTCTAGTGGAGACTAGGAGTTGTAGTAAACTGGACTTGGGTGTTAGGTCAAGATCGAGAGGAAGGAGACATGCAAGCCAAGTCAGAGAAGATGAGACAAGAAGATGTTTGGAAAATGGGAGCCAAAGAACACTCCTAGAGTCTTCCCCTAATTTAAAATGAAGATAATATCTTGGAATATAAGGGGCCTTAATGGAGCCCATAAGCAAGAAATCATTAGGAATATGATTAGAGATCAAAGACCTGGTATTTTGATGATTCAAGAAACTAAGATGAAGAAGGAGAGTTTAGGTAAAATATCTTTTAGTAGTACATTGAATGGGGAAACCTCAAATTCTGAAGGAATGTCTGGAGGTTTGCTGACTCTTTTTAATAACAAGCAGTTCAGATTCACAACCTTGTATAATGATGGTAATATCCTTTTTACTAAAGTTTTTCATATGTACTCCAATGATTTTTGGTTCATTTTTAATGTTTATGCTCCTAATTCCAAAAGGGAGAGAAAGAATTACTGGTCCAAAGTTTATGATTTGGTTCAGACTAGTAACGTTACTAAATGTATTATAATGGGGGATTTTTATACTCCATTAGTGGATAAGGAGAAGAAGGGAGGTTTGGCTCCTAATTGGGATAGTAAAATGGACCTTTCCAACTTCATAAATAGCCTGGCTCATTTGGATCTAGATCTGGTGAGAGGAGCTTTTACTTGGTCAAATAAAAGAACTAGAAGGGAGTGTATTCAGGTTTGGTTGGATAGAGCTCTTATCTCTCCGGACTGGTTGTAGTTATTTTCCTGTAAATTGTCTCTGCTGCCCAGAATTAGCTCTGATCATTCCCCTATATCTCTCTCAGTTGTCTCCTTAGAACTAAGAAGGAACTTCCCTTTTCAGTTTGAAAAAATGTGGACTTCACATCTTGATCTATTGAAAAATGTTCAACACTGGTCAGGGATAGAAGTGGAAGGTATTGTCATGTTTAGAGTTGCGAAGAAGTTGAGTAATGTGAAAAGAATGATAAAAGTCTAGAATAAGACAAATTTTGGTCATATTTTTCAAGAAAGGATGATCTATCTATTAAACTTTCATCCATTCAGGAAACGATTCAAGAGGAAGGATACAATGAGTTGAACAGAGATGTAGAGTTGTCTATACTGTCAAATTTGCATAATATTATAAGTAAGGAAGAGAAGTTCTAGAAGCAAAGATCCAGAATTAACTGGTTGAAAGAGGGGGATTACAACACAAGGTTTTTCCACATTTCTAGTCTAAAGCACAGAGAAAATAACATAATTTCTACTTTAAAAAAGGGACAGGATATGTTGCCAAATGAAGATGAAATTGTTGCTGAGGCAGTTTCCTATTTCTCCTCTCTTTTTGCCTAGGATCCCTTGTTATCAAAGATGAATCATACTGAAATTATCTCATGTATCCCTCAGGTTATTCAACCCCATTACAAAAAAATGTTGATGGCTATACCTAATGCTTAGGAAGTTAGAGAAGCTCTTTTTTCCCTTCCAGCGGATAAGTCCCCAGGACTGGATGAATTTCCTACTTTCTTTTTCCAATTTTACTAGCAGGTGGTGATGGAAGATGTTGTGAAGGCTATTAAGGAATTCTTTGGAGCTAGAAGTATTCTAAAAGAGATTAACTCTACTTTTTTGGTCCTCATTCCTAAAACACCAAGGGTAGACTCTTTGGATAAATTTAGGCCAATCAGCCTATGTAACTCTTTCTACAAGATCATCTCTAAGGTGCTTACCTCTAGAATGATTAGAATTCTTCCTCTAATCATATCTCAACAACAAACAGGATTTGTCCATGGAAGATAGATTTTGGATTTGATCATAATGGTGCATGAACTTATCCATTCAATGGAAGCTTGACAGAGAGACGAAATGCTTCTCAAACTAGATCTTTCAAAAGCTTATGATCAGGTCGATTGGTCTTTCCTTGGGTTGGTGCTCCAGGCTTTTGGCTTTGATCAGAGAGTTTGTAAGCTTATATCCCAGCTTATTTCAACTTCTTCTCTTGCAATTTTGGTTAATGGTGGTCCTTCTCTTTTTTTCAAACCTTTGAGAGGGCTTAGATAGGGGGACCCTTTCTCGCCTATATTGCTCATTATTTTGGAGAAATTCATTGGTAGATTAATTGAAAAGAACAAACAAGTAGGAAGGCTAAAAGGATTTAAACCATCTTCTAGGTGTGACCCTTTCTCTCATCAACAGTTTGTGGATGATACTATTATGGGAGGGGAAGTTTCTATCAAGGAGGCAAAGGTTATGAAGGAGATTCTTGATTTGTACACTAGAGGCACTGGTCAACTTATTAATTGGGAAAAAAGCTCAATTTTCTTTATCAATACTCCTGAGGATAGGTAGAGGAAAATTGTGAGGATCCTAGGTTGTGGTATTAGAAAGCTTCCTGCAACTTATCTTGGTCTCCCTTTGGGAGCAAAGCCTCTTGACTCCTTTTGGAATGGGATCATTGACAAGTTTAGTAAGAAGCTAGCAGGATGGAAAGGGACTTCTCTCAATCAAGCGGGTAGATGTCTTTTGGTTAAATCTACTCTTCAGAACCTCCCAATGTATACTTTGAGCCTTTTTGGAATTCTAGTTAAATTTGCAGAGAAGATGGAAAAGATACAGAGGGATTTTTTGTGGGTAGGGCTTGAAGGGCAGAAAAGATACCCCCTTGTGTCTTGGGAAAATATCTGTATTCCAAAGTGCTATGGTGGTTTGGGTATCAGGAAACTTAAGCATCTCAATATGGCTATCCTTGCCAAACAGATATGGCGCATCTTTAGTAGTGCTAGGGAATGGAGAGATGTCTTTGTTTATAAGTATCTTAGAAGACCTTCAATCTAGTTTTTGCTTAATAATGAGGATATCCTGAGAGGGTCTATTATCTGGAATGGTATACTTAAAGCAACAGAGTTGGCTAAGGCTAAGGTTGTTTGAAAAGTGGGGAATGGGGAGCATATTCTCTTCTAGAATGATCATTGGTTGCTTCAAGGACCACTTATTAATAATCCCACTTTTGAAGCATGGGCAAATGCTTGTATTAGGTAGTTTGGTTTGAAAGTTAGTGATTATAGGACTGATGAGGGATGGAAAGACCTGTATGCTATCTCTAAGGATCTTAAACCGATCATGACTATGCTGAATGTTATGGTTATTAATAAAAAAAGGGATGAAGTAATATGGGGGGACAATCCTAGTGGTAGTTACTTGATAGCTTCCAGCTACAATTCCCTTTGGAGCCTTAAAAAGAAACCCCCTTGGGCGAAAGCTTGGTTACCTAGTCTTACCCTAAAGATTAATATCTTTTACTAGCTAGCATTGCAAGACAAAATTCTTACATAGGATAATTTGATAAAAAGAGGTCACATAATGCCTAATAGTTGTATCCTTTGTAAGAAACAGATGGAATTAGTCAATCATTTGTTTATTCACAACTCTTTCTCAAGGGAGATTTGGGACAACATAACAAAAAAATTGGCATAAGCTGGTGCAAACTAGGTAATCTTTTGGATTTATTTTGCCATTGGATAATTATATTCAAGGGGTCAGACTTGCAGGATTTAAGTACCTAGACTTTGCCCCATTTTTGTTGGGGAATTTGGAAGGAAAGAAATAATACAATTTTTAGAGACAGAGAAGAACCTTCTTTTGTAATAGGAGAGAAGATTTATAGAAGCATAAAGGAAAACTATGAGGTTAGGAAAGGGGGAGACATTGAAAATGGAGGAAATAAGGAGGAGATAGAAAAGGATAGGAGGTCCAAAAGATAGGAGGTGAAATGGTTTCTCCCACCAAAGGGATGGCATAAAGAGAATTTCAATGGTGCATCAAAAGGTAACCCTAGACCTTCAGGTAGTGGAGGAATTATAAGAAATAATTATGGAGGGGTGGTGGCTTTTTCTCATCCCTTGGGGTTCCAAACTAACCATTTTGTAGAAGCCAGTGTGGCTTGTCTTACAGTTAAACTAGCCTTAAACATGGAGATTAAAAAATTATGGTTGGAGGGGGATTCTAATAACATCATAAGATGTATTAAAGGAATCAATCAACCTTCATGGACTATTGCTAATTTAATTGAAGAGACCAGAAACCTCCTTCAAAATTTTGAAAGTGTCCATGTCACTCATGTTTATAGGGAAGCAAACCCCATGGCAGACTGATTTGCCAATGAAGCAATCAGACATGATAAGGAGATGACTTGGAATTTAGGTGGGAATATTCTAGCAGAAGCAAGGAGTCTTATCGAACTGGAAAAAAACCAAGGAAGTATGATAGAGATATGATAGTAATAATGTTAATTTATGGAAGTTGGGGTGTGAGTAATTGTAACAATGGCGTTTATGGAAAACAAAGGCAAGAGGTGAGGTTATTAGTGTCAAATCGACAGATTTTATGGGTTGATATTTTTGTCCATCTTTTGTCCTGCAATATAGTAATACATTTTAGCGCTTCTCAAAGATGAGAAAACCAAAACTTTCAAAGGGTTGAGAAGGGTTTGCAGAGGTTGGTGTTTATGATAATTTCAGGGGTGGAGAGCACAGAAATGGTGGGAGAATGGAGTAGGAAGGAGCTTGTGGGGGAAGCAGAAAAATGGAAAGAAAGAGCAAAAGTTTGGGAGAAACTAGAGAAGGGAGGTATAGCAAATTCTATTGCTAAACTTCATGGCTTCGACCCTGATGTTACAAATAGCATGGTGAGCTCTTGGAAGGATGAGAGAGTTAAAGTGAATGGAGTCTCTTTTTAGATAATAGAGGATGCCATTGCTCTTGTGTCTGAGATTCTGGTGGAGGGCTTTAAATTTTACAGAGATAAGAAGCTATCGATGAATGCGGTTAAAGATTTTGCAAATAAAATGGAGGAGAGGAATGATCTGGTTAAATGCAAAATGTACTATGAAATGGAATCCATCAAAAAACTTTGGAGGTGTGTTTAGAGTATATTTTGTTAGATACTAGATTTGACCAGGTGAGATCCCATCACTTTTTTTTTCTTAACCATTTTTGTTATGGCATCAAGATGTCTTTTCCCTTTTATCTTTTTACTTCTATGAACAAAGCTATTACTAGATATAAGAAGAAACCCTTTGTTTTAGATTACGGTAAAAACAAGTTTTGAAGGGACCCTGAAACCCTTTTACATCCTCAAAAAAAGAAAAAAACACGCTAACCAAAAGGAAAGAGTCCATGAACCTACTAAAAAGTAGCACCAAAATCAGGTTTTACAGGGACCTGAAACCACTAATAAAGTCCAGATAATAAACCTAGGTTTTACAAGGACCTAGAACTGATAGTATATATATAAAAAACTAAAAACTAGAAACCAGGACCAAACAAAGGAACCAGAAGAACCAGCCAGCAAACAAGACCTGCACAGGAACCCGACCAGAAAAGAAGAAACCCTCTGTTAATCCTACCCTTCATGAGGGTTTATTATTGTTAATTTTTGAGCATTTTAAAGCCTAGACTTTAAGAAAATCCTCTCAGCCTGGTGTGGAGGCCTTTGAGGACTTAGATAGCTCTAGTTTTTCCTCTAACTCTGAGGATATTGAAAGTATTAGCTTGGAGGGAGAGGAAAAAGTTTCTTTTGATATAAAGGCTAAAGAGTCAAAGAAAAATTCACCCTTACCTATTATTCCGAGAAGGAAGAGCCCTAGAGGACATGGGTCAAAGATTATAGGCCAGGGTGAGGATGAAAATAAAGAGGAAGGAGAGGATAAAAAATCTGATGAAGATGAGGAGTAGGAGATAGAAATTAAGAGGGAGGCTCCAGTTGCTAAGAAAAGGAAGAGGTAAAAATAGACGGATGTTGAGGAGGTTTTAGGGTTAGGGCTAGATATCTCTGCTATCCCTCTTTCTGCTATTCATCCCCAGGTGCAGGAGAAGGAGAATATTGGAGAGAGTGGAGAAATAATTATTAAGGCTAGGCAAAATGCATGGAGGAATTTTAATGTTAGAACATCCAAGATGGGGATTGTTAGAGAGGCTATGAATCCCCAAATTCTGGAAGAAAAATAGGGCCGGCTCCAATTTGATGAACTCATAGATCTAGCTATGATTGCAATAATGGACAATGCAAGGGAAACGTGAATGAACCTATTGAATAATGGTCGCAATAGCATGATTGACAACTTTAGGTCAATCAAATGGCTTTACCACGAATTGGAAGAGGTTAGGGTAAAAATTGGCCAAATGGAAAATAGTAGGAAGGAGCCAAGTCCAGGAATTTAGAAGAATGAGGATAATAGAATTAGTTTAGCTAAGAAGAGGATTCTGAACCTAGAAAACTATAACCACAACCTAGCAAACCAGATGGTCTCCATCTACAATTCCATCAATGATAACATTTTGTCCCTAACTGGAATGTTAAAAGCCAAAGGACTATTGGATGACAGTATGGACATGGATAGGGAAAGAGCCAGGGTGGAAGAGGATGCAATGATAGTAATCACCTTAAGCAGCCTGGATCGGGAAGCCTAGAAGAGTCAAGAGTAGATTGCAGAGGAGACTCACAAAGTTTATGAAGCTGCTTAGATGATTCAGGAGCTTGAGCGAAAGACAAAGGAGTAACCAAGTTTTTATCTATTCTTGTCTTTTGTTGTTGGTTTACTATTGTTTTTAGTTTCATTTAGTTGGCTTCTTCTATTTTGTCTTTATCGATGTAAATTTAACTAGCCTTTTTGTTGGCCTTTGTGTCTGGCTAGTCTTTTTGCTTATTATCAGCCATGCTACTTATTTTTATTTGGCTAGGCTTTTATGCTTATTATCAGCCTTTGTCTTTGTTTTAACTATTAGGTTTCAAGATCCCTATAAAACCTTTTTTTCTTATCAAAAACATATGTTGGATTACTAACATGCTAGTGTTAAGTCCATTACTAAAGAGATAATGTTAATAATAAGGTGTTACCTTCAAATAAGATAATGACATTAGAGAGAAATGAAATTACATTTACAACTTTAAGACGATGTGATTATGAGACTAGCATAGGCATTAACAAAGTATACCCTAACATATTATATTGACATTGTAATTGGAAAACTTTAACAAAACCTAAGATCCCCTTGATAAGATGTTAGTATTAATATTTCTCCCACTTGCTTAATCTTACAAATACCTTGGAACTACAAGGGTGTTCAACTTGAGTACTCAACTTATAAACAACCTGGTTGTAACATGTTAATAACCTAGAATTTCCTTTGTCAAAAAAAAATTTGGTGTGCTTTTTCCTAGAAATTTTGGGCATGACAGTATTGCAATGGATCCTTTAAACATTTGGCCTATCATGGATTGGCCAACACCCACTAGTATTCCTGAGGTTCATAGCTTCATGGGATTGGTGGGTTACTATTGTCAATTTGTGAATGATTTCTCTTGCGTAGCTCATCCATTCACTTCCCTTCAGTGGAAAGGGGAGAAGTATATGTGGATGAAGTAGTGTGAGTCAGTGTTTGAGACTCTTAGTGATTGACAAGTGCACCTATCCTTGTAGTGCCTAATCCTGCAAGTGATTTCATGGTGTTCATGAGTGCACTATTAAAGAGTGTGGGAGTAGTGTTGATGTAGGATGGTCGAATGATTTCATATGAATCTAGAAAGCTCAAGGACCATGAGCTGAATGACCCCCTCATGATTTAGAGTTAACGGTGGTTGTGCATGCGCTTCTGTGTTGGAGATATTTCATTTTAGGGCACAAGTTTGACTTGCTTAGCGATCATCATAGCTTGTAGTATATCTTTACTTGTCCAAACCTAAATGCATGACAACATCATTGGATGGAGTTTTTGTATGAGAATGATTTTGATGTTCATTACATCAAAGGGTAAAGAGAATGTTGTTGTGGATGCCTTGAGTAGGAGAAAGCACGAGATATCAATGTTGTCTTTGGGAGTGGATTTTTGTAGCCATATCTTGGAGGATTTTCCTAGTGATACTTGGTATCAGGAGGTTAGCAGAGATGGAGTCTAGGCATACCCTCAAGGGGGTGATTGTCAAGTTGTTCCTTGGAGTCTGATGGGTTGTTGTGACACACAAAGCACTTTTATGTGTTATTGTCAAGGGATCTTCGTTCTTGAGTCTTGTTTGAGGCACATTGTGCATTGGATTTTGCACATCTCAACATCAAGAAGATGCATGTCAATCTTAGACAGTTGCACTTTTGAGTAGAGATGAGGTGTGATATTGATTTCATTGCTCGATGTCTTGAGTGCCACAGAGTAAAGACAGAGCATCAACATTCAATGGGTCTTTTGCAACCACATTTCATTCTAGAGTGGAAGTAGGACATGATATCCATAGATTTTAACATAGGGTTTCCTATGTCATTGTGTCATCATGACACTTTTATGGTGATCGTAAACAAGTTGTCCAAGGTAGCACACTTTTCACCCATGAAAACATATCACATAGTTGCTTCAATGGCTCATGTTTTCTTGGAAGATATTGTTTCGTTGTATTGGATTCCTTGTAGGATTATTTTGGATAGAGATCCAATGTTTACTTCAACACTATGAATATCTCTCTCGTGTGCTTTGGGCGTGCAACTCAATTTTAGTTCAACTATCACCTAGAGACAGATGGACAGACTAAGCGGGTGAACTAGGTTCTGGAGGACATGCTTTACATGTATGTGATGGATCAACGAGTGAAGTGGGAGGACTATTTATACATGGTCAAGTTTGCATACAACAATGAGTACCATCTATGTTCTTTTGGCATGTTTCCCTTTCAGGGCTTGTATGGAAGACCATGTCATACCCCTTTGAGTTGGGATCATTTGGAGAATCAAGTAGCTTTGGGTCTTGAGATGCTTCAGGATATGGAGCAGTAACTTGTTCATATTACAAGGCATTGGGTTACTTTCTAGGATCAGAAAAAGAAGTATGCAGTGCTCATAGGTTGGATTGTCACTTTTTTATTGGTGACTGTGTATTTTTTAGAGTTTGGTAGCAGAAGAGCCTCATCTCTTATGTAAAAGGTTCTAAGTTAGTGTCACATTTTGTTGGACCTTTTAAGATCTTAGAGCGGATTGGCCATGTTTCTTATCGCCTACTGTTGCCACCTAGCCTATTGTGCATCCATGATGTATTTCATGTTTTCGTTTCGAGATAGTATATTCTCAGTGTGACTCATGTGATGTACTTGATTGGGATGCTTTATAGGTAGAGGATGGATAGCTTTCTTTGGATCCCATCGACATTATTCAGCATCGGAGGCTGACCCTCAGAGGTTGGGTTATAGAGAAGGCAAGGGCCCAATGGGACTTGAGTGATGAGACTACATCTACTTGGGAGGATGCCACATAGTTGAGAGATTTGTATTGTTATCTTTTTGCAGGCTTCCAGGAGTAAACCTATACCTAGTGGGGGAGGATGTAGAGCCTCTCATGTTTGCATTATGTTCCTTGGCTTATTTTGTTTCAAAAGATACTTTGATGTGTTCCTGTATATTTGCATTTGAGATCTTCGATGACTTTACATTATTTTTGCTGCCAATATTATAGTTGATAGATGTTAGATGTTATACTGTTCAGTTTGATCATATATGCACAATGATGCTAGTGATTAGGTATTCAAACATGGATCTTGTTTATGGTTATCATAGATTCATTGTTGATGTGTTGTGCTACGAATATTTATCTTGCTCTTACAATAAACTCATGCAATGAATGATTTGATGTATTTAATTAAAATTTTTATTGCATGATTCACACACTTTTTACTTTGGCCACACACACACACACACACACATATATCTAGTGCATCTACACTCGATACCATTTGCTTACTATACAAGACATATCCTCAATAGTGGCACATGGGGGTAGTAATTTGGATGTCCATACTAAGTCAATGTTATCCATTTGTATTAATTAAATTAATAATCACGTTGGTTAATTGGTAAAATCCAGATTCATTATGCATATGTGTTCAGATTTGTGAGCATGCATGTACATTTAGGAATCTGCAGTTGTTGTAGAAAAATATTAATTTAATGTGATTTAATTATTTAAAGGGGGCTATTAAGCTCTTATGTCATTTTAATGTTTTATAATTATAAGCTACTTGGAAAAGTGCTTATGATAAAATGTTTGAACTTAAAAAGTTCATTTTTACTTGGCCTTTGAAATTTTGGAGAAAAATTGCTTGAACCCCTTTGTGACCGATTTCTTGATTTTCTTGTTGTGGGAGATTGCCTTGATGAATTGTTGTGAGGGTGGTCTCATTGGATTCATCACAGGAAAAACTCCATTTTTGAATGTTTCATCGAATCTGCAATCAATTTATTTTCTTGTTGTGTTTCCCATTTCTCCCTCTTGGCTAGGAGGTAACGCCTTTTCATTTTTATTGGTTTACTATGTTTAAGCTTCTGTTTCTTTTTGCTAAACATTTGGAGGATGAGAATTAGTATTCCCCTCTATTTCCATGCTTTAATTCCACCCAATTAGATGGGTAAGAACATGTGTAAAGTTTGGGATTTAATTTGTAACTTTTAATGGAATTATTGTGCTAGAATTTGTATGCAAGCTTGTAGCTCAAATTTTATTTGAGATTTGGATGTTTGATCCCATTTATGAAGTGGGTTTTCATTTTGGTCAGTTTTTGACAACTTAAATGTTTAAGCGATTTTTATGCTGGCTCATTTTGCGTGCCACCTAGATATTGAGAGTATTTCTTGGTACATTTTTTGGTTGTGAATTTGGAATATATGTTAGGTTTCCAAACCAGCCATTTTTTTACTTTGTGTGCATTGGGATTTGTGCCAAATCTGTACTCCCAGTAATATGCGTAGTTGAGGGTATTTTGTACTTGGTGCTTTATTGGCATTCTTGTCCAACCCTTGCATTGGTTTTGTGATTTTAGTCATGAAATTGGTTGTGCCCAAACACAAGTATGTGTGTGTGCATATAGTAGGATCTTGCAAGACTTGAACTTCCGAATATAGGCATTGTTCATTTGGGGGTTGGATTGGGGATTTGCATTGCCTACGAGCATTCATCATGTGATGAGTATGGGTATTTAGGGTAGACATGTAGAGTGACTTCTCTTGTGTACCCCAGCCCAAAAATGGATAACAAGGTAACGTGAAGGGTTCGAACAAGTGATAACCAAATTATCCAATGGGTAATAAAATTTAAAGATAAGTAAACACATACATTCTTTGAGTGTTCTGAGGGAGTCAATGTGAGGGTGTGGTGTTTGTATGTTTTGTAGTCTTTTGCAAAAACTATTGTAAGGGCATTGTGTGATGGCCTCCTGAGGAAATTGAGTTCTACACTACATATAGCTTGGGTTTCCCGATGCCAAGTGACCTACACTCTACTAGAGCCCCTACATAGTTATCCCATAAAGTGTTTGACCAATGACCTATTGTACTGCATAGTCCCATGTTCATGGGTTTGGTTTCATTTTCTTCTTGGCATGCATGTTACCTTGGATGGTTGTACTTTGTATTTGTGGTCGGGTCACTATCTCTATCAACACGATAGGAGTGGGCCTATGATTTTCGATGTATGTTTCCTGTTGATTTATATTATCGCTTGATACTTTGATATCATGTTTAGAGGATAGATCATATTGTTTTATATTTCCTTCATTATGATGTTGCTTATGTACTTATGATATCATGATGAAGTTGCAACGTGTGCTTAGATCTTAGATGTGAACCATAAATTAGTATGCTAGGGCCTTTTGATTCATTTATATGCTCTCAAGTGTCCACTCCTCAATATATATGGATCTGGTACTCCTTGGTGTGGAGGTTTTATCTTATTTCTTGCTTCTTTTATGTCGTTTGTAGGTGTTGTTGTCCTAACGTCATATACATGCATTATCTCATACAAATGAGCATTTTTCGTATGAGACATGCATTTTCTCATATGACATAGCATAGTCTCATACAAGAGTTTGTTGATTTCTTACGAGTTTGGTAATGATTTATCTAGATTGTGGGGCTTGCTCATACGAAAGCCAATCTTGGCTTACATAAGACTTAGGTTGTTTTGTCGTACAAAAACAATGGATATCTATGTTCACCTTCCAAAAATTTGGATTGTGGTTTTGGATACCCTTTTAGATCCCACATCTTCCTAGGTCATAACAAATTAGATTAGGCACGTATTTTGGGAAATTACCTTTGGGGCTTCCATTGTGGTAATTGAAATTATCCTATATGATTAATCATCTAGGAATTTGTACTTTAGGCTTAAAATGAATATCGTAATGAATGTTAGATTGTAACATGGAATGAACAATGTATGCTTAACTCATATAGTTGGTAATGAATGCGTTGGTAAGTAGTGATGGTTGGGGATCTTTGGCAGTTGGTGGTTTTGTCTTTTGTTGAGATCTTGTGTGATTGTTGCATGTTGGATCTTCACACGCACACCCACACCCACACCCACACACACACATTATGGAAACTATATTGTTTGTGACATTTGGAAGGGTAGGAAGGCATATTACAAGAATTGTATTTTAATGCATAAGATTTTATGCATTCTTGGTATGAATGCATAAATCAATAAATGAAAAATCATTGTTAAGATATGCATTGTCCTTGATACATGGAAACAATGTTGAGCAAAAATATTTGCATTTCATCATCAAAAGAGTGGTCTTTACTAAATGTGATGACATAATCATTCATTATTTTATCAAGACCTTGGACACGCTCAAAGAAACCAAAACTTTTGATCCTCAATACCATATTAATATGAAAATGATCACTAAGATTGGCAAACTCAAAAAAGAATGAATAGATCCAATGGTAATGAATAGAACCATTTTACGACATAATTGTTTGAAGTGTGTATACATAATTTGGCCAATAATTTGCCTTCAAGTATAAAATCTAAACATGCAACTTTTAATTATTGGAAATATGTATAGGAATCGTTTTTCCCTTATACATCTCAAAAAAAAGTTGCCATAAAAACTACTAGTTAAAGATGGCGACAATCTCAAAAGCAAGTGTGGTGCCTCATATCTTAGCATAACCATCTTTTCTCTATTGAGTAGGCATGGCATGATCATAATTCTCCTCCTTGTGATGAGTACCATCAACATAATTATTGAGGATTCATGATCAACCAAATCATAAGCCATATAAGGATTGAAATGAGAATTTGTTCTTAAAGGGAAAGGAGGATAACAACAAGACTTTGTATGGACACAACTATAAATCCTACAACAAATAGAAGAAAAAGAAACATTGCAATAGGTCTAAGGTCTTACATAAACTAAAATATATATATACTCAAATTTGAAAATTAAATTGGCAAGAGAACCTTAACTTCAAAAATCAAGGTTAGGTGGACATGGATTAAAATTATTCAATACATGCAAAACCAAACCCTTATAAAGATAGCAATACAACATGAAAACCTTATGTTTCAAAACAACGTTAGGTGGATAAGAATTAAAAATATGTCACATAGTGCAAAAGAAAACTCTTATAAATGAATAAAACACAAGTAGAATGGCTTTAAGCACTAATGGGATCCAAAATCTTTTAAAACAGATATGAAACTCTACCAAGTGATAAATGGTCTAAGATAAATATCAATAAATATTTTAAACCCATGAATTTGGACTCATTATGAACATAAATTAAATACACATAATTGAACTCTAATGAACTTAATTGTTTGCCATGTATCAAGAACTAACTTGTCAATTCATCATAGCTTTATATGACGCTAGACAAACACATCCAAATCAATTAAATCCATCTAATACAATACTTCACTTCCACAACTATGGAACTAACCTCGAGGCTATAGTTTAAACCTACATATAAATCATAACCTATTTGTGTAGACTGAAACTCTATCACATTCGAATTATGAAAGATGTGTTATGTTTGTAGCTATGCCTACAAAGAGATGGTATCAACAAATGTTATTGGAAGCTTCGTGAAATCCCCCTTGCTCAAACCCAAATTATTGAATCAATGACATGGCACTATCATAAAAAGTAGTAGGGAAATATGCAAGGATTCATAGCAAAAATGATGTAAGAAAACTATGCAACATTGACGTTCTAAAACTGCTTGAATGATAATGCTATAAGACTCTTTAGACAATTTTTTGTACGATTCTCTTTAATTGATAACAATTAATTAGTGTTTATCCTAAAATACAACACATTAGCACACAAGTGAGCATCTTGTGTAGTTTAATTGCTCCAGAACTCAATATAAAATGTAAATTACAGACGTTGTGAGGTCATTTAACCAACTCCTAGGGATGTGTGTATGAGTCAAGTTACTTGCCAACTTCAATGATAGAATGTCACTTGAATGATACTTGATGCTCTAAGAACAAATGCATCAGAGTGAATTCAATATAAAGGCGGCAAATTCACTGGATGCAATATCTACCATTACCACACATATCAATAGAAAAATACAATAATTGTATTAAGCTTTGCATATTTAAATATTTTTTATATTTGGCCAACCCTTTTAATAGAGTAATAATGATTGTTCGAAAAACTTGAACAGATCATATGTCCATTTCACAAATCGCTCTAAACAAATGGCCAAAGTACATTTCTTTATGTGACATTTTTGTTTTTTAAATTTCAAACGTGCATCTTGCCACATTGAAGTTCCAGACAGAGACACTATTTCATATGATACTGAATACTACTGATAAGCTAAAAACTGGCGAAAACAGAACTGTTAGTATTTGTAGGTCAAACATCAAATTATGAGAACATGATGCTGATGATTATGCACTTGCCTATGGCCTTTCTGACCCTGTAGAGATTTAAGAAAGGAAATCTGAAACAGACATTCTTTTAAGTTAATGATAAACGTAAGAACCCTGAGATTCTATTTATCTTCTGATGAAGTGTGCTGCACTGTGAATTCTTTTTGGAAGTTATCCAATTCTTTCCCTCTCATTTAATTCCAAACCTTGTGAATTCAGAATGTCAAAAATTGATTTGATCATTTACTCAGGAGGGTTGCGTACTCATCAAACCCGGAAATTTATTTGTTTGATAATTACAAATGGTACCAGAGTGTTTGTGTCTTTTGAACATGACTGCTCAATCTCAACTATGCTTCGAGTCTTGGAATGCAATATTGCTCACTAAACGAACACAACGCAATGGATAGAAAGATAAATATCAAATGTGTAAGATTTTAAAAGTTGCCAATAGATCATAGAATGACCATGTTGTTGTGAGAAGATGACTGCTTCAAACATTTCTAGTGTGAAACATGTGTGGAACAATTTAGTTTACTACTTTCTTGTTGTACTGCAAACTACCATGTTGAATGCATACATACATCATAGGGAAACTTGTTTCCATGTGTGTATATTTGATGGACTTGTAAATAGATATTTGAAATCACTTATTGCTGCATTTTCTGGTGTTTTCCAAGATTCCAGGGGAGTTCTTCCTTTAAGGTCAATTTAGCATTCTCTTAAGCAAATGCTACATTCTGAAGAGCCTTAAGGACCATCTAAGTTTTAACACACTACATTCATTGAGAGCACTAAGATATAAAATATTAAATCAAGCTTAACTGCTCTAGTCATCCCAAAGAATGAATACAATGAATCGCAGTTGAAATTATTCTCTTATCACAAATTTAACTTTGTTAAGAACTGCCACCCACTTGCCAGGATCTTCTTAAAAGTATAGCAATGAACAGTATTTCGTCTCATTAGTACAGATTTTCTTACAAATTCTTATTGCTCACAAGTACTATACTTAAGAACAGCTTTAAAGGCTTCAAATTACAACTTAAGTATATCGACTCTGGCAGATTTCTAACTTAAAGTCTGTATGCAAACGTTAATATACCACATATGTATATGAGTATATCTATTACATCCTTCAATTTACACTCCAAACATGCTGCTAAACATGAATGTTTGAACAATCCACAGAATCTTAGTGCAAACAAGAGTTTGCTTATGTGAAGTAATTCTGATTGATAAAAACAAGAACCCTTCATGTAAAAACAAGAACCCTTCATGTATATGGCTGTAACATCCTTCAATACAGATGCATCTTATTTACTTGTACTAGAGGATTGTGAGAAAACTCGGAAGTAAATGACACAAGAAGTGAAAGAAACAGCGTCAATGCAAAAAATTACAGGTAGCCAAGGAAACCCGATGTTGGAAGAAAACTCCAGCAAGATTCTGTTGAAGATGGTAGCTGCAATAGAGATCTTTATCTCTGATTTTGCTATATGTTGAAACTTGTAATAGAGATAATATTGTGTCAACAGCTTGAAAATATATTTATGATAATATTTTAGATAATATTATTCGGAGAGACGTGTCATGCGAAGAGTCATGCATTTAGAAACATGAAGAATTTTGTATTTTTGGAAATTGAAGAGACCTTCAATGTAATACGAAGTCTCTTATTTCAACTTATATATGTGATCACTTAGTGTAATGAATTACCGTATCAAATGGAAAGCTTTGTACTTGAACTTTTATTATCAATAAAAGAGAATTTATGGTGTGGTTGGATTTTTTCCTAAAAGTTGAAGGGTTTTCCCAGGATAATCTCGTGTCTTTTGTGCACCTTGATTCTTATTTTCTTATTGTTGTTTATCTTTATTTCCTGAGCAAAACTTTAACATAATATCAGAGCCAGATTAGATAATCAGCTTAATCTATTATTTATGATATTTGTCTTTAGCATCTTGCTTTCCTGTCAAGTCCTCCTTGATGATATTCAACCTCTCTAATTCAAGATGACTTGCGCTCAAGCTCTCTGATCAAGAATGCTCTTGTCTGTATGCTTTATTGGTTGTTGATTCTTTTATATTATTGGTTCGTATTCTCTTCTGGCTGTGTTCAATTAGGCTTCCAGTTCCATCGTAGATGATGTCTTGGCATCATGACTCACCCAGCATAATGTTTCCTTGGCATCTTTTTACCTTGTGGATTTTGGCTCTGCATTTAGTAAGGTTAATGATATTGGTTTTGTGTCATCCAGTTCCTTCTTTCGTCAGTTTTGTTTAATGAAGCTTCAATATTGGTGTTTGTTGACCTATGTAACAATCGTTTCATTTCCGTCGGGTTTCTCGTGCGTTTGGTAATATTATATTCATCTTTTATTTTTATCTCTTGCGGTGAGTTATGTATGGTAAGTGAGAAGTCAAGCCTTTCTGAAGTCAAAATTGATGATGGTATTCATCACGCTCAGCTTCTTGGCGGCATGAGAATTAAGAAAATCATTATGTTCTTATCGCATAAATGTTAAGCGGAATGTGTCCAGGTGACAGAGGCGATGATCATTGTAGCAGCAACACTATCTGGTTCAAGTGAAATGCTAGTATTGAGAAAATAGAGAACTTGTGAATGTACGAATGAAAATTGCAAGCAAAGGATTTTCTTGGGAGTGGTTGTCCTCATTTTGACTCTGGTTACTGAATGGAATATGGAAAATAATGCTATGAATAATAATGAATGGTCCTATACCCATTTACATTGCAATAATAATCGATGGCAATCACAGATTCGAGCAAAAGCAGCATATGGCAAAGAAAAGTGGCCATGAATTCAGAGTTAGTGCAAATCCTTAAGCAGTGTTAAAACTTTGGCATCAAATATGTGACGATCTATGCCTTCAGCATCAAGAATTTCAGGTGCTTGCCAGAGGAAGTGGAGGCACTCATGGAATTGATGCGTCACTAGCTCCAAGGCCTCCTTGAGAAGGAAAGCTTAGTAAACAGCTTGGCATCTGTGTTCAGTTGCTTGGACAACTAGATCTTTTGCCCACCGGCCTCTGCCAAACTACTGAAAAGGTCATAGCGCACAACATGATCAATAACAGAGCAATTCTGTATGTATGCATTGCATATATGTCTACAGAGGAAATGACACAAGTCATTGCAGGAGTCAGCCTGAGGTTTGAAATGGACATTTCTTTAGACAATATTGACTGGCATTTGTACATTTTGGCTGTCTGGTGCCTGATCTTTTGATTCAAACTAATGAAACTAGGCTGAGCAATTTTTTTGCTATGGCAGTTAGGTTTCTGTTAGCTGCATACATGTGATGATTGGTGGTTAGAATTTTCCTGAAGGCACTTGTTCAAGCGGAGCTGTGCTAAGAAAGGAGACCTTTGATGAGTTCATCAAGTTGTTCCCTAATGTTGAAGTTTCACAGAGTTATGGATTGACGTATTATATTAGAACAGTGATGGGCAAAGAAAAGAAAGAAGTATGGGACAGAAGGGTTGGTGGCAGCAATGTGAAAGCCAAAATAGTGGACACTGGAAAAGCTCTACCTCCAAACCAGCGAGGTGAACTCTGGTTGAGAGGGCCTATAATTATGGAAGTTAAGCTTTATTGTGCTCTATGTGCTTCGACATTCTTTGTATTATGTGTATATCTGCATAGTGTAAAAAAGAAATCAGGGGTATGTGTGCATCTTAAACCATAGTGATGGAAAAGATAGGAATAAATTCTTCTCTTTAATTCATGCACCTTTATGTTCAGTTTGGCAAATGTTACTATTGAATATTAAGATTAATTATTTGTGTGCGTGCTGAGATTAGACATCAAAGAGATAAGTATTTTATGATTATATCTTTGAAGTTTTATTATATAACTGAAAATAGTATACTTTTAACATTGATATTTATGATAGGTTGATCTCTCTTGGTTGTAGAATGCATCAAGAAGTAATGAGATTATGAGAAATTATATGCAAAAGTCATGAACATAGGAACAATTGCTTATAGTCATGGAACTGAATTGATGATACAAAAAATGATATACAAAGGGAGTTATTTTAGCTTCAGAGCGAGGTTACATGATAGGAGATGTCTAATTCTTTGCAAGCTAACATGGTAGTGTAACTACTAACTCTCATGGTTTGGTTAAGTTGGAATCAACTATCTTACTGTGGCGATCTACCGAGAGGGAGTCTCTGTTGAGAGAGAATCTCAACCATTCTTATTCATGCTTGTTAATGAGTTCTCTCTAAGAGAAGTTCAAGGTACAATCCCTTGTTAATGAGCTCTTCTCTATGAGAGAAGTTTCAGGTGCAATCCCTTGTTAAAGAGTTCTTTGTGAGAGAAGTTTAAGGTGAAATTCTTTGTTCCACCCTCTGTGAGTAGGTATGTTGGATCCACCCTCTGCGATGAGGCATGGTGGAAATGCATTCTTCTCAGGAAGTAGTCTGAGGTGAAAACCCTCGTTCCACCCTCTCCAAGTAGGTATGGTGGATTCACCCTCTACGATGAGGCATGGTTGAAATGCATTCTTGTCAAGGAGAAGACTAGGGTGAAAGCCCTCATTGCACCCTTTGTGATGAGGCATGGTGGAAGTCATGTATGTTACTCCATGACTTTAGTTTTATATTACTATGGTAAATCATGTTATGCTAAGATAAGATGTTTATGAGAATCTATCATTGACATCTTTGGAAGCAGCTATATGTGCCTATCATACTAAAGATCTCTCTCTTGTTAAAAGAGAGTGTTGAAGATTGTAGCTGCGATAGAGATTTTTCTCACTGATTTTGCCATATGTTGAAATAGAGATAATATTGTGTCAATAGCTGAAGAATATAATTATGATAATATTTGAGATAATATTATCTAAAAAGATGTGTGTCATACGAAAAGTTGTGCATTTGGAAAAATTAAGAGTCTTGTATTTTTGGAAATTGAAGAGACCTTCTGGTCTAATATGAAGAGTCTCTCATATCAATTCATAGACATGATTGCTTAGTGTAATGAGTCGCTGTGTCAAATGGAAAGCATTGTACTTGAACATTTTATTGTCAATAAAAGAGATAGTTTCTGGTGTGGCTGGATTTTTCTCTTCTAGTGGAAGAGCTTTCCCAGGATAATCTCTTGTGTCTTTTGTGCATCTTGTCATGTCCCCTTTTTGGAGGTAATTTGATTTAATTAATTTAATTAATTAAGTTGTCCAAAATAATGAATATTTTATGAGGATGACTAATTAATTATTTTAATTAAATAAATAAGTGGTATTAAGTTAATTATTTATAAAGTTATCAAATAAAAAAATATTAAAAGGTAACTTTATATTTAATTAATTTAATAAAGTGACTTGAATTATAAAATATTTTACAAAGTCACTTAATAAATAAAATAATGTTCTAGAAGTTTCTGGAGAAAATAGAGAAAAAAGAATAAATAGGCATCCTGGGCTTCATTCTCGGCAAGCAGATTTGATGTTGTTGTTGTTGTTTCACTTTGTGGAGCCTAGGGTTTCTACAGATTACTTCTTTGTCATAGAAAACGAAAACTTCCTATTGATAGCAATTTTGAGGGTGTGAAATATCATTTGAATTATTGTAGCTAGGAGGAAGATACTTCAATCTTCTATTTGTGCTACATTGAGAAAAAATATTTTAATACAAAAAGCAATCCGAAAAAGCAATCCAAAAAAGCAGTCCCAAAAAGCACTCCGAAAAAGCAAATCTAAAAAGCAAAGCGGAAAGGCAACATTGGTGAAAATTATTACAGCCATCTACAATTTGGTTCCTTTGGATATTCATGCATTTTTCTTATCATTTAGATGCATATTAGAAGGTAAAGTTGTAGGTGAAAATTTGTAATAGATTTAAGCATTATTCTTGCAAATGTTAACCAAGAGGCTTGGCCATTTCATACTAGCATTGTAGTTGACATTTTATGTGCAATAAAGGAGACATAAGTTGCTGGTCTAATAAAGTTGTAATTGAATATGTATTTATCATTCATGATTAGCTTATTAGATTGCATGCCAATTGTTTGACAAAATGTCAATTGGCTGTAGGTTCTCCTTTTGGCATAATTAATGTTATAATTCTACATACCAAGTGTTTGTATTAATGCCACTTGGCTATAAGTGCATTAATGCCATCATAGGTTGCATCCAAGTGTTTGTCATAATTACTATTTGTTGTAATAGCATATTGCAAGCTGAAATACTATATCAGTCATATGACCCTTGTATGTGAAGTGTTTGACAAAATTACCACGGCCAAATATCAGAAGTTTTCAATCAGATTTGAGCAGGGACATTATAGTGGTATCAGAGCTAAATTCCTATCATCTTGAGGGTTTAGCAATCACATGCAGCCACCTAGATTCTACACTCGCAGGCAAGCTTGGTTTGACATGAAACAAGATTTTGATAGGCAGCCAAACACCATGGGTGATAGGCAAGAGCATAGCCCACCAAGAGACAATAGGAATGAGGATCGGAAAACAAGTTAATTTTACAGAGCAATGGTTACAGGACAAGAGCAGATGGTTGAGGCTTTGCAGGCACTCACCACCGTGGTTGAGTGCATGAACACACAGAACAGACGGAATCAAGAGCAAGAGGATAACAGGAGTGCAGTGGGATCACCTAGAGTTCATAGAACTCCTTCCAGAACAGCAAATAGGCCTACACAACCCACCTTCTTGAGATAAGAACGTGCAGTAGAAGAGAATGATGAAGATGTTGAGGAGCCTACCTTTGCTGATGTATATATGATTGTTCATGATGAATGGCAACAATTGACACCAGGAGCTCGAGAGCTCATGCATTTTGATCGTTTTGTACAAACGAGGATGGACTACTATAGGTCTCGATAGGAGAGGAGACCTTGGAATTAGAATAAACCTTTGCTGATGTATATATGACTGTTCATGATGAATGGCAACAATTGACACCAGGAGCTCGAGAGCTCATGCATTTTGATCATTTTGTACAAACGAGGATGGACTACTATAGGTCTCGATAGGAGAGGAGACCTTGGAATCAGAATAAGGAACTCAAGTAGGCTACTAATAAGCTTACATTACCTATGTTTGATGGAAGTGGCAAATCTACTGCACAGTCATGGATTCATAAGTTGGATACTTTCTTGGCTCTTCGACCCATGACAAAAGAGGAAGCCATCAAGTTTGCCACGTTGCACCTAGAACGAACAGCACACAAATGGTGGTATCATGGATTGGTTACATTGCAGCATAATCAGATTACATCTTATCAGGAGTTTGTTGGATAGATTGGTGGAATGCTTTGACAAGAAAGACCCAGAATCATACTTTAGAGATTTGGCTCAACTCAAGCAAGTTGGGAGTTTGGAGAACTACATTAGGGACTTTCAGAGATTGTCAGTAATGGTTTTAAATATCTCAGAGAGACAACTGGTGGTGTTATTCATGGAAGGCTTATTGGAGCCTATGAGAGGATGGATAAAAGCCTTTGATCCTCCTACTCTTCAGGAGGCAATGAAGAAGGCTAGGAGCATGGAGTTTGCAGCACCAAAGAGCAAGAGCTTACATAAGGAAATCCCTTCAACAAGCAATGAGACTCCCCAACAATCAGACAAGAAAAAGAAATCAGCACCTATGATGGAAGAGGAGACACGAGAAGAGTTGAAGAAGAAGAAATTATGCTATTGGTGCAAGGAGCCTTACAACAAGGATCATGATTGCCCTTTGAGGCCAAAGAGCAAGGCAAACTGTTTCATGTGGGCATACTATGAGGACTCTAATTCTGATGAAATTGATCAGCAGGTTGCTTCAGAACTTAATCAGGGTGAGGAAACTTCTGCTCCCATGGCATATATTTCCAATATTCAGGATGAGACTGCATTCAAGTTCAGGGGGACAGTTGATAGATAGAATTGCATCGCTATGCTTGATACTGGTGCGACACATAACTTTATTAATGGAGATTTTGTAGCTCGGTGCAAACTTCAGGTTGAGGATTTTGGTGGATTCAAAGTTTGAGTAGCAGATGGATATACTCTCGCATGCACCAAAAAGGTTGCTAATCTAACCTTGAGATTGAGCAACTATGAGTTACATTCAGATTTTTATGTGGTCAACATGGGAGAGATGGACATAGTTTTGGGAATGAACTGGCTCTAGGACTTGGGAGTATTTACCCTCAATGTACCTAAGATGGAAATGTCTTTTGAGGTTGATGGGAGGAGGCATGTATTGAGGGGTATTACGGATGGAGGCTTACATTTTATCAGAGAGCTGGACAGTAAGAGAAAGAAAAAAGTGATTCAGGAGAAACATGAGATGATTCTCAATCCATTGTTCGAAGTGGAAGCCCCTTGGTCATATGACAATCCACTCTATGGCTTGGATGATGATAGCTCTCTTCATTCCAGTCTTGAGATGAGCATTGTTGATAGTGTTTGTGATCTTACTAGTGCATCGAGATTGCAAACAGGGCTCACAGAGGAGATTTTAGAGGTGTACATGGTGAGGAATGCTCACAGCTTCATTTTTTATTCTCATGTACATGACCTATTCATGATGCACAATTCAGGAGCACATGTGCTGAATAGTTGGGATGATAGTACAAAGTTTGGAGGCAAGGTTGATCAATCTCTTGGCTTGCTCCCACTTGAGGCTAATACTTCTGCAACACTTGATGATGATATTGAGTTGGTATGACAATTTCAGTTTTGGGCAAATGTTGCAGAGATTGTTCGGTGATGATAGGGACATTATGCAGTACTTCTTGTGGGATCTAGGTGGTGAATTGCTTGAGGACTATATAAATTAAATCTAGGTGGTGATTAAATATATCCCCTTCTTGGAGGTAATTTAATTTAATTAATTTAATTAATTAAGTTGTCCAAAATAATGAATATATTGTAAGGATGACTAATTAATTATTTTAATTAAATAAATAAGTGGTATTAAGTTAATTATTTATAAAGTTGATAAGTAGGAGATAATTTGATAAGTTGATAAGTATGAATGGTTCATAAGGCACAACACTTGGTGAAGGTTTTGCAAATGGGGTTGCAAGCTTTGGGTTTAACCATGGAGGAAACTCTATAGTTAAGCGCGCTCAAGTTGGAGTAGTATTGGGATGGGTGACCTCCCGGAAAGTCCCGATGCTTCACCCCTGTGAGCATCACCTAAATCCAATGAGTGCTAAGTGTTCCATTTATTATCATGAGAGATGGATTCATGTTGAATCACTACTCATGAAACATTGGTCAATGAGTTTGACTCAAAAATCACACAGTTAAATCCTAATAGCAATATCACTATTTATAAAGTTATCAAATAAACAAATATTAAAAAGTAATTTTATATTTAATTAATTTATTTAAGTGACTTAAATTATAAAATATTTTATAAAGTCAATAAATAAAATAATGTTTTAGAAATTTTTTGAGAAAGTGGAGAAAAAAGAATAAATAGGCATCCTGGGCTTCATTCTCAGGCAGGGCAGATTTGATGATGTTGTTGTTGTTGTTTCACTTTGTGGACCCTAGGGTTTCTGCAAATTACTTCTTTGTCATAGGAAACAAAAACTTCTTATTGATAGCAATTTTGAGGGTGTGAAATATCACTTGAATTATTGTAGTTGGGAGGAAGATACTTCAGTCTTCCATTTGTGCTACATTGAGAAAAAATATTTGAGTACAAAAAGCAATCTAAAAAAGTAGTCCGAAAAAACAATCCGAAAAAGCAATCTGAAAAAGTAAATCCGAAAAAGCAAAGCAAAAAAGCAAATCCGAAATAGCAAAGCGGAAAGGCAGCATTGGTGAAAATTATTACAGCCATCTACAATCAGGTTTTTTTGGATATTTCATGCATTTTTCTTATCATTTAGATGCATATTAGAAGGTAAGGCTATAGGTGAAAGTTTGTAATAGATTTAAGCATTATTCTTGCGAATGTAAGCCAAGAGTCTTGGCCATTTCATACTAGCATTGTAGTTGACATTTTATGTGCAATAAAGGAGACATAAGTTGCTGGTCTGATATAGTTGTAATTGAATATGTATTTATCATTCAGGATCAGCTTATTAGTTTGCATGTCAATTGTTTGATAAATTCAATTGGCTGTAGGTTCTCTTTTGACATAAATAATGTTATAATTCTGCATACTAAGTGTTTGTGTTAATGCCACTTGGCTATAAGTGCATTAACGCCATCATAGGTTGCATCCAAAGTGTTTGTCATAATTACTGTTTGCTGTAACAGCATATTGCAAGAAGTTTTTAGTACATACATGCATTGAATATTGTCAAAATAAGTTGCACAGTCATGTTAGGTCATTGTGTAGTCAATTTTGAGTCTTCTTGCAAAAGATTTTTATTGATGCAAATTGAAGAAAGAGTCATTAAAGCAAACTAAAATACTCTATCAGTCATATGACCCTTGTATGTGAAGTGTTTGACAAAATTACCAAGGCCAAATATCAGAAGTTTTCAATCAGATTTGAGCAGGGACATTACACGTCTTTATTCTGCTCTTCTTATTGTTGTTTACCTTTATTTTCTGGGCAAAATTTTAACAGATTCCACTATCAAAATCAGTTGTACAAGTTTGTTCCCTTCATGAGAACCTCTAGAACAGCTTCACAACATTTTTATCACCCCCAAATACTTAACTTCATGACTAAGCATAATCCAATTATCACAAGAATCCAAGGCAGTGAACTACAATTACAATATCTACAAGCCTAAGCTAGTATTGAGAGAATGAACTTTTAACACCGGTGATTTATTCCAAATAGTTGATGAACCTTGTGCAGCTAATGGTTGACTTAATTATACACCATTGGTGAGAAAAATGATAAGGATCATACAAGGATATTCTTTAACAGAAAAATATTCTGTTGTTTGAAAAAATAAACTCTTTACAGAAGATATGGTATAATTTTGTTAAAGAAAATCAGTCAATCAACTTGGAGCCCAACATTAAGTATCTGAGAAGAATATTGCTTCCTAGGGTAGAACCCACAAAATTGAAATGCATCCATTCTCATTCTTTTTGCAATGCACAATTGAGTACATCTTCAGTATATATTTCCAAGCAAGATGCCCAACCTGGTACTTTGTGTAGTTCTAAGCATTACATTCAATCTTCTTGCTCAGTTTGAGCATCAAACAAAAGTTTTTGGTTCACAAGCTCTTAGAAAAATGGATAATCAATGTGGTGCAATTGGTAAATATGGTATGTGAATTGTTGATGCCATCACAAAAGAGTTAAGATTATTCAGAGTCAGGCTTAGCTATTACCTGTTCATGTGTTCTCCTAGTTATTATGAGCATCATCATGCATTTTCCTATGTTCCGTGATGTTCCTGGGATGGAATGGCAAGAAGCACAGAAACACATTTGGGTGATCACAGGAGACGAGGCCTTTTTTGAGAGGACAGCAAATAAATAATAAGGCAACATTCAACATATCCATTATAAAACTATGTTCCATGCCATTTTAAAAGAGGGGGACAGCAGGATGGTGGGAGGATGGCAATATTTAGGAAATTTAATATAGATGGATAGATAGACTCAAATATCTACAAGTTAATGAACAACTGTATGACAGCATCAACATAACATGAAACTGTTACAATGAGGCTGGGTGCTGTCAGGAGAGGCTTACTGTCTACATGCCAGCCACATTCCAAAAAGAAATTGCTTCTTTGCACTTGTCACACACTGCCATCCTGTACCATACCATGTCCAATGCACCTTTAATATCTTTTGCAACTAGCACTAATAACTGGTTCTAGTACCACATTAATATTTTTGTTATTGGCAACTTTAGTGAAAAATGAAATTAGAAATCCAGACTATTGTTGTTAGTGTTAACTGTTATATAACTAATAGCATTAGCAATGAACCTAAAGCATAATATATTTGTTGTTACACTACCGTTGATGATGTCAGTGCTTTTATGATATATTTATTGCTTCTGTTATCAAGCTGTCATGTTATACCACTGTTACATTGAGTCATGATATATTCAAGTCTTTTTTTAAATTCTATGAATGATATTTTCTAAAATGTTATGAAGACCCTTTGCATAGGGGATGCCTATCCACGAGGCAGTTGGAAATGTCTCTTGACCATCCCATGGATGGCCAGCCCTGAAATGCCTTAATGGACAGGGACGGGTTTGAGCAGTGAGGATGTGTCCCTGCGTAACATAGTTATATAACCATATTATGTAACAACAAGGCTGACATGTAAATTCACCTGAGAGATGACATATAAATTAACATTGAACAAAATTTAATTGCTTTAATTTGAGTTTTCAGGAAAAAAACTGTTAGTAGTATTAATTGTTACCTTAGTATTTTTTATTAAGGTAAGCAGGGATTTTGTATGGGCCCAGGCCATTGTGCAAACAGAAAGATAAGCATTTAGCAAAGCAAAAATAACAAAAAACAACCAAAAGGAATAGCAACAAAACCACAGATGGCTAAAAACAACTAACCCTTACAAACTACCAACCCAAATTCAGGCTTGATTTGGAAACAAATTGTTCCATTGATTTTCCCGTTTGTTTCACGGAATTGGACCGGAATTGGAATATGCAAAATTGGGTTTAATCAAATTTGGCATTTGGGTCAAAAATCTTAAAATGGAATTAGAATTCCAGTCTTCTAATTTTGGCCAAAAGTGAGGATACCAGTCTTCCATAGAAATAGCAAGAATTGGGAATTGAATCCAAGGTTTGAGTTTTTGAGGAGTAGAAAGAAATTATAATGTAATAATTTTTCAAGTCCAGTGACTTGTAACCTAATTTGTTTTACCCTTCATACCGTTCGAAGTTACCATTTTACATCATTTTTAACTCTATGCATTTTGTTTTTGTCATGTTTGGCACAGAAGTAGGTAACGATGAGTCATTTTCATTACTTAAAATTCTTGGTTTCTAACAGTATCCATGACTAAGCCATGGCGAGACCTTGTATAGGTATTTTGCATTTCAGGCTTGAAGCAGAGGCGGAGATTTCTGTTTCCACAGGTCTTAGGTGTGTTGTGTGTTTGGCTACTCTCATCGTTTTGTTTCTCATCTCTTCGTTTCTTCACAACTGCCTCTATTTTTCATTCCAAAGTTAAGATTATCAAAGCAGTTGTGAAAACCCTAAAATGGGTCAAAATATCTGCATCATTTTTAAGCATTATACATATCTCTGCATTGTTTTTAAGAACCTTAGGTTTTGCAGAGACTACTGAAATATTCGTCAATGCACTACATTCTTTTCTCCTACTCAATCCAATTTGTTTTTCCTATTTTATTAGTGCAACTGCAGGCTCATCCTTAGCATGCTTTTTTCCAGTGGAACAAACCCATCTCAAAAGGATTAATACTGGAAAAAAAAAAATTGATTTCATCGTATTCAAATTTAATAAATTTAAAATTTAAAATTTAAAAAAAATAAAAAGTAAAATTAAAAAATAAAAAGTTGAAATTTGTAAAAATACCAATTCTAGTTTTACGAATCAAACGTGAAAGATGTATCTTCCCACTCATCTTCCAGGTTAACCAAACAAGATAAAAAAAAATTTCAAAATTCAAAACCTGATTTTGACAAAACCAAGTTTTGAATCAAAACACAGTTTTGCTAATTCCACGAAACAAACCGGCCCTATAGTGTTTTTTAAGGGGTAAATGCTTTTGACCTGGAGCTATGAGCAGGTGAGGTCACAAATGTGGGACCTAGTCCACATTTAACTATTCAACAATAGCAACCTGCATATTATTTCACTGTGCTGGAAAACAGTATTCAAAAGCAGTTTTTGTGCCATATGATTTCTACAGATTTGTATATGAAGTCATCTTGAAGAAGCTTTTATCACTTTAGTTTTATCATTATACTAATACTATCAATTTCTTGGTCATGGTCCCTTTCAAGTTGGGATTTTGATATTCAGTAAAACTTTCATCACATGAATGGAAAGATACATGCTATGTACTATCTCTTTGAAGTATTCTATGTACCAAGCTTGGAAAAAATCCCCTGTATGCTAATCAATTTCTTGTTCACAACCTAAGGACCGAATTCGATAAAAATCAAAATATAAAGTTATGTCTCATCTAAGATAAGTCTAAAAATGAAAACATCGTTGCAAGTGCTATAAAAATTGGTAAATGTCTATGCTTGATACAACTATCAATGATCAACCCTCGGTGACTAAAGATAGTGATCTACCTATGTTATGGCAATGGGCATCACCAATTTAAAAAGAGCATGGTCAAAAACTTCTCAATGTACTATTGTTCCAATTGTATTGCCAGAAAACATCGTCAAGCACCTTTCTATCCAAATAACTATCGCACAACCCAACCATTGCAGCTGGTGCATACTGATCTATGTGGGCCCATGGCACCTCGTCACTCCATAGTTGAGCACACTCAAGGTGGAGTAGTACTAGGATGGGTGGTCTCCCAGGAAGTCTTGATGCTTCACCTCTGTGAGCATCACTAAGATCCAATGCATGTTAAGTTTTCCATTCAATCTCATGAGATATAAGTTTTGGAACCACTACTCATGAAACATGGGATAAATGAATTTGACTCAAAAAACTACATAGTTGAATCCTGATAGCAATATCACAACATAGGATTGTCAACTCGATCCACACAAGGTCATAAAAAGGCTTTTCATCAACTTGGTTGCACCTGGGGCAGAAATAGGAACTTCGTCCACTCATCTACACAAGGACTAGTTGACCCGACCCAAGGTTGTCCAATCAATCTACATGAGGGCATATATGTGTATCATCATTTTGGTCTACACCAATGACTGGAATCAAAAAAGAATCAAAAGCACAAAGGAAGAGTTGGAGGACAAATCCACTCCAAAACACACACCCATGCAAGCTGAGAAAACACAACCAGAAGCCCCAAAAGTAAACCGCTCAATTGGCCACTTTGCCAAGAGCATGGATTCCCATCACACATCTTGTAAGAACAAAAGGAAGACTCATAATGGTAAAAAATGACCACAAACCCAATTTCCAACATAATCCAATAAGGAGTACAAATCAGTAAATTAACATCAAATGGGCATATTTGGCACAATGGTCAAAAACCACCACAAACCCAAATTGTGGCAAAATCCAATGAGATCAAATAAACAAATTAGCATCCAATGGGCATATTCTGATCGTGACACAAGATGGTCAAAATGTCCTACAATCATCTCATCTTTGTGATCCTACAACAAACATGGAAGACTACCAAAATCACTAATTCGTTCGTGCCCAACAAGGTATGAGACATACTCTAGAGCATTATAATAAATCATTTTATGACTATTCTAAGCATAAATCACTAACAATAAATAATTGATATATTCAACAATATAAAAAGCACAATGATCAAGGTGTCCAATAACACCATCCTAATGCATAATCAATAGCCTCAAATGCAAAATACACCAAATATCATCATTGGGCATCATGTCACATCACTAGCATCATCATGCAAATATGATCTAACTAAAACATAACACAATCTATCCATCTATCAGAACTAAGATGTCGACAACCAAATCAATGAATTGTCATCGATGCATCTCATCGTGTAGACAATCAAATATAACAAACAATAGTATATCTCGGATGAAAACAACCATGCAACAAAATGCAAACACGAGAGGCAGTACACTCCACAAGACTCAACCTTGAGAACTTTACACTAATACTAAGGCAACCACTATGCCAAAAGCCCAAACTGATGGTAAATAGAACCCACCAACAATATGGGTGGGGTTTTAATTCACTAAAGTTCCAACAAAGGCCAGTCCCTCATAAACCTATGTTCCATAGGGCCACATTCTCTACCCTAGAACCCCTTCTCTTGTCCCAAGTAAGAAATGAGGATGCATGAACAAGATTTCAACATCCCATTTCCGTCCCTTTATTGTCAAAATTTAAGGATGTTTTTGAAATGTCGTTTTAAAGGTCAAAAGAAACTTGGGGATGACGTTGGGTACACAGACAACCAAGCCATCCCCAACTATCCCTAGTGCACAACACCATCCCCTATATCTCAACATGTAAAAACGTCCAAAGATTTTTTTAAAGGGATTGTTTATTTTTTATTGATTATTACAGATATATGATTATGGAATTGAACTTCTATGTTATTGTTTACTATTAAGTATTTTAGTTGGACTTCCCTTTATGTCATTTTGATCTCATGCATGAAAATTGAAGCCTTTCGGCATTTTTGCTATATTTACACCATATTTTTACAATGAAAGTATTTGAATTTTAATAAGTTGCTATGTATTCATGGCTCAAATACCGATTCTCTCCTAGAACATCCAGATACTAATGCAAATGCATTTTTTTGCTCTGGTGCTTTTTGATGTTTCCCAAAATGCGCAACCTAGAAACATCCGGGCAACATCTAGACGCAAACAGGCCTCAACCTCAAGACCTTGGCTCTAATACCAAGCAAGGCAACCACTATGCCAAAAGCCCAAATTGATGGTAAGAAGTCTAGTACTATTTTTTCCAATTGTATTGTTGGAAAACATCAAATGCCTTCTGTCTAAGTGAATGCCATGCCACACAACCTTTGTAGCTGATGAATACATAAAGAGTTGACCCATGGCACCTAGTCACAATGGATTCAAATATTTTTAGTATTTTGTTGATGATCACACAAGAAAAATTTGGACAAATATCTTGCAAACTAAAAATGAAGCATTTTCCTACTTCAAAGAGTTTTCCACTATTGTGAGAAAAGATATAAATCATTTAATTTGTGTATGCTCAAATTGAGAGGGGAATACAATAGCATAGAATTCCTCTACGTACTTGAAGAAAAATGGTATTCAACGTCAACTAACTGCAACATACACACCTTAGCAAAAAGTTGTTGAATAATGTAACAACATCAGAATGGCGATGGTATATAACATGTTGAAAGATACTCAATTAGGGCATGCATATTGGGTTAAAGCCATGTTTATAGCTTCTAAATTATACGCCAACCAAAGCATTTGATAGCATCATATGAGAAGCCTAGACAAGAGTAAAGTCATGGATCTCTCATCTTCGTCAATTTGGGAGCACAACATATATTTACATTCCTAAGCAACGAAGAAAGATCCTTGATGAAAAATCTGCAAAAAATATCCATCGTAGTTATTGTAGTGAGTCTAAGGCATGCCATCTCATAGATTCTACCACAATTAAGATATATATCAGTAGCGATGTCATTTTTAGGAGAAGGAAAGTTAGTTCCACCTGCCACGTTATCACCTACTCCACAGAGTTATCCTATTTTCAAGTTGGATGATTATGTTGATAGTCAATCTATCACAAATGTCACAACACCTCTCCTAAGTAGTCTACTAGTACCATTTGCGATGCAAAGCTAGTTGGCGTTCCAAACACTTCAATTTCAAGTCCAAGAGTGTAGCTTACAATGAGGTAAATCTAGCATTAATGAGTTCAAATGTTAATTATTTTGAACCATGTCATGTTTGGGAAGCACAAGAATCAAAGCCTTAAAAGAGGCTATGGATGCACTGTATCAATCTCTAATGTATAATAGAGACATAGGAACTTGTTGATTTACTACCTACTAGGAAAGCAATTATATGTAAATGGATATTCAAAATAAAGTATAAGGTAGATGGTAATATAGAATCTAAATAAATATATGGCTAGACTTGTAGCTAAACACTATGCCCCAAAAGAAGGGTTTAACTATGAGAAAACCTTCACTTCGACAACAAAACCTTAAAAACATCAAAATAATTTTTACTTAATTTGCACAAATTTGGATGGGAATTTTAACAAATGGATGTAAAAATTGCATCTCTTAATGAAGATCTTAAGGAGGTCTATATGCCCCAATCATAGGGATATGTTGCACCTCGTAAAGCAGAAAAGATTGATTTGCTGACATAAATTGGACTAGATATAAGTTTTGTTGTTAATTATCTTTCACAAATCATTCAATCACAAAAGATGTGTCATTGGAAAGTAGCAAAACACAATTTAAGGTATATCCATGGTATAATGAATCATGCAACTGATGTGTATTGATCTGTGTAGGCTCATGGCAACTAGTTTCTGGGATAATGAATGAATTTTTGTTTCTGGGATTGATTGTGTAACAGTTTTTTACCATCAACGTTTCAAATCATACTGCATGATCCATCATCAGAATGTAAGAGAACCAAGGAAAACAAAATGGTGGATCATGTAGTATGATCCAAAATGTTGATGGTAAAAAACTATTACACAATCAATCCCAGAAACAAAAATTCATTATTATGGATTGGGGAAATCTATATCACAGATAATGAATACAAATGAAACAAAGTTTATTTTGAAATTTGTATAAATAACTTTCTGTAATGCAAACAGGGGAGATAAATTTTGAAATGCTCATAAATCGTTATTCAAACATAACGTAACACAACTTTGATAATTATCTAAAAATAATCCACATAAAGCATTGAAACAAACACCCAGAGAATGGCAGCACAAAAATTTGATATTGCATTCATATGAAAAACCCAAAGATTCACATATTTTACATTGCCAAATAAAACCAAAATTATGTCTTTTCTCTATTCATTCCCCCCCCCCCCCCCCTTTCTATTTATAAGAACCATGCCCCTTTCTATTTACAAGAACCATGCTTGTATAACACTAACTACCCTTTCTAACAATGACATATACAAAAAGAAAATGAAATGGCTTTGCTTTTGTTATCAAGAAAACATAACATCCTAGATTCCATCTGGGTCCGCTTCTGTGTTTTCTTCATCTTCCACTCCATCCTCTTCATCCATGCTCACATGCAGTAGGTTGAGGAGGTCCACAATAAAGTCCAAGGCTCGTTCCACTTCAGCTAGTATAAAGCCAAATTCAGCATGGACCCTTTCTCCCTCAACCTCGAAAATGTCGCTCTAATAACGAGTGTGGTTGGTTCTCAAATCCCAAGCAACAGTGAACATACTAGAGATGATGTCAAATTGTTCCATTTCTACTTCTGTGAGATCAAGATGGAGCACCAGCTCGGTTTCTTTATTATTGTATCCCTTTTGAATAGGGATTCCCATCGCAATAGGAGAGTATTAGCAGCTAGTGTAACTTGCAAGATGATCATCACAGAATAAGGTGGTCAAAGAATGAATTTGCACTTCATTTATAACCGCTCCAATCAGCTCACTAAAGAGGGTGGTGCATGAGAAATTTAAACCTTGTACTTTGCCACCTCATGACAAGATGTGCTATACACCCAATTCAAAAAGATGTCTCTTTACATGATTACGCCAACATTACTTCATTAAATGCAAGGTAACATCATGATGATGGTGCTTTGAGAAACCCATCATCAGGGAGACACTTACTTCCTGAAGTTTTAAGCTTTGGTCAAAAGTTATCAATTTTGGGAAAGGGGTGACTAAGCGGCAATGTCACCAGGTCATGGGAACACAAAAGCGCTAAAGGTGTAGTTACGACTTGCGGGCTTTGTAAAATCTGCAATAATGCAATCACGTAGGGTTGTGACTTCAAAGAAAACAACGATCAAGCAACTTGAGGGATGTTGGGATTATTGAAGTGGAAAGTTTTGAAATTGGGGGGTGCATAAATTGTTGCTAACCCTGACTCTGAATGCGAATGAGGACTGGAAAGGGTGAAGCGAATCCAGAACTCAAGGAAAAGACAGCTTAGTGTCTTATCTATTGGGCGCAAAGTCAATGCAAGAAAGGACGAGTTGCAGAGGAAATGACGAGAAAACACATGACACAGAATTTGTTAATTTTTTTATCAAATTTATAGAAAATAGAAATTTCAAAATTTTAATCATTGTTCTCCAAATGTATGTGTAGATTCCATATGATATATTGTTGTAACTTGTCATAGCACTTATTGATTTCCATGTAATTCAAGTTAATCTTCCAATGAATATGTATATGATATAAAGAGGCATGTCTCCCGTAGAGACATGTCTCTTGTTAATATCCCAACTCACATTAGTTATTACTTTAACATGTATCACAAATGATATATGCTCAATGTATTATCATGATTATAATATATGACAATAATTTCTATATATATATATATATATGTATAATATATCTCAATATATAATATACATACATACATATATTATATATAGATAATGTGTATATATATACACTTAATAATTTATATGCTCCATGAAAACAATAATGAAGGATAGATATCAAATGTTTAAGGTTGATAGGCCATTTAAACATTTGATTTCATTGATCGGAATCATCCAATCAAAGCTACAAATAAACAACACAATGTACTATTGTTACCTCAAAGCAACATCAAGAGTATGGTATGTCCAAGAATATCAACCATAAGATATTCACCATACTCATATACTTTCTTGGTATGTGCACTGACATCGCATCTTATGATGTCTACCAGAGAAGATATATGTTAATGGTTTCTCCACTAATCCTACATCTCATAGTATGCAACATACCATATCTTAGTAATACAACTTATAGTAGTATGAACACTACTTAGTTACATAAGAGATATGCACTATCATGATCTCCACAAACATCATCCATATGACATCCATCATGATAGCAAGTTAAACTATTGTTAAGATTGTCACTATACAATAGTAACCACAAGTAAACCTTACTGAAAAAATTTCACCTCTTAAGAAGTTTTTACAATATCATGTAATAACACACATGATATCCACTTTGAACTATATCAGAGGGTAGATCCACCATGAATATACCCAGAGGGTGGAACAAGGGTTTTCACCTCAAACTTCTCTCTCACAGAGAAGGATGCACTAAGGTACATCTCAAGTAATCATTGATGTTGAGGCTTCCTCCTAGTAAGGACTCTGATCCATAACTCCAAGCTTGTCTTCAATAATGTACAAGCTTCACTTTGGCAAAAGGCTTTAAAGTATATATCAGTTGTCAAATCTTTAGGGATGATGTACTCTATATGAATAGCATTCCAAGTATCCATCTATGGTTTAGGCATTCACGTAAAGGCCTTTCAGTCTACACATGGAAGTTCATCTCATGAATCATAGTCCTCTGACTGCTACAATTTCCCGATCACTACAAAATCCATCTCGACATGGTCTACTCCCTCTGAATAAACATGGCCAAGATCTCAAAGCTCAACTAAAGCATATCCTCTATCTGCTCCCTTTGTCATAGAAGCATACCTTGATTCATAGAAACATGAGTGAATGTACTAACTGTGGATTTGTCCTTAGGCTTGGTAACTCCAAACATTAAAGCTAATAAGGTTCCCTTCTGAAACTTCAAGTGCATGAATCAACCTCCTTATTTCTTTGTCCAAGGTATCCTCTAATGAAATGTCAGGCTCCCTCTTGTTATAGAAGGGTACTCATAATCCCAATCATAGAAGATATATTTCTCCAATAGCCTAACTCTATCTAGCATAATCAACATATGACTAATGAATCTTAGATCCAGAACCAATTTAGAGCTATTGTCATAAGATTGAGTCCCGCACAATATTTTGGCAGCATGGCTAATGTACCATTCTTCTTTTCCTACAAGAACATCCTTAAAGACAAAAGATCAAGGCAAATATCTCTTATAGAACATATAGAAAAACAAATAGGAGGTTCACAACAAAGAACAAATAAAGATAACACTCAGAAAATACTTTATCTCATTATTTAGAAGCAAACACATATCAACATTCTTCCTAATGTAAGCTGCTCCAATGGTGATCATATCACCTTGGCAACTTAAGACTAATTTGAAGTCACTTTTATTCTTCCATAGTAGACAAATCCAATGTATGACATAATAATTAGTGATATGACAAGGGAACTTGCGACTCTGGAATGACCTCTCTCTCTCTCTCTCTCTCTCTCTCTCTCTCTCTCTCTCTTTATTTCTCTATTTAGTTCCATCCAATTCCAATGTTGTTCTATGCACCTCATCCTTCATAATATGGTTCTTGGTATCAAGAAGTTGAGCTCTCATTATAAGCTCCTATGTGGTCATTGAAGATGGCTCATATTAGGTGTAGCCTCTAAACTTCAAAATTATTTATTATTTCTCAAAAAGAGAGAGAAGATGGATGTGAATGTCTATCCTTGGCAATTTGTAATGAAGATCAAAACATTCTCTTCATCCAACTCTCCAAGTCAAATATGTAATGGGTTATGCCATATCCCAAACTTCAGTAGCAATTTATCATACAAGCATTAGTATTTACCCTTCAGACATCACATTGCCAATATATTGCAAATATATTTCTTACTATATTTTGTAGTAAACTCATTTAACATAAGATCATGTCTTATGCTTTACCATCTGAATCTTGATGTGAATTTCACAGGGCTGCGGGAAACTGCTTGTCATGACCATTGTGATCTATGATAAGTGTGTGATGATTATTGTTGTGTTTCTCTGCCGAAGACATATATATATATATATATATTTATTTATTTATTTATTTATTTATTTATATCGATCTATGTATTTGTAATGATATTGCATAGATAATTAGCATTCTACAATATATTCACCAATCATGGGATCCCACTTCAAATATTCTTGAATTGCTACTACTGTTGTGGCTTGGACTAGTTCAGCAACGGTGTTGCTTGTTATAAGGATTATCAATCCTTGTAGTCCTTAGTCATCCACTCACATTTTCCTGAGTCTTCACCCATGGCCATGGGCGCCTAACGGAGTATCCAACTATATAATTTATCTTGTGTTTACATGATTTTCCTTCACATAAAATCAATATGTGACGAGCACAAAGCCTGCTTCATCCAGCTACCTGGCCACTTTCTATATCATTTCATAAATTTCCTCTCAAAATGGATTCCATGTGTTTTCTCCAACAAATGCATAAAGCATGATTTGTATTTGAGTCCCATGTCCATCATTTTCTTGTCTTTACTAGACCTGTCCACCTATTTTCTGCAACATATACTTGGTCTTTGTCATGGATCACTATCTCTAATCTGCAATGTGTATTTTGCTTCAATGCTACTGTTGATTCCAACTATCCCAATTGCTACGTTGATTCCAACTATCCCAATTATTTATCATGGGCATATCGTTGTTCTTATTAGCAATATTGCTATTGCATATGATGTTTCTTTCCAACATTCATGAGTAATTTCATAGACTCAAACCTACTACCATCTTTAAAGGTATACAAAGTCTATATCAGCATTGGCTCCTTCAGAAAATATTGGCTATCAATATTTTTGCATATTAATGAAGAATCACAGACTTTATAAAATGAGGAAGTCTGGTGTGAAAATGTATATATATTGCACTGATAGTAAATTTCTTTGATAATAAAAGACCCATCTTATATTATAGTGCCCAAGAGAAATAAATGCTTTAGTCTCAATGTATTCCATAAGAAATATGTACAGTGCTATTCCTAATGACTTGTCTATATCAAGTGGTACATTTTATCTGAGTTTATTGCTTTATAAACTTTACTTAGTGATCACTAGTTATGTCATTTCTTTCTCCAGTGCCAAGCACTGATAACTTCACTATATTTGTTGTCTTCAACATAATCTTTACCGTTTCTTTATATGCACTTTAATATATTTTGTTTAATATGTATGATGTAGACAATGTTTTCAGCTCCACATATTTATATTTGCACCATTAATCACAGCATCAATGGTACATGTTTTTCCAACCATTCCTTAAAACTTCTCCATTCTCTCAAGACGGTTTCATGCTCAAGCAAAACAAAATCGACGTAAATAAAGCTGAAATCTACAACCACCTTTATAAATATTCCCCTTGTTACACCAAAGTGGGAGCTTTATGATGGTAATTTCATCCCAATGAAAAGGAATGAAATGATTGTAGGAAGCACACAAGATAAAAAAATCCCTCAAAGCATTAGTTGAAAAAAATAAGATGAGCATAGAGAAATGGGAGTTTCATAGCACCAGATTTAAACCATTATTAGCATTGATAACACCATTTACTAATTAAATCTACATACGATAGATCACAATTATTAGTCAGAGTGACATATCGCTTCTATAGTGGATTTCTTGATGTATTATATCTCGCTGAGTCCATTATGCTAAATTAAATAATAATCTATAACCGCTCAATATGATATGACCCCTTCATAAATTTCAATTATTGTTTTGAATCCCTTACTATTTCTACTCTGCACATCAATGCATCTCAATGGAGCAACATCATTGGTTACTGTTGAGACTTAAGTGGTAAGCATTGCCAAATCTATCTTGAACAGTGGTTTTAGTTGTTCACAGTTCTGCCTCAGATCTCGCCATCACTCTATAAGTAGAACTATGTCATTTATTTTTAATGTAAAGTCCTTGATAAATGAATCAATGGTTATTGTATATTTACAATGTCTGAAAGCCAAGCCACTACCATTTCTTCTAACATGTCTGCAAATATCTCTATTCTTTCATGGCATCAGAAAACAATATCTCCAAATACTTTGTAATATTTAGAGTGGCCATGATATTAGTTCTCCTTCCATTAAAACTGCCTCAGAAGACTGACCTGCTTTGTCACCATGTTTAAAAAATATCAGATTTATAGGAAATAGGAATTTCAAAATTTTAATCATTGGTCTCCAAATATATGTGTAGATTTCATATGATATGTTGCTGCTCTAACTTGTAATATCAGTTATTGATTTCCGTGTGTTTCAAGTTAATCTTCCAATGAATATGTATATGATATGCCAGATTCCTCCATGTCTCCCCTAGAGATACGTCTCTTGTTAATATCTTAACTTGCATTAGTTATTGCTTTAACATGTATCACAGATGATATTTGCTCAATGTACTATCATGATTATAATATATGATAATAATATATATATATATATAATAATTTATTATCAATAACAATAATGCTCCATGATAATAATAGTGAAGGATAGATGTCAAATGTTTAAGGCCAATAGGCCATTCAAACATTTGATTTCATCAATTGGAATATTCCGATCTAAGCTACAATTATTAACAAAACCAAAATGAAGCACACCAAAAGGCATATGAACAAATTTACAGAAAGGATAAGAGGTTTACCTTCATGCGAACCCATTTACAAGCTGTGAGAAAAATGACCCTTTCCTCCATAGGTGCCTGTATTCATCCAGTAAGCTTTGTAGAAGGGACTCACCAAAGATGGATTTCATATCACTTGTAATGCCCATGCCGAACCATTTATTGTGAAGAGCCTTCAATTGCTTACCTTATGCTCATCAACAATAAGGTAGCCTGTAAATGAGTAGAAACCGGCCATTTCTACGAGGGGAGCACTTCTTTCCTCAATTGAAAAAAAATTGAAGACATGGAATCCTGCTTTCATCATTTCTCCAGTGCATGAGTCACCCAAACTTTTTGGTTCTACCAGAAAGAAGCTCTTTTCAGCAAGAGGATTATCAATGATTGCAAACCTGATAAGCACAACAGAGCTAACAAGAGCATCTCGGACACCATTCAGCGAAAACTCGACGGACCCGTATTCTTTCTGAACCTATTTTTCAGTATTAAGGTTGTCAGTATTAAGGTTGGCCATTAATCTAATTATGCTACTTTCTCCAAGCATGGGGTCGAGTTGCTCAAAAGAGGGAGGAGATATGTCATTTCTCTCATTTCCTAGGTAAGAGCACTCCCAAAAAGAGAAATCTCCTCTTTGGGTGCTCTAGATTTCTTCTTGTGGCTCTTTCTTTGTGGTGTTTGTAAGAGAGAGGTGAGCACACAATTGGCTTCTCAACATGACTATAGGAAACCTTATCCGAGAATTTGGGTTTCCATGATTCAAGGTCTTGTAGGTAGCAGAGTCTTTGCTTTAAGCATTTCAAGAGCGAGGCTGATTGATAATCCTCAAAAAGCTGCAAAATTTAGGCTCTTGGCTTCAATTATGCTCTCTTTTAATGTGTTCTAACATTACTAAAGCACCTTATCAATTATACTACTGATCTCTTCAGTAGTTTAAATCCCTCACGTAAGATATGCAATGAATGATAAACCAGTGCACTTTTAACCAAAAAGCGAAGGAAGCAAACATGCACATCAAGTAATAAAATAAAATATCTCTAAACCAGATAATGAATATGAATGAAACAAAGTTCCTTTACAATGTTTACATATAACTTTCCATAATGCAAACAGGGGAGATAAATCTTGAAATGCTCATCAATCATTATTCAAAGATAACATAACACACAACTTTGATAACTGTCTAATAATAATTCACACAAAGCATTGAAACAGGGGCCTAGAGAGTAACAGCGCAAAATTTCAATATTGCATTCATATGAAAAAACAAAAAAGATCAGTCTTTTACATTGGCAGATTAAACCAAATTATGCCTTTTCTCTATTCATTCCCCCCTCCCCCCTTTCTATTTACAAGAACCGTGCTTATATAACACTAACTACCCTTTCTGATGGCAACAGTTATAAAAAGAAAATGGAAAAAGCTTTGTTTCCATTATCAAGAAAAGATAATGTCCTAGATTCTATCTAGATCCACTTCCACATTTTATTCATCTTCCACTCGTTCCTCTTTATCCACATTCACATGCAGCAAGTTAAGGATGTCTACCATAAAGTCCAAGGCTTGTTCTTCTTCCACTTTGGCCAGTATAAAGACAAATTCACACAGTCCCTTTCTCCCTCCAGCTTGAAAATGTTGCTCTCATAACAAGGGTAGATGATTCTCAAATCCCAAGCAGCAATTTACATGCTGGAGATATGTCAATTGGTTCCATTTCTGCTTCTATGAGATCAGGCTGCAACACAAGCTAGGGTTCTTCATTATAGTATCCCTCTACAATAGGAATCCTCATCTCAACAAGAGAGAATTAGCAGTTGGCATAACTTGCAAGATTATCATTAAAGAATAAGGTAGTTGAAGAATGAATTTGTACTTCATTTATAACCACTCCAATTAGCTTATTAAAGAGGGTTGTACATGAGAAATCTAAACCTTGTACTTCACCACCTCATAACAAGATGTGCTTTACACCCAATTCAAAAAGATGTTCTTTTACAAGATTATGCCAGGATTGCTTCATTAAATGCAAGGTAACATCATGATGACTATGCTTTGAGAAACCCACCATTGAGCAGATGCTTACTTCCCAAAGTTTTGAAGCTTTGGTTGGAAATTATCAATTTCAAGAAAGGGGCAACTGGGTGACAATGTCGCTAGGTCATGGGAACAGGAAAGCACTGAAGGTGCAGTCACGTCTTGCAGGCTTCGTAGAATCCGCAATTATCTAATTGCACAGGTTGTGACCTTAGAGAAAACAGCAATTAGGCAACTTGAGGGATGTTGGGATTTGCGAAGTGAAAAGTTTGAAATAGGGGGTGCATAAACTGCGACTAACACTTGCTACTAAGTTTGAAAGTTCTGAAGAGTTTACAAAAAAATCTCTAGTACCACCAAAAATAATGTACAGCAGATGCAGCAAAAACTATGGAGGCAAAAGGCAAATTATCAATAGGACCTTCACTAGATGTTCATGATACTGTTCCTCATAAAATATTAAAAGAAATTTGTAAACACTGTGATGTGCATTGAACTCATCATTAGATGTGGCCAAGTACTGGACACTTGAAAACAGAGACAAAAAACTAAGAACATTTAATATATCTTCATCCTCGTTTTACTTTTAATAAAAGTTTGAAATGAACATTTTAAGCACAAAAAGAATCTGAAATTTTGTCCACCTCAGAACCACGTGTGCTGCAGTGGGAGCTCACTGCAAACATGTCCACCTATCATTAACTATACTCCCCTATCTCATTTTACTCGTCTGGAAATTAAAATTGACTTTTAGAGAAATAAATAAAAATGTGACTAAGCAATAGAAAAAAATACAAAATCTGATTTAAATGATCTTAAACGTCAATTTTCTCCACTGTCTATGGCATTTGTTTTAATATTCTATTTGCAATGGCTAATGAAACTTAAAATCTCAAATAGATCTGGCAATTGACATTCTCAATACCTTATCTTCCTAATGGACAATTGAAGCAGCATGTTTCTCATGATTTTTTTCTGCCACAACATTTAACAAATTTGTAATATTCACTTTTTCCTTTCTTTTCTACATTTAGAAAAACAGTGCACAGACTCAAATGCGCAGTGCTGAATAAACCATATAATTTGATTGAAAAGGCCAAATTTGAAAAAGAAGGGGAGAATGCTTAAATTTAATTTAATTATAACATATTAATTGCCAAAACAAGAGATAAATCTTTGTGTGTGTCCATTAAACAGATATTTTCCTTGCAGAGTGGAAGGTAGATCTAGTAAATTGCTAAGATGGGATTTTATTTCAGGTTGAGCCATGAGTTCGAAAATTAATTAATTAATAATTGACTTGTGAAATGGGGCTTAATATACCAATTTGGCACCTCGATGGGCTATTAAAAAAGGTCCTCCGCCTGGAATCTTTAAATAAATTAACCCCATTTATCATGTTCCTCAAAAGAATTCTGAAGATCAAATTTGTAGTCCCTACTCGAACGCAGAGCGGTGGCGTTTTGTCTTGCCAACTGGGTGGGAGTAAGATATGTGAGCTCCTGTGCGCGTTTGAGCCTGCGTTCCTGCGAGGATTTCTTCTTCGCTGCCCGTTTTTCTTGCCTCTGCGACGCCTTCTTCTTCTTCCCGTTGCCAGCCATTTCACTGATATCTATACAGCGATCTACAGCAGGAATCCTATGCCCGCATATGTTCGCACAAATTGGAAATTTTCCAGATTCGTTTGAGTAAAAGCGATGTGATTTTGAGAGAGTCCAGCTACCGAGTCAATCTTTAAATCGCTTTTGAGTGACTTGAATGAGAACTTAAGAAACGGCGCCCGATTCGGTGGAGTCAAAAGTCAATCTTTAAATCTGATAATCATAGTGTGTAATTAATCATTATTTTCTTATGGAGGACAATTATTCTATACTTCGATTGACCTTGAGATTTATATATTTTTATTATTAGATATTAATGCATTTTCTTAATTTAATTAATGTCAAAATATCAACTAATCATTATTCAAAATGAGACATCGTTAGATAAAAATAAAAATAGGCAATGCAATAGTAAATGTAAACTTAATTACAAATGCAAACTTGTCAAAAAGTGTTAACTTGCGACGTGCCCATCAAAACCCTAACTTGTTTTATTCAAATATCAACAATGGGTAGGCTAGGTGCTCAAATTGTTTCAATGCCCTAGCTCATCTCACAAACAATTCATGTGGAGCAAATATCAATCCAAGATTCACAAATCAAGACAAAAATGTTAGAACCCCAGAAGCTAGAAATTTCCCCTCATAACTCCAAGGCATATAGGTCCCCACTTGGCTAGAAGAAAGAGATGTTGATCACACATTCGAAGCAAGGGAAACCTTTGACTACAAATGTTGGGGTCCAACATCGCTATGCTGATGAAAATAGTTGGATTATCATGCATACTCATTAAGTGATGAAAGCCCTTATCCCTATGAATAAGATGGATAAGAGGAAAATGTGGATAATCCCTATTACTAGTGAAATTCAACAAGAGGTGATAGGGGCAAATAGGGTTTCACTAGGATACCCTAGATTAGATTCATCCTCAATGGATAGGGCATGTAATACACCCAATATATCCTCGATTTTATTTAAACCTGGCTCAAAGAGTGTAAGGGAGGTAAAGAAAAACAAGCTTGCAATGGGAAAAATCTCATCTCATCAAAGGTTTGGAATCATCAATCTCAAATATGGGGTTCCTAATAATGATGTATATAACAAAGCTTATCTGCAAAAACCCTTGAAGATATTGAACAAGGGTAATCTACATTATATATCTCAAGACCATAGAAAGCCCATGGTTTCTACATTTGGCAAATTAGGGAGTGAGAAATGTCCTATCCCTAAGATGGAGTGCAACATTGTGATTATGAGCAATGGATACTCAAACAATCTCTAGGATTATTGCAAGGATCATGGAGTTTATGCTATATGGGGTGGTCATCTAATTTTGATTTCTCCAAATGGTTGCTAAAGTCATACAAGGACTAGGTAAGTATTACTGGCCTCAATAATGTTTTTTTTGCCATTAATTGTTAAGATATTTCCTTAAAAGAAAAATTTATAAAAGGTCTAACTATTTTATCTAAAGGTTTTTCTATAACAATAAAAAAATGGTCTCCTAATTTTGACCCTCTCAGGTTAAACTCTCAGTAGTTTTAAGATGGATTAACATTCATCTTTCTAGTTTACAGTAATATTCGAAGGATTAAAGGAAGATTTCATGAATTTTGATAATGTCAAAATATTGGTTGATTATTTCACAATCCAGGAATTGAAACCAATTAAATTAATTACAAATAACTCTTTATACATTTTAAAATTAGAATTTTATTCTAGCACAATCAAAAGTAAAATTATTTTCAAAAACCCTAGGGTAACATCTAAATATTATGATAATAGCAATATGAACTCGGTAGTTATCAAACCTAAGGTAAATAATAACTTAACTATCAAACTAAATTTTGAGATTAAAGGCTTTCGATTCACCACTTAGGAAATAATAACAAACTAGGTATTCTCCCCTCTATAGATATCAAAAAAGGGGAAATTGTAGAGGTCAATAAAGATTATAAGAATGTACCCAATATTAATAACAAGAATGAGGGTAGTAATAACCTCATTAAGGTTATGAATCTCAACTCAAAGCAATGAGTCCTCCTAGCAATACAAACGATAACCTAAGTTGTATTCCACTTATTAACCTTGAAACCACAGAGGTAGGTCATATGCTTCCCTTTGTTTCCCAAATAGATAAAGATTTATTAGATCACTCTTTCATGGACCTCAATCTCTATATCACTCCCTCAACTCCATTTTTTAGCAACATATCTAATGAATTGTAATACCTACCCCTACTTGACTTTTCTGTTGTATTGTCAGATTCTTTTAGGCCAATTTTCTGATTGTGTTTTATGATTATCACCACTTGGTTACCAGATTAGATTAGATGTATTTCATACTCAGTTTATATATGTGATGAGTTACTTAGTTATTCAAGTGTTTATGATTGTTTTGATAATGATTCATGTATGTTTATTTAATAACTTTCAATCATTTCATGATGTTAGTTAGAGGAATGATTTATATGCAGTTCCTATGGATACTTACCCCATACTTGCATGTGTATGGTGTACATGTATGTTTTACTTTATGATTGACATTCCTGATGTGGTTGAGGGAGGGAGTCGTAGTCACTTGTTAGTCAAGATCTACACGATGTACCATGTTGGGTGGATATTTTGCAACCACAATTTTGGGTAAAAATCAAGTCGCAAAATAGGATGACCAACCATGACATGTTAGACAAAGTCTCTCCTACCTTAAAGGGAAGGCTCCCCCTTCTCACTATTCGTTGGATCAACTCAAGGTAAGCAAGAAGCCAAGAGATTTTATAAAATGGGTGTTACCAATATCCTTTCTTCTTATCTTTCAAGAAAAAATCCACTTATTCATGGAGCAAGTAACGAGCAGGGTGAATCTCTAACTACACTTCTATCAAGAGCTGGAAACAGCGATACTGATAAACCTTCACTAACTCAAAGGCTAGCTAAAAATGTACCGGTTTAGCTCTAAGTCCGGTCATACTTCTATATGGAAAAGCTTTAAAATTAGGGCACAAAGACTCCTAAAAGTAAGAATAATTTAACTATTTTGAGAATTAAAAAAGAAGTATATGCTACAGACAAAGCTACTAGCTATATATTTCCACAACCACTCCCAGTCAAAGCTTTGGCTCTGATTGTTTCTTAAATCAATATGCTCTTTTATTGAACATACAATAATAACATGAATCAAGACAATAGGCACAAATTATAGTCAAAGCTTCTAATTTTCTCTATCACAATTGCTTCTAGATAAAGCTTTGAATCCAACTGCTTATTTTATTCACTTTTCTCTCAAATTTGTACTACACAATCAAAGTTATGCTTGCACAAATGTGGCAGAGCTTTCTTGCATACAACAAAATATGATTTTTGCAATGAGGGGGCACTCCTTTATATAGGTATAGGAGTTGAGAAAAAAGTGGAGGAAAAAGTGGGAGCAACTCAACCAAATTTGACCTAGTCTAACTAAAAGAGAAATTGCAAGGTTACATGCAATTGCACGTGCAACTTGCATTACATCTTTTAACATACATGTAACTTGCATTACATGTAATTACATTTTTTCATGTCATGCATCCTCTCCAACTACAAATATGAAAGAAGAAGAAAGAAGACAGAAAAGAAGGAAACAATCCTAGGGATTGTTTTGAAGGGCCTTGTACTTTGACGATGCAATCTCGGATGATCACAGGATCATAAATTCTTGTACTTTGTACCACTACATTCACCTTGATAACCATGGTGTTGTGTCTTGTGATAACCTCTAACTTTGATGAATTGTCCATTTTCATTTGAAAACTTGATGTGATCTAGCTTTTCTCACTTAAGTTGTCATCTATTCTCCTTTGTATATCAACACAAATTGGAATCTCTGACACTTTGAAAACCTTCTCGATGGTATCCAAATGTAAATTTGGAACAACTTTCTATTAGCACCTTTAACTCCTTTTCTTTTGAAGTAAAGTGCTTGGTGCATGAGAATGCGTTGAAACATGAAACTGGAATGCATGGGAATGCATGTCAATGAAGAATCTTGACTTTAACAATTGACTTGGGCTTTCAAGATGTCATTACACGAAAAGTGGACTACATGTAAATGCAACATGCAATTGGGGATGGAAAGTGAGATGAAATGTGAATGCAGATGATGGATGCACCTTACATGTAAATGTGAATGACGGATGAGATGCAAAGCATGGAAATATGTGGAAACATGTAATTGCTCATTAAGGCATGAATGCATTTGGAGGGATGGAAATGTAAAATGGAAGAGGGATAATGAACTTTATAGTCGTCTTTGATGAAAAGGAGAAATCAAAGTACATGGTAAATGAAAATGACCTCTTTTTTACTTTTCAAAAAGTGACTTTTAGTCAAAATCATACCTTTGAGATGTTATTACACATAAGACTTTTAATGTAACGTGTCATGTGAATCGATGCGAAAAGTGAGATGAGTGAAAATGGAAGTGGAAGATGAGATTACATACATGTGTGAATGGTGAATGAGATGGAAAGCATGTAATCACATTTGTCGGATGAAATGTGAAGTGTTGTGACATGGAAAATGGAAGTTGAATGTGATGATGCTTTCGCATGAAGTGAAGAAACAACAAGTTCCTAGGAAAGAACTTGTAACTTCTCTAGAGTGGAGAAAATCAACAAGTAAGCAAAAAGCACAAAAACTCAAAAGAAAAGCATATCGTTGGAGAGTGATTCAAACATGTCAACATGCAATACACTTCAACACACAAATTCAAATTGGGAAATTGTGAAAAATCTAAAAATAAGAAAAAATAATAATTTCTTCATTTTTAAAGGAAAAATGCACTTTCCATGGCATTTATTTTCAACAACTAGCAATCATCAAACAATAATATGCATGGAAATAGCAAGATAAGCATGAATTAGTGAGGAAGTTTGAAAATGTCCACTTACTTTGAGGTTAAAGAGCCAAAATAGCAAGTTTTATAGACTTGAAGACCAATTCTTCTTCAAATCCGGATTTTCAAACAACTTTTTGACTTTTTTCGTACTTGCATTTAACAAAAATTAATGAGCAATAAAGGATTCACTAGTACATTTGAGACCATTTTTTGACCATTATTGGTCAAAATTTTGACCCAATTTTCGACCAAAATTCAACCAAATTCGACCAACCCATTGGTCAGAATTTTTCTGGTTGAAATTTTGACCAATACATTGGTCGAAAAACCTCCATAGCCATGGTGCAAGTTCTGCCAGGAATTGGTCAAAATTTTGACCAATGAAGGTAGAAAATTTTGACCAGTAAAGGTAGAAATTTCAACCAATGAAGGAAAAAAATTTTGACCAATAAAGGTAGAAATTTCAACCAATGAAGGTCAAAATTTTTGACCAATAAAGGTAGAAATTTTGACCAATGAAGGTCAAAAATTTTGACCAATGAAGGTAGAAATTTCGACCAATGAAGGTAGAAATTTCTACCAACAGGTAGGTGTAAATTTTTTTTTAAGCATTCTATAAAACAGTCACATGCCTTGCGTATGATATGACATTTTGCATGCATCTTGCACTCTCATCCGGCTGATGGTGGATTACAGAGAGTGATCTAAAACCATGACGCTAAAAAACACACACAATCAAATCCAAAATGAACTTGCATTACAAATGGATTGTGGAAATTTGATATTGTTAATTTTGCATGCATGTCTACCAGGACAAATATATGTTTAAGTTGTGATTGTCCTGGTAGACATGCATGCAATTTTACCAATATCAGATTTCCACAATCCATTTGTAGTGCAAGTTCATTTTGGATTTGATTGTGTGTTTTTTAGCATCATGGTTTCAGATCACTCTACATAATCCATCATTAGCTGGATGAGAGAGAGTGCAGGATGCATGCAAAATGTCATATCATACGCAAGGCATGTGAACTGTTTTACAGAATGCCTAAAAAACATTGACAGTAACTAATATGAAAAATATATAATTAGTTATATGATTGAGACAAATCATGTACCAGTGAGTTGGTCAAAATTTTGACCAAAAAAAATTTGACCAATGGGTTGGTCAAATTTGGTCAAAAATTTGATCAATGAAGGTCAAAAAATGAACCCAAATGCACTAGTGCAAGTATGCTCCCCAAGTTGACTCTTTGAGTTCGATCATCAAGTCACCTCACCAAAGTGCCTCATCAAGGTTAGTCTTTAGGTCCACTCATCGAGCTTGCTCACCAAGTCAGCTCGCCATGTCACGTCTCTAAGTGGCCTCGCTAAGTCGGCTCGCCAACTTGCCCCACCAAGTTGCCACTTTAAGCCCACTCACCATGTTAGATCGTCAGGCCAACTCCCCAAGTCAGCTCGCCAAGCTAACAATTGAAGTATGCTCACCAAGTCGACTCTCTAAGTTCACTCATCAAGTTCGCCCCCTAGGCCAACTCTCCAGGTCAGCTCACCAAGTCACCCCCACCCGGTCACCTCAATGAGTTGACTCATTAAGTCAGCTCATGAAGTCAACTCACCCAGTGGTTTTACCACCTTGCCCCAACAAGTGGGCTCACTCAGTGTGCTTACAAAGTTGCCCCATAAAGTTGCTTCTCTAAGCTCGCTCACCATGTAAACTCACTTGGTCGGCACACCAAGTTGACACTTTAAGTTTTCTCATCAAGTCACCCAACCAAAGCGCCTCATCAAGGTCAGTCTTTAAGTACACTTAGTAGGTCGGCTCACCAAGTCACTTCACGAAGTTGCCTCACCAAGTGGCCTTGATAAGTCAACTCACCAACTTGCACCACCAAGTTGCCACTTTAAGTCGACTCACCATATCAGCTTGCCAGGTCGACTCTCATAGTCAGCTTGCCAAGCTGACAATTCAAGTACGCTCACCAAGTTCACCCCCTAGGTCAACTCTCCAAGTCAGCCCACCAAGTTACCCCCACCGAGTCACCTCAACGAGTTGACTCTTTAAGTCAGCTCACCAAGTCTACTATTCAAGTACACATGCCAAGTCAGCTCGCCAAGCCTACCAAGTCACGTCACCAAGTCGATTGTTCGAGTACACTCACAAAGTTGACTCTTTAAGGTTGGCTCGCCAAGCCAACCCACCAATTCATGTTGCCAAGTCACCTCACCAAGTCGGCTCGCCAACATGTCCCACCAAGTCCCCAAGTCTGCTCGCCAAGCTGACAATTCAATTGCGCTCACCAAGTCAACTCTAAGTTTTCTCGCCAAGCCCATCCCCTAGGTCAACTCTCCAGGTTAGCTCACCAAGTCACTCCCACCCAGTCACCTCAATGAGTTGACTCTTTCAGTCAGCTCACCAAGTCTACTGTTCAAGTACGCACGCTAGGTCGGCTCGCGAAGCCAACCCACCAAGTCATGTCACCAAGTCGATTGTTCGAGTACGCTCACAAAGTTGACTCTTTAAGTTCGCTCATCAAGTCACCCCACCAAAGCACCTCATCAAGGTCAGTCTTTAAGTTTGCTCACCAAGTTAGCTCGCCAAGTCGCCGCACCAAGTTGACTCACCTCTCGCCTCACCAAGTGGACTTGCTAAGTCAGCTCGCCAACTTGCCCCACCAAGTCGACTGTTCAAGTATGCTCACCAAGTTGACTCTTTCAGTTCGGTCATCAAGTCACCCCACCAAAGTGCCTCATCAAGGTCAGTCTTTAGGTCCACTCATCGAGCTTGCTCACCAAGTCAGCTCACCATGTCGTGTCTCTAAGTGGCCTCGTTAAGTCGGCTCACCAACTTGCCCCACCAAGTTGCCACTTTAAGCCCACTCACCATGTTAGATCGCCAGGCCGGCTCCCCAAGTCAGCTTGCCAAGCTGACAATTGAAGTATGCTCACCAAGTCAACTCTCTAAGTTCACTCACCAAGTCCGCCCCCCAGGCCAACTCTCTAGGTCAGCTCACCAAGTCACCCCCACTTGCCCCACCAACTCGCCACTTTAAGTCGACTCGCCATGTCAGCTCGCCAGGTCGACTCCCCTAGTCAGCTTGCTAAGCCAACAATTCAAGTACGCTCACCAAGTGGATTCTTTATGTTCGCTCACCAAGTCCACCCCCTAGGTCAGCTCACCAAGTCACCCCCACCCAGTGCTTATTGTGAACAAACCAATCTGGATCATAAGAGAAGTGATTAGAGATTATTATGAAAGGGTGTGACTGAAAAGAGAGATAACTCACGTCATTTACAACATGACTAATCATTTCTAATGAAAGCTGTAAAAAGGTAGTTCTATCATTCAACTCAAGATGATTGGAAGAACTTATTATATTTTGTATCTCACAATGATCACTCTGTAAGAGAGCATATTGCCTTTGGCACCCATTCACTACAGGCATATAAAGTCTACCATCAGAAATGGCATCATCTTTGAGTATATTTATATTGTCATATCAGACAACTTATCACAATATTTAGAGCATAATTATAAAGTTATATTAGAGACGGCCTGCATATTTGCAAATTCTTACTTGTATATCAGACACAATGAATAGTACAAGGTACTGAGAATTTCCTTAGTCATTGCATGTAATTTCCTGTATATCAGAAATAGCAAATATATATCATCTTGATTGTTATGCAATCATAATTATTTTGATCTGAACCATACTATATATGCATTTGGAATTAAGAATCATTCAAATATTACTTTAATACAAGAAACTGTTTCTATATTCATTGAATTGTGAAGAATTCAAGTAGTATCTCGTAATCAGAAACATAAGGAAATTACAACCACCAAATTATGTGACTGAGAAGTGAGTCTGTAGAGTCTGCAGTTGCTCATTTTACTAAAGACATCATTTTCCTAAGAAGCTTTACCCCAGTGACGAATTGATACTCCAATGACACATACTCACAACCACTAGTTTTTTATCCACCAAGGTCCCTGCCAATATTTGAAGGTTGCATATGATGCATGACTACTACTAGGATTTTCTCCACAAAAAGAAATTCATGCTATCATAAAAGCTATTGTCTAGTAACATCCTGGCAAATATCGTGCCTCTAAATTTCTAATGATGTCTATATATGTCGGATCCCAATTGTGACAGTCGCAAATAACACATTACATATCTTCCTAGAATGTTCTTGATAGGAAGACATCCCCTGTTTTAAAATAAGACAAATCAGAGTCAGTCCATTTAAAAGTCAGATATACAAATATAGGTGGCACACAATCTATTCGAAACTTAAGGTTCCACTCTACTTACCAAACATGAGAGTCACAGTTGTTATTCCGGTTATCGCCCATCATGAAAACATAGCCATGAGGCACATGCTGCAAATGGATATAACATGAAATGTAGAGATTTTAGTTAACTTTATTGATCATGTAATCAATGAATAACAAAAGGATATGTGATGTGTGAAACCTCTATCTTTATGGATATTGTAACTTTAATTCCCATATGAGTATTGTTTCCAGTGTATCAAATTATGTTAATTTATCAGGATTCAACTACCTAGAGGGTTTGAGTCAAAACTTATACATTTAGCATATTTTGCAGCAAGACCATTGTCTTCTACACCCAATATGTTCCCAGCATTCAATGGCACAATTTCCTGAAATCTGTAAAGAAAAGAAAGAAAACTAGATGTTTAATGTTTACAACTATGAACACTTCAAAGAAATATAATAACATGTCAATGCCCCTTATTTGTGAGAATTCATCTAGTAGATTAATTACCACTCTGAGCATGGATGAAAATGCTGATTTGAATGTTTATGTACACTTATTAAGTTTTAATGTAAAGACCTTATTCATGCCAAAATTTAAATGAAAATTGATTAGGATAGAAGGATTTTAATGAGTTCCAGACTAAGGAAAAAGGCACTGGTACAGGGAGAGCCATCTTGCACCTTCTGAGACATGTTTTGAAGACAAACACATCTCTGGTATGAGATATGTCTCCATTAATTTTTAGAAATTGAAGAATTTTGCAATACAAGTTAAAAGCAAAAAAGAGCAAATAAATAAAACAAGAATATATAATGTTTCAAGCTGATAATTTGAATGATACAAAAATCCATGTAAAGTTATAGCGATCAAGTATACACCTTTTAAGAGGGACATAAACAATTTTATGACTGATCCTTTGTTAGAGAGAACCTTCACTATTAGCATTCTTGTATGACTAATATACTATTCTTATTTTCAAAGTTCTATACCATGGAATTTTCAAAAATTGTTAATTATTATTTTTTAAATACCTCCAAGTCTATGGAAAAGAAATTTAAAAATAAATAAACCCTCCAAACAATATTTTTCTTTAAATTGCTTCCACCTCTGAGATTTGAATATTGATTATTAGATAAGTTCAAGAGATACTAACCAATGTTAGATGCCAAATAGATGATCGCCATAGTAACATCCCATTTTTCTCCTTCTTTATAAAGAGGTTGGTTTTTCTGAAGATCGCCTAGGAATTCCTTGGGTGAAAGTATGTCCATTCCAGGAATACCTTCAATTGGACCAGATGCAATACCATTTACACGTATTCCATAATCTGTCCCCCACTCTAAAGCCATAGATCTTGTAAGACTATCAGCAACTGCATGTAAAAAAAACAAAACTTTGCTAGATAACTTCTTTTAATTATTATGTATGTAAAATGACTCTCATGTTTATGCTGAAACATTTAAATTTATTAAATAGTTAATTCAAATCTTAATCCAAGAAGAATATAATGATTAAAAATGAACCTTTGCAGCAGAGACATGAATTTGATACCAGAAAGTTGAGGTACTGTATTGTAGCACTTAAGTTTAAAATAACACCAGCCTCTGAAGGAGGCTTTCCAATTCCACCTTCCCTCAAATACTTCAATGCTACTTGAATCATTGTAAATGTGCCAACAACATCAATATCCAATACTACAACCACATGTAATTTATCTAACTTCATGCCATAGTTAGGGAGAAAAGCTAAAACATCTGAAAAGAGTTGACAAAAAATTAGCACTTCCTCCATTGACATACGTCATAATGAACTAAAAAGTATGAGTCATCTACACCCTTCAAAAATAAGTCCTTGAGAAATTATGCTTCAACAGAGAGATCAATTCAAACATCCAAGTGACTTGGCACTATTCCACAGAACATCAATGTAAAAGCTTAACTATGGAGTTTCCTCCATGGTTTAAACCACTCTACTTGGAATCCCATTTGCAAAACCTACAACAAGTGGTGTGCCTTATGAACCATTCATTAGAAAGCCCCTTGAGCTCATCAATAGATAAGCCTAAGAAATAGATTTGGATAGCCAATTCAGTTTCATAAATGCTCTTGGAGACTGCACGTTGATGACAAATCATACACAAAAGCATTATAGTACAGACTATTGTAATATGCAGCCAACCAGAGGGCCCTATACTATGCCCCATATCCTTCAAAATGTACAAAAAAATTGGGTTTCATGATCATGTCAAACATACAATATCGAAGGAATGTTCTGTAAATAATCTATAAACAGTATCCTTCCAAAACCAAGGGGAGGTGCATGCCTTGGAAACTGTTTACACTTTAATTACGTATGCAAACTTGAAGTTTTGCATCCAACAGCTTCCAAAAATAACCGGCAGGCTTCAAGTCTTTGGAGATTCCAATAAACTCTATCCTTAAACAAAACCTTTGAGTAATAAATGGCATATTTCTATTTGAATGTATTAAATAGGACTCTATTAATATGATCAAGGAGAAGATACACACACTAATACATTATAGTTTATGCTCTCAACATTTTCTTGATCAGAAGGCCTAGAGCTGGGACCCCAACACCTGTAATCCATTAAAAATATTGGATCTAGTTATTGTGCCAAAAAAGTAACTTTCAAGGGATATTCCAAATATATATATAGAATGACAACACTCCAAAAGTGTAGAACCATATCCTTTATAAATCCATTATACTTCTGTTGTATAAGAAAAGTTATAGCTTGACGTGTAAAACCTATTCATAATGACCTATACTACCATTGGAGGGTCCCATATTTCTATCCCTTTACAATACCTTAGGCTTATATCCCTTTACAATACCTTAGGCTAGTAAATAGGAGTTCTTCTCAAGTGTGCAACCAATAGAGCCCAATAACTTTAGCATGTATTTAGTTTAGAGTTCATCACGAGACCTATTGTACCTATAGATTTATCTATATAACATATATATATATATCTAGTGATAAGTAGATTAAATCTTGGATTTCTATATCACTAAATCAAAATGGTATCATAGAAGATGATGTCCAACAAGGATAACTACAACATTCCAAGGTGATCTACAGAGGTCTGGTCATCAGACAGTAATAAGCCGTCATAGTTGTAGATTGCACCAGCTTGACCAACTTCTTGCACTAATATCAGCATAAATGAAGAAAACCCAATCTAAGGAAGAAATGTTTGCTTCTAAGAAATCCAAGATTAACTAGCTGATTGTTATGTAGATAATATAAAAAAAAGCATATTGATGCTCTGAACACGATAAGAGCAACAATGCCCAGGAAAAAGGACTAGAATGATGACAAATTTGAAATTTGCCTATTCCAAAGAAAAATTGCATCTCCTCTTTCAATCTTAAAGTTTAGTTAGATAGCTCAAAAGTTAGGAATAATTAGCAGTGCCAGTGTAGCAAGCTGCCCCATGTGGGAGTACATGTTCGAACTTCAATGAACCCTTATTAGTTTTAAGAGCCTATTTTTTTCTGAGAAATGCATGCCAAGCATTAGCAATAATCCAGTATCTATGCAAATACCTACTTCCTTTCTTCGAACCAGAAGCCCCATCTTTGGATGACACGCCTATTATTATGAAATAAATAGAAAAACCCCTTTGTTAACAAGGTGGAAATAGACCAATTGGGCAACAAAAGACCTGAGTACATATTCACACAAACCTTCAGTTCCAGCCTTTGATTGATCATCAGGATTGATAGTTCCTCCCCATACAAATGCTTTGCCACTAGGTACATCATTTGCCTTGAAAGATTCCACAAACTCTTCATACAAGCGAGCTGTTTCTTCATCTACTCTCTGCACCGCAAGAACAAATCATGCAAGATAGCTTAACAAGGAGATTATATAATCAAGAAAAAAAATATTTGTTCATGACTAAATCTCAAAGTCGATGATATGTACCTTTTTCTTAGCCTCCTCTTCTTCTCTATGCTTTTGAAATAGGGTCTTCTTCAAAATCACAGAGAATGAAGTCATCTTCTCATCAAATGGTATTTGTTGAAAACATGGCTATTTAAGAACAAGTAGATTTCCACAATCCATGAGATATTTGCAACTTGCCGATTGTGTAAATATTTTTGCATCAACCTTTTAGATAGCAATGACTGAAGTCCCTTCACCTCATTTTTGAGCTCCAAATCTAGCAACAAAAACATAATGGAAGGTTTTGTCACATAAGTAAATCTCTGCCTTACGTACAGCAATTAGATGCATCTGCAATATATCATAATACCAAGACTAAGCTTAATAGTTACAAAAAAAATTTAAAAGACCAAAAACTTACTCTCTGTATGCTATGCAAGCAGATTATTTTACCACTCTATCTTTTCCAATTCTAATGACCTCAAACTACACAAACATGAAAATCACAAGTACACGATATTCATTTTCCAACATCAAGAAAAAATGCAGTATTAAAAATCTTTTTAAAAGTAGTGTATACCAAGCCAACCCCAAAAAAAATTATTCAAATGAACAAACCATTCATTAGTAAGGAATATACCTATTTAAAAAAACTATGATTTTTTCATCATCAGCATTTAACTTCAACCAATTGTTTGCCCTTTTTGTTTTTTCAAGCAACTCTTGCTGAGTTGTAGAACAATAGTGAATAAATTTGAATAAAAACAAATTCAAGAACAAGAATCACAAAATTGAATAAATTTGGTAGCAACATGATTCAAGTTTTCCATAAGGGGAGAACCCTTGACAATTCAGTCTCTAGGAACTAGCAGTCCCATCCAAAGCACCATCAACATTGGTACTTATGAATACCACAATCTTTGATAAAATAATTCTTCAATCATCCCAACTTTTCATTCTGCATTTTTGTTTCTTGATTCATTTTTATCTAGTTTAGAATCTCCAATGAGATTTGACAAGAGATCATGGTTGTTAATGAGGGTCACTCAACCCTCGTATTTTCCCCTTTTGCAACCATTTGAAATAAAAGTTGAAGTGAATCATCTTCAATCAGACTTTGTGCTGCTCTGAGGCAACTAGCCAATGCCTTCATTATATGCACTATATTTCCTTCTACCTAAAAATGTTTAACCAATAACCACTATCATGCAAATCCACTTACAATTTTACATTAAAAAAGCATCTACATATAGTGGATGCATGCATTTTCATAAGCAAAGGACCTCCCATATACATTGTGGTGTCTATACATTTGTCCAAAAATAAATGTGGATTCTACAAGTCTAGTGGTTGTATCAAGCATTGACTAGATGATCTTTTGGTGCAATGGCAACCCTAACTTGTAAGAAAGCCTTAATTCACATGAGCCCGCATGATTTCACATTCTATAACTCGCTGGTAATGATAAGTTATAATCAATGATAACAAACCAGTATTAACATAGTCCTCCCATGGATTTGAATTACAAAATTTGATAATCCTGAGTAATAGCCAGTCAAAACCTAAACAATGTGTATAAAAATTTGGCATCTTCACACATTTGCAAAACTTAACCCAACATGCCACCTCACACATAACTTCTTGGGAGTAGTAGAAAAATCACTTTTGTCACATGTACATATCAAAGCAAATTCATGTGGAATATAGCAATCACAACAATTATAATAAGATGTTCAAATATTTGAGTTTTTATAGCCATAATTTAAATTGATATTAAACGATGCTACATTAAAAAACTCTTGCATCAACGAAAAAGATGATTCAAGAGCTACATTGAAAGGTAAAATGACATATAAATACATTTGAGAAATATAAATAGGTTAGATGAGGCCACCTAAGTTATAGTGGTTTCTTGGTGGTCAATTTTATTGACTAGATTCCATCAAGCAATATAATGTAGTTGTTGGCTGCTTGTGTAATCTCACTACTCGAGTTTGAGTGTGGTTTGGCAACCTCTGTTTGTGATGGCTTAAGGTGATGTTTGAAAAATTTTCATTCAACAAACAAAGCTAGGTGTGACTTGTTGTATTCAGTACATGTTGCTGCTTCAGATAGACTGAAAAATTCAATTGATGCCCACCAAAAAAGTTTGGGTGTCTTGGCATTTTCAAACCTAGTTGCAGTCTCAAAGGGAGACTTGAATGGTGAACCCACACTCAAGGGTCAAGCTAAAAGTTGGTTTGAGGCCATATTTAGAATTTGCTACTTTAGGGAGGCTTTTCAGAAATCATCACATGCTTGATTGTTCCTTGGAGTGCTTAAAACTTGTTATGGTTCAAGGTAGATTGTTGAAAGTTTGATTGCTATTCACTATTTATGCCTGCTTATGGCTTCTTGTGCTCAAGCTCTGTGGCTTGAAGATATTACAAGGTTGACTTTCAATCAAACCTAAGGTGCACTTAAGCTTTGTGGCTTGAGGTTACAATCACCTCTTTTGATATGACTTACCAAAGCCAAAGAAAATAGGTTTGCAGAAATCAATAATAACCACAACCACAATTGGGAGAAGTAAGAACCTATACTTCCACATTACTGACAATATCTAGAGATAATAGGACTTCTACAAAAATAGGTAAAGGTTTATCAAGAATACAAGCAGTATCAAGAAGGATATCAAAATACACAGAGTCCAGAAAATAGCAACCCCAACAAGAGTTACTATATTTAAAAATAATCTGCTTGATACATTAATTTAGGAGCAGAACCACTACTAGGAAACTCATTCTGTGACCTTGAGAGCCCGCTTATGCTAGAAGCTAGTAAGGATATTGATGTAAGGTCCAGATGTCTACTTTGCCCACACGTATGTGGGCAAAAATTTTTCTTAGTAGTCCTATTGTTGATCCTATTTTCCAAAGTCAAATTGTGATATTGTTATCAGACTTCAATTGTGTAGCTTTTTGGGTCAAACTCATTGACCCATGTTTCAATGAACATTTATTTACATCTTTAAGTAACTGTTCAAGAAAACAACCACCTGTGGACACTCAATTTTGAGTTATAAGAGGTTCGACAATCCAAAAAACACTAAAACAAATTCATTAGATTATGAATTACATTTTAAGAACGTGTGTCTACAAAACTTACCAATTGCCTTCTTGTTGTAAGAAAAATAACTGCTGGAAGAAAAATTATAGCAGGGCAAAAAGAAAAGTTACATTGCGTGAACAAATTGGAGCAGCTAGAGCGAACTGTTGAGGGAAAGACGAGTAGTCGCAAATGTGTCAACCAATTACCATTAAAAATCCAATGTAATCCTTGTAATGTTGGAAACAATAACAGCTTTGGGAGAGATTCATGGAAGAAACACTGCCAATAGCTGGACTTGATTAGTTGTAAACAAGAAGCTAAACCAACATTAATTTTAAGCACAACTACAAAAGATTTAAGACAACAATGTAGCTCCAAAACATTGGCTTTCCACATTAACTCCAACATTGCGCCCATGCCTATCTTGGGAAAAAGTGAATCATTCAATTACATGAGAAGATTCTATAAATAAAAACTGTTGAGTAAACAATCATAACCAAGACATCTTACCAAAACAAAAAAATCACTGAAAATTCAATAGATCAAACATTCAAATTTGCCATGTTAAAGTAAGTCTAAGTCTAATGACTTGAAGCTTACAGTCTTTTAACAATTCAAAACAATGTCCTAAGAAGAACACCCATCCCTTTGCAGCAAAGCAATTATCACATCCTTTCAAAAGAAAACTGCTACAATTTTCACCATTTCTTAAGTCTCCATGAAATTTGTAGTCACAACTAATCTTCTCAATGTACTCATGTTTCCTTTCTAAATATTAATCTACATCTTACCTTTCCATTTCAAATGTTGCACCATTAATTCTTCACACATCTAAATTATTTTATACACATCAATGACTTTTAATTGCATTTGAGCTTTAGATCACTGTCATCTAGTAAACATTTATCTGACATCACAGAAGTGTAAAGATAATTTAAAGCTGTTACTTCTTGATCCTTGACTCTTTTCATTTAGTTAATGCTGTTAGTAGTTGAATTGTACTTACATTATGTTTTATCCAATCTGCAGCAGAAAATAGACATCAATCTATTTTCTCCCTTTACTGAATCCTCCATCCCGATGCTTGAGATAGCATACTGAACTTTCATTGTCAAACCAAGTCCAAAATAAGCATGTTTTACCCCAGTGAAGAAAGGAAAAAAGATATACTAAAACCTTTAATTCATTGAAAAAAGTAGAGGAACATGAAACTTACAATATCATTAATCCAAAAACTTGTAATATCCCATTTCAAAATAGGTGAATATTTGGATGTTGACAGTAGCAAATATTTGATTAAAGCTATGATATCCATGGAAGTCGCTTCAAACTGCTTGCATGCTCTTTCCAATTGTATGAAAAGGTAATGGCCTACATTATTCAATCAATTGAATGGAATTTTTACTTCGAAGGTTTGGAGGGTGTGTTTGGATATCACTCTCTATTCAAATTCCCCAACAATTGGCCTTCATACTGAATCACTTCTGTTTTGCACCTACATAAGAACAATGTTGACAATTAATTATATATTTTCTGAGAAAAGATCGCAAACATGTGTTTTTAAAGTACTACAATTTTAGACTTTCAAATGAATGAATGAATTTGTGAGACTAAAGTAGCTTATGGGACTCACAAGTTACCACACACTACAGAAGGGAGGAAGAGAACTTAAGCTGGTTGTGACCTCTGTAACCTCTTGATTGATGTCTCTTCACTGGTGGATTTTAATAATCAGAAATTACAAATCACAAACTATCTATAAATTTGGATGTCTTTCCAAATAAAATATCATGTCAACTAATATTCGCATATTAAGTGGCCTCATCACCCAAATGAAAAGTAGAATCTGAAACCTCATTCAAACTACAATAGATCACTGAAACAATATAATTGAAAAATGTCTTACAGAATCTTTGAAGAACTTACATCAATGCAATGGAGAGCTGAACCTACAGTTGCACTATTGCTTACATGGTGGTCATCATCAGACTTCTATTCATGGTGGTCATCATTAGACTTCTATATCGTCAAGCCCACAAAGAGTTGCAAATGGTTACAGAATCGTTGATGCTTGCATTGTCATCATCATTAGAACTCTATTATAGTCAAAATTCACAAAGGGTTAGCAAATGATGAGATTAAGTTATTTTTAAGAAAATTATAATCTTTGAAGAACTTACATCAAGACTTCTAGTAGTATTGTTGCTTACACCGCCATTACCATGAGACTTTTGTTAAGTCAAGTCCACAAACGGTTAGCAAATGTCAGATTAAGTTACTCTTAAGAAAATTAGAATATTTGAACAACTTACATGAAGACCTCTATTAACATCATGGTTGACATGGTCATCATCATTAAGCTCATGTTTTACTCAAATCCACAAAGGATTAGAAAATGGTCAGATTAAGTTATTCGTAAGAAAATTAGAATCTTTGAAGAACTTACATCAAGACAATGGAAAGCTGAACTTCTAGTGGCATTGTTTCTTATATGGTCATCGTCATGAGGTTCCTATTAAAATTCCTCAACGGTTAGCAGATAATCAAAAAGGAGAAAAACAAACATATTAGTTGTAACAATAGCATAACCTTTAAATCTTACTTTCTATTTGAACAAGACATTACAGACCTTTCAAGATTCTTACTTTTCTAATAAATAATATTAGCATAGTCCATCTTCAACCCAACATATCTCTGATAAACTCATTCAAAAATGGAAATTAGCAAATGTCTAGATTAAGTTATTCTTAATAAAATTAGAATCTTTGACCTTACAACAAGACGATAGAGAGAGCTGAACTTCTAGTAGCATTTTTCTTACATGGGCATCATCATCATGCTCCTATTATAGTCAAGTCTACAAAGGGTTAGTAAATGCTCGGAATAAAATATTCCTATGAAAATTAGAATCTTCACAGAACTTAAATCAAGACAATGGAGAGCTAAACCTTGACTAGCATAGTTTCTTACATGGTCTTCATCATCAGACTCCTATTATAGTCAAGTCGACAAAGGAATAGAAAATGGTTAGATTAATTTATTCCTAAGAAACTAAAATGTTTGAAGAGCTTACATCAAGAAAATAGAGGGTTGAACCTCTAGTGGCATTATTGCTTACTTGGTCCTCATCATCAAAATCCTATTTAAAGTCCACAAAGGTTAACAAAGAGACAAACAAAGTTAGTCTAAATTGTAACAAAACATGTTAGTTGTAATATTAGCATAAATTATTTCAGAATTCTTTCAAAATTCTTGCTTATCTAATAAAAAATATTAACATAGTCCAATATCAATCCGACATACCTTTATAACTTTTATATGTTTCTTCTTCAGTTGATTTACTTGGCTGTTAGATTGCTTCCTGATCATATGGCTAGCATAATTTGATGCCCACACACAACAAATCTTGAGCTTTACTTGTGAAATGTGCAAATCTATGTGCACACTCCATGTTTTCTTCGGCTTTCTTAAGTCTACATTCATAATCATTGCCCTTATGCTTTCTTGAAACCCTTTCAGCTTGTGGCAATTTTAGAGAATGTTGATCATCATACAAGGCAAACATCTGATGATATAAATGTCCTATCTAGCTTGCATTTCTCTCTTTCCCACCATTAGTAGCGATGACATCATTTTGAGAAGAAGCCCCTGCATCACATTCATTTTTCTACATATTAGCATCTTTATCCTCATTGGATATAGAATTGAAGATATCCCCTGAATCATCATATACATAAAATTCCATATCCTTATATACTTTTCTAATCACCATGTCCAGTCGGTTAATATACCTGCAAAGAAGGGCATGGCTTATATGAACTTATGATAAATTTAAGTGTTATCAAATATTAAATTTATTAGACACAATCTATTAATAAGTTAGATAGTTACCTGGATGCAATAACTCTGTTTGGAAACTCATTTATGTTTTCCCCACCAAATATTCCTCCTGGCAAATTAAATTGGATGTTTTCCAGAAGTTTGCAAATTTATTTTATTAATTTATTCTTTTTTTGCTCTTCAATGCTCCCAGCAATCTTTAAGGCAAGTATTTCCATGCGAAATAATACTTGTAATTCATGTTTATTCTTGAGTGAAGAATTTCAATAATTTTTTTAATGAGCTTTCAAAGAAATGTCTATGTAAAAGTCTAAATGAAAAAGACAAAAAAAAGGATACTCTCTAAGCTTGTCCTCAGAAGTGTATAGAGAAGCAAAATTAGAATTACCAAGGCGGGTAGATAATGGAAGGGGGCAATCTTTGTACTTGACTGCCAATTCCTTAGGTTTTTTCAAAGTCAACTTCATCACTTCATGGCAAGTGGATCTCTTAGTTGAATTGCTTGCTTTTGCAATGTTTGTAGATGAGCAATGCTCAGCTTCCAACTGGACCTCTACATGTTGGAATGACAACATCTGTCAGGCATTGCACTAGATCTCTCAAATCAACATCTTTGCTAGAAAGGCCATGCTGCATTTTTTCATCCAGTGATTCAGTGAATTCTTTTTCATTATCTAACTCAACAGTTTTTGAATCAAAATCTCCAACCTCAGTAGATGAAGAAGCATTTGAAACAGATGGTAAAACAATGGATATAGGGAAAAATTGTTCACAGTTTTCCAGAGGTTGTCGTGCTTTCTTGAAAACCAAATCTATAGTTGCATTATTTTTCTCCACGGGAGAGGAATTCAAAGCCTCTATTTTAGTCTCCTCACATTATTTACTTGAATAATGTTACTAAAGCAAGTCCATGTTAAGCGAGTTACACCTAATATTAATACTAAGGTTTATAATTTATTTACCTTGTAAACTAAAAACCTTGAAGATTAATTGTATCTGTTGATCCAACAAAGTCAACTATACTCATTACAGCCTTCCTCTAACTATAGCTCATGTTATTAGAAAAAACACTTTCTAGATTTTTATAAAAATCCTTCTTAATTTGTAAGATCAACCATAAAGTCTCATTCTCAACAACCGTCAGAGTAAACCCATAGTCTCAGATTGTAATAGATTTATCATGGATACTAAAATCGGGGCATAGATATAGATTAAAATAGTGAAATGAGATGTTTTAATTGTAAAGATAATAGAAGAAGAAAATAAATGAAAATGTCTTACAGTAAAGATCAGTACACTGTAAATGCTGTTCAATTTTGAATACAAGATGGATAAAGCTGAATATGAACAAATTCCTTTGAGCTTTGATATGCTCTCTATATTTTAGAGACACACCCAATCAAGCATAAAATACCTTCTTAGGAGATTGGTTAGTGGTAATTTCAATGCTACTTCCTATCCTTAATGCATTGTTTTCCCAACCACTATGAAACTAGAATAAAATTAACTGATGATATTAATGAGAACCTCAGCAACCTAAATTGCTTGAACATAGCGAGAAGGAAAGAAACTAAATAGATCCATCCAGACCAAGGAAACCCAATTATCTTTGGTGTACAAGGGTTGGTAAGGAGTAAAATAGGAGATAAGATCCAAGGTTTTTATGAAGATATATGTATCTATTCGAATAGTTATGTGGAAGGGATGGCTATGTGACATGGTATCAGATCTTTTTGGGAACTAATGGTTGAAAAAATCATTTTGGAAGAGGAATCCAAACTCATCATAGATATCCCTTTGAATTAAGATAATTTCCTAGAGAAATATCATCCTTATGAATGATTGTAAGTGAAGGATAGCCATGTTTAGATAAGTCAAGATCACACATACTCTAAGAGAAGGGAATGGGGCAGCAGACATCCTAACTGGATTTTGGGCTGCCGGGAAGTGAAAGTGATTTTTTATGTATTCAACTAAAATGAATTTAATTAATGATAAAATATTAAATATTTGGAAAAAGGTGGGAGGTTTTTTCAAATTATTTTATTATAAATGACATTAATGGGGTCTTGATTTTACGATGGCACCTCATACCATTTTGCACATTGACTTTCTTGTGGAGATTGAGAATGCCATCCCTGCTCTCCCTAATGATGCCACTGAAGAAATTAGATAGGATTGCGGAGTTGCTTCGAGGCATGCCAAACCTCATAGGCGCAACATCTCCAAAGCGGAGTTCATTTTTTTCAAAAGTTTGTTGTGTCACAATGACTTTGTAATCACCAAAGCGGACAAGGGTAATGCTACTATCATCATGAACAAGCAAGATTATGTTGCAAAGATGCTTGACCTTCTGGTTGATTCTTGTAGCTACAAAACCTTGTCTTGTATCCCTTGTGCCAAATTTTTTTAAAAAGTCAAAGCCAGTGCCTTGGCCTCCTCCTTTGGTGTTAACATCAAAAAGAGGTTAGTCCCTTCTAGGGAAGTCACTCCCCACATCTTTGGTCTCTGAAAAATTCACAAGGAGGGTATTCCCCTAAGACCAATTGTTGACACCATAGGCTCCCTCACATACCCTCTAGCTGCCCATCTTGCCAAACTAATCTTGCCCTTGGTCGGCAAATCTAATTCCTTTGTCAAAGACTCGACCCACTTTATCAAATTCGTCAAGGATGCTCATCTTGATAGTAATGATGTCTTGGTGAGTTTCAATGTTGTCTCTCTCTTCACAAAGGTCCCAATTCCCGATTCAATTGAAATTGTGAAGCATAAGACCAATATAGAGATCACAAGTTTGGTTGAGTTGTGCCTTAAATCCACTTTCTTCTCCTTCCAAGGGGTCATATACAAGCAAGTTGACAGTGTGGCCATGGGTCCCCCTCTCTCCCTGATCATTGCCAACCTTTATAAGGAACATTTTGAAGAGTTGGACCTTTGATCATGAATTGATTATGAAGAAAAGATAAAAGAGCAGAGTTCTTGTAGCAGAAAGAAACCATGCACGAGATCTACAAGAATATTGGATAGTGCTCAATGATCATAACTATAATGATAGCAAAATGAAAGGGCAATAAGAAAAAATAGTGAGGTCGGATATCCTGAAAAGATGAAAGTGTGAAGATGAGAGAAAGACCAAACACAATTCATGAAAGGAATGACAATATGTCAATCAAGAATGTGAGAATAAGGGAGAAGGAATACCTTTTTTTTTCCTCAAAGGACGGATACCCCTATATGACTGTCTTGGTTCATAGTGGTGAAACTGCTTATTGCATTTTCTTGATCTCACAATGATGTATGAACATGATAGCATCAAGAGATAAGTGGCAAGCTCCAAAAGTAGAAGGAACTTATAAATGGTCTCAATGCATGAGATATAATCAGAATGTTCAAAGGCTTTGTGAGGAAATTTTGATTTGCAAGTGTATTAGTAAGGCAAAGAACCCATCAAAAGACTGTTTAATAGAACACAATCAAGAAAAGACAGTCATTAATAGAGAAACCACAGTCACGAATGGAAGCATAGGACAACTCACAAGTTTTAGAAGTCTTATGACTGTTGATTATTGGGAGTCCATAGAGAAAAGGGCAAGTTCACGAAGGGACAACTAAATATTAATAAGGAAGAGAAATAAGAAAGTGAAGTCTATTATAGAAGCCATGATAACACCTTATCTATGAAAAGAAAAAGGAAGCATCAAATATGGTTGGTTGTCTACAGTGTTATTATTCGTTAATATGTCTGAATATAATGACTTTCAACATCACATCAGAATGAAAACAGATCGAAGGAGACAGTAGAATGCATGATGGCAGTCCTCTAAAGCCACTATTCACTAAGAGGTGACAAAAACAATGGGCAAATCTGATGTCCCAGACACAATACCAGCACACAAGTTAAACAGGTTTTGAAGATTATTAACATGCATGACAGAACATGTAATGATAGAGAAAGAGGATGAAATGCTAAATCATTTGTCATCAAGATACAAGCATGAATAACCCACAGTTATTATATCAAATTTCCTAAAGATTTCAACTTCAGACTCAAATAAACTAGCACACTACAACTTCTGCAAAAGATTTAGGTGACCATTACAACATTGTAATCTTATGGCCATGTCTATGGAAGCCATTCAAGAGGTTGCTATAGCATATGAATACGAAGCAAATATGATATATGGAGATATAGTTTTTGTGAATCAGTATATTCATGGATAATTATTGGACCATGCCTACATGCTAGCAACTTCAAACTAGGCATTGGGACCTGGGGTTCAACAGTTGGTAGAATCTGAGCCAATGTTAATAGGTGGGTAACCGGTTGCCATAAAATTTTAGGCCAATCAAAGGGAGTAGGCTCTATGTTGGCAATCCCACTATATGAAACATATTCTCAGAGTAAAGCATAATCATGTTGTACCATGGAAAAAATTAAGGTCAGTGATTTAGTTATTAGTGCAATCTACTTCAGAAAAAACAATTCATCTCTTTCAGAAAAAAATTGTAAGGAAAACCTAAATAAGATATGTTTCTTCACCTAAAAAGAAAAGACCTTTAAAATTGGCATAACATGTAGGTTTCTCTATAAAAAGAAGTGTAACATGGGGATGCATCCCCCCCCCAAAACTAGGCCATCTCAGAGATGGGGACGTCCCTAGGACAGGGGGATAGCATCTCGACCTTTTAGGCAGCACCACTTAGAGTGCCACCTCTGCTAGAGATGGCGAGACGTCTCCAAGATAGAAAAATGTCTCCTTTATTGTGGGTGCGGGGGGACACAACAGAGTCTCCTTTATTGCAAGGGGACCCAATGGAGTCTCCTTTGTTGTGGGTGTGAGGAGACTTGTAGTTTTTGTTTGCATTATAATATTATCTACTTATTTTGATATCATGATTCATGGCACATTATACTTATTGCAATCAAAACACACACTTTCTAGGCATGACATGATGCCAATATAACAAAAAATTAAATGCTAACCATCAATTTTTGGGTGTAAAAATCAACAATAGGACAAGTCTAAATCACAAATTCCAAAAAATAGTCTGACAAACATTTTAAGGACTAAACTAAAGGCTTGCTAGGCATGACTTGATGCTCATAGCACTCCCTAAAAAAAAAAAGGAGGTCATCAACTTGTGGGCCTTAAGGCCACAAAAAAAAGCCTACAACACAAAAAAAATGGCTATAAACTGTTAATTCTCGAGCCCAAAATGAGAACAGATAGTGTAATGATTTCTGGTGGGTTGATTGGATGCTCATACTATACAATACGCATGACATAATATTCAAGCTCTCTACTTCGAAGATATTTTATAGAAAAAAAAATTCAATTGTTTTATGAAAAGAAAAATAAACATCTAGCTAAAGTTCAAAAAATAAAAAAATTCAGTCATTTTATTAAAGGAAAAACAAACATTTAGGTGACATTCAAAATTAACATCTGGGTCTTTAAGTTTCAAGAGAATCAAAATATGTGCCTTTACTCATTAGGAAACCCATACTGCAAGTGTTTTCCTTCGTAGCACTTTCAAAATCCAATTTGAGCCTTCAGGACATATTTTGCAAAGGCTCAATTGGTAGCTCTCGATGTGTATTCTTGCAGCTCAACTAGCACTAACAATAATGATCCCACTTTCAGTTGGCATGGATAATCTCACAATTTGAATGTCTATTCTATATTTGGATGGGGTTGAAGATTTGTATTATTGAATGCTTGCCAAGAAGTTATAGCACTTTAGTAACTTAGTGTTTCTTACCCTTCTCTGGAGTTTCAACGCACACAGGACAACTGTGAAATACCATTTGAGCCCCACCAAGGTTTTGCAAATATTTTCTAGCATGCTTTCATGGATATCTGGGCCCTATCCATGTTTTTCATACATGTTTATTAGGCCACTGGGAACAATAACATCTGGCGAAAAATCCAATCCACTCTTTGGCAGGAACATCACTACACTACAACCCCTACTGTGCAAGCATATGTTATAGTTTAATTCACTTTAAGTCAACAATAATCTGTACAGGAACATTTTCCATGCTTGAAATGTGTAAATGGTTTGTGCACATACCAATAATTTCTTTCTCAACAACTTTTGAAATATACCTAGTTGTAGTGTGGCAATCATCACATACTCGAAGGTTTTTGATAATTCTAACCATTGTTCCATCATCCATGTAACAACCCATTGCCAACTCTTCTGTATGACGGGAAAGAAGAAATTTCTTCTCCTGCTTCACATCCATTCATTAAAAATTCTCGCCAAGGAGTGTCACCATAAATTCTCCCAGCTGTATGTTCACATTTGATTTATAAGAGGGAAGCAAACTCATCCACACAATTGAATAGGTCTTCACTTGCATTTCATGAAGTTTAATATACCTGATATACCTGTAGTTCAGGGTAGGTAGGGCAAGTGACTCGTAAGTAGCTATAGGCAGAAAGAATGACTCTAGCAACCATGGTGGAGGAATGATTTGCTGCAACCGTTCTCAGTAGGCCTGCACTCCATTTCTTGTTGTGTGTCTTGTTGTGTGTCTAGTCTAGGTATCACAAATTAAAACTTAAACCCATAACTATTCTCCCACTCCTTCGCGTGCTCGGGTAAATGATTTTTCATTTTAAGTGAAAGCCCATGTTGGTCAAAATTTCGACCAACATAGGTTAAATTTTAAAAAAAAAGAAAAATTTCCTTCAACAATTCGACCAAACTAAACCTTTTTAATTGATGGTTGAAAATTAGGGTCAAATGTAGTAGTTGTTGAATTTGACATGAGAATGCCAAATACATGGTCTCCAAAAAAAATCCCTCTTGATTAAAGGTATGGGCTGGAAATGCATTTTTTTGAGTTTTTTGAACAAAAGCATGACTTTTTAATGCAAAAATTTGGGTCATTTTTGCTAAAACGTGGCCAAAAAATGCATGTTTTTGAGTCATTTTTGACTTGTGAATGTAAAAAAAAATTCCCCAAATGTATATACATGGATCAAAATGCAAAAATGTGACTCTAAAATGTAAAAAAGTGGATAAAAACATCAATTTTTTGGGCACCAAAAACGTGATTCTTAAAAGGCATGAAATGAATTTGTTTTTGGCTTACAAGTGCAAAAATGTGAGTCAAGATGTATTGCAAATGATTGAAGATGCCAAAACAGCTCTTTTCCTTATAAAAACATGATTTAAATCACTCTAAATGGATTTATTTTAAAGATTTTTCTAAAAATGTGCCCTTGGTGGAAGTTTGGAAAAACATGTTTTAACAAGATAAATCCATTTTTGATGTTAGAAAATCTATTGCCAAGCAAAAACAACCCCAATGGGAAAAATCTCACTCAAATCCATCAAGAAAATCTTCATTTATGATCAAAATTAGGTTCTTGGAGGGAAAAGACATGCATTTCTTCAAAATCAGACTTATTAGAGGCCAATACACATATTAAAACATGCTTTAGCTTAAAATCAAACCTTTTGGAGTCAATAGCATGTTTTAAAATGTGCATACAAGGCAAATCAGACCTTTTGGAGTTAAAAACAAGTCTTAAAATGTGCATACAAGCAAAATCGCACCTTTTGGAAGAGGATGCGCATTTTAAGTTACATCTCACATTTTGGATGTAAAGACATGAAAACTTAAGCTTTGATGCAATGGCATCAAAAAGGTCCAGTTATGATAGCCTTTTGATGTAATGACATCAAAAAGGTCCACCAAAATGAACTTTATATGCATTGACATGTAAAATGTCCACTTTTGATGGATTTTACATGTAATTGCATATAAAATGTCCACTTTTGATAACTTAAAGTCATTTAATTCACTTAAATTTCTAAAAATGTTACTATATGGATCATAAAGAAATTTATCTATCATATTTAAAAATATAACATATAAACATCATTTAAAAAGTAACATTTAAATAAGCATTTGATTTCAAAATAAAAAATTAAACTGGAACTATATAGTTATATAATCACTTTAAGAGAAAATTTTAAAAGTAAGTCAACTTAAATATTATAACATAAAGTGCACTATAGTCACTTTAAGTTGAAAAGTTAAAGTTAAAGTAACTTAACAACATAACAAAAAGTGAATTTAAGTTATATTTATCAAAAAGTGAAAGTCAGATTAAAAATATAACATCATATTTTTAATTCGTGTTGTTGCACCAAAAAGGTCCACTTTTGAGGCACTAAAACAGACATATCTCTTGACTGAAAACTTTGATTGAGCTCTAGGTTAGATTGAATCAAAGGAAAAAATGAAAGGCATGACATGAGCAAAACCAAAGGACTAAAAATCAACAAACGCAGACTCAAAAGAAAAGAAAAGGACGATGAAGGCTTCAAAAATCAAGCAATGGCTCGACATAAAGAAAAACAAAAAAGGCTTGATGAAAACCTTCAACAAAATAATTTGATATATGAATTGAAATGGATTGATCGATCGACATTAAGTAATTGAATATCAAATTCAAGCTTAGAGAAAACTAGCTTGAAAAAATTTCGTGTTGTTACCAACATTTTGTGGTGACAAAATACAAGACAACATACCACTTCTTGTCACTTCCTATTTAGTTTAGAATATATGTGTTTGTACATGTGTGGATTTTATGCAGATTGCAGGTACGAAGTATCGACTTCCCTAAATTGTCAGGATGAGCACACCCTATCACAGTATTTCAATGGTATAAGTGGGGAGATAACTCTTGTGTCCAAATCCTAACCTAAGCAAATTGTCCTAGAAAATAAGACAAGTATCTGAGTTAGTTTCACCTTTTTGAATTTGTCAAGTGACATGAATTCGTGATTTTGACCTTGTAGTTTGATTTTGTTCTTTGTCTTTAATTGAGTTGTCATATTTAGTTTTATGGGTTTGTTGTGATTTATTGTTATAATTAAATCAAATTAAAAGAGTATTTAATGATTTAATTTAATAAAAAAATTATAACGAAATTTGATATTTAATATATTTAATTAATTGAGAAATTAATTAAATAAAAGATTAAATTTAAAGATTTTATTAAAAGTCTAATTTAGACATATTTATATTTATTTTATTTAATAATTATTATTTAAGAGTTTTATTTTAATAATAAACTCTAAATAACTTTATTAGTTAAATGAATAAATATTATATTAAAAACGTCTTGCAAATTTATTAAAAAGAGAAAGCAAATTAATTTAATTAAGATATTTTAAATTACAAAAAGTGCGCATGAAAATGTAAAAGATAATAAAATATTAAAATATATTATTAGCAAGTTCCCTCATGTAATGCACAATCAGAGCCCCAAATTAGGGGAGAATTCTTTATTAGAGATGTAGAGCTCATTTTGTAGGGACTGGAGGATTTTGGAGAAGTGATTTTCAGAGAAGGAAGTTTTCAAAGGAAATAGATTTTCTTATGTTCTTCATGTGATTTCATGTTTGCGGATGTGAGGCCTTGTCTCAATCCATCATAGCACATCTAATACATTTTTATTTTGATACATTATGACTCGATATGTCGAGACATTGTCTGATGGACCAGATATTATTATGTTATTTTATGTTGTGTGATGCTTTACTTTAAGATGATTAATCATGTTATTTGATGTTTTATAAACATGCATATTGATGGTGTAGTGTAGTAAATGAATTCAGGATTACGAATATGGTTAATACTTTAATTATGCAATTTTTAATGGTTAAATATGTGAGCAAAAAAGAGATAAAGGTTATTTACATGAAAGATTGATGTTTTGAATAATGTAATTATCCAAATGAATTTTAAATATATGCATGTGATTTTTCTAGAGCTACTAATGTGTGGAATGAGTGTGTAGAATTATTAGCCAAGAAATCTAATGGAGAACCAATAATCGACCCTATGTACAATATGTGAGACTAGAATTGAGTCTAATGAAAGATGCAAACCCTGTTGTTTCGTATTTTATCTATATCATAATCATAATGTGTGTATCATTCTATAATCGTAAAGTGTTTAATGTTATGTAACAATGATCTTATGGTGTCACTTAACACTCATAATTCATATATGTGTATCAGCATGATAATTAGGGTTTGCTAAGTAATCTGATAATCTAAGATGGATTAAGCAGTAACCTAAAACTAAGTAGTTAGTAACTTAGATTAATTACTCTAATTAGAGTTTAGTGGTAAGTTTGCATTCTTAGGGTTTTTAGAAAGTTCAAATATTTCAAACCAATTAATAGGTCCTAAAATGATCCTAGGGGCCAATATTAATGCAAACCAAGTGACTAGGGGGTATGTGTATGAATTGGGAGCATTTTCCACCCCTCTAGACCCTTTTGTTGACTTTTATGACCTCCTAAATATCACATTTTTTCTTTAGTACGAAAATTGAACTTCTTCATGAGTTTGCCAAGTTTACACTCCACCGAAACAGGTTGCCTTAATGGTAGGATCAAGTTGGAAGACCCTAGAAGGCATTAGTCAAGTCTAAAGTTATTGCAATTTTGTGGGTGAGTTTAGAAGCCTATTTAGTTGCAAATTTACGGGTTGAAGAGTGTTCACCCAATCTCTACATTTAGAGAGAAGCAAGCAAGTATTGTAGGAGGAAGAAGGATTAGCTCTTCTCAAAATTCCAATTGCCATAACCATTTGTGAAGGTAGGAATTCTTCACACAGTCTTGTTTTTCATATTGTGTTTTCATTTTCTTAAGTAGGCCTTTTGCATGTGTCTGTATTCATATGTATGTTGAAACATGTGAGGGATGGGTTATTAGGAGTTTTTAAATCATTTTCCTTACGTGTTTTTACATTTTTTTTTGTGAGGGAAACTGTAAGGGTTGTGTTGGCATTACTTACCCTCCGATAGGGTAGAAATGACCATGTATAGGAGGAGGGCCTCAGTTGGACTCTAGGTCAATGCAGAGCCTCTCCTCATGATGAGGAGAGGGAGAAAAGTAGGGTGTTATAGGCCCCTACTTGTCAATACAAACCATTTTGTGTTTGAGAAGATAAGAAGTGAATGAACATAAGTTCTTTTGATTATTAGCCTCAGAAGAGGCATCTATTTTGGTGTTGTGATTGACTTTTTCCACCTGAAAAAATCCACCTCCTCCCTAATCTTAGTTTGATAAGAAGCCTATTGTGCAAATCTAGGATGGGAGAAATTGGTTGAATGTGTCTTTGCATTGAATTTGATTGTCATTCAGTTAGTTTTGGTTCTCCATGGCTACTTGATGTAAATTGCATATTTGCATAATTAATACCTTGATATGGAGCCAAATGAGATTTAGAGTTTTGGTATTTTGATTCAAATGTTCTGGAGACTTCTCTTTGAGATAATGATCCTGATGTAAAATTTATTGCTAACCTTATTTTTGAAATGACTATGATATAGGATTTTCTTCCCTAATTCTTTCTCAATTGAGTCTTTGAATTAGGTTTTGAATAAAGTGATAGTTCATTATATAAGAGAAGTTTCATTGTATTATTAATATGTTTCAATAGTTTTTCCATTGTAATTCTGGTCTCCAAATAAAAATAAAAGACATGGTTGTTTAAATGTTTATTTACATTATAGTGAAAAAATAATAATGTATTCCCTTGTAAGTTGTATAAATGATGGAGGAATGGAAGGATTTGATCTTTAGTATACTTTGTGTGAATTTTCAATATGAGTTCAAGTGCAAAGTAAAAAGGGAACATAGTCCTTGGATTAACCTACATTGGATATGATAAATTGCATAGTGCTCAACCTTATTGATTTAATAGTTTAAAGGATATACTATTACTTAGTAAGCTTATATAAAACATTAGGAGCATGGTTCATAAGTGATAGTATTATCTTAATTAGTATTTCAAAATATGACCCAACATAGAGTAAACAAAAAAATTATTACATTGAAAGTTGATAGTAATATTAGAAAAACAAGAATTATGAAAGACCATACTCTTATAGGAGAGCATCAAGCCTTTGAACAAAGAATATTCTCCATAGTTTTATATATATATATATATATATATATATATAAGTAGTTTTCAACTTAGATAAAAATAAATAATAATAAAAAGTTCAAGACTAAGTCTAAAAGGGAATAGACCCATCCAATATTAAACATAGGGCAGTGGAATGTGTGGATGTGACTCACAATAGGGGAGAGATCACACACCATCCACCTCTTTAATTCTTCCAAATACCTCATGCAGGCCTGCAAGGTCAAAAAAAGAAGGGAGAATATATTTTTAAATGTAAAAAAATTCCTCTCACACTCCAAGCACATGTTAGATTTGGGTGAAGGTTGCACGGTATTAAAGTTATTATTTTTGGAGCAAGATATACACAATACTATTACTTCCAACTTACCTTTTTAAAAACTCCTTGGCTTCTGTGTTCCACACTTGCCAAGTGCTAACATCACCATCCCTGCTCCTTGCATTGGGATCTTTCTCTAGCACTCCTACCCACGTTGGTATATGTGTGGGGAGCCAAGTCAAACAATGGAGGAAAGTTATTACTTTTGAACTCACCTAACTCCCTCTCTAAACCTACGCATGTACCTCCTTGTTTTGGGTGTAATTTTAACATGCGATAGGCACATCATCCTTGAGTAGCACATTTTGCACTTGGAGGATGTGTCAGACCTTGGGGAGCACTTCCAAGGCATAGGAAGGGGAATGAAAAGTTGCCAAGTGGAGGTGTAGGGTAGGGTTAGTTAGTATTAAGTAGGATTTAATGGGGTTAGGATTGCAAATTGGATATTATTTTTTTAGTAATTATGGGTTTGGATTAATAAATTAGGTTAATATAAAGTTACTTTTGAAATTTGATTATTTAATTAGTAACAAATAAAGTTTTGTTAGGGTAGTAATATTTTATTATTTTGAGCAATTAAATAACAAGCATGGATTAAATTTTTCTATGAGAGGTGTAGTGCATAGATGATTTCACAATGTTATATCCTTGATGATTAGTATTGGGGTGAAATTTAATTATGTGCATTGAGAGTCTTATAATAATATATTAGTGGTGATTGGTGTAATGAAATCGTGGGGTAGGGTATTGATGTGCATTGGGGTTTAAAATATATTATGTCAAGACTAGTAGTGGTTGTTAATTTATAACATCATCTTAGTAGTTAAGTAATGAATATGAATGGAAATGACTTAGCTATAAATTTAATATTAGTCATCTTATGTTGGAATTCTATGAGAAGAATATAGTATTGGGATGTTACGCATTTGAATATTTTAGTGTTTTTAATGAGATCCAAATAGGTTATGATAACACCCATAATTAAGCATTAGTATATTTTGATAGATTAACCTTTGAATGAAAAATTAGATTCTCCTAAGGATTGATCTAGTATAGTATTAAAAGGGATAGCATCATAGTTGACATAAGAACTTGGAAACCCAAAAATGTGTTTTGAACTTGATGTCATACCTTGGTAATTTGAAATTAATGTTTAATCGACCGACTCATTCAACTCGAACTACATGTTCCTATAACATTAGAAACTAGTGTTTCAAACCTTTGTAGTATAATTGAATACTGACTTTGTATGCTCGGTGATGTAATCCAAACTTGATTACTACCTAAACCGTGTCACTCGAACTCGACTTACCTTTTCGCTATCTCTATACAATACATTCTATGCTAGTATGTTATAACCTTAGTCACTTCTATTCTTTAAAAAAAAATTGTTGGTGTGTTTTTGTGATTTGTAAACTCCTTGTTATGAATCACTTACAATTTTAAGATCACTAGGATACATATTTAATAAAGATTGTTACTAACGTTGCTTGTGACTAAGAAAATAATACTTAGAAATGCAAAAAATAAATAAGTAGGAAAACCATGCATCAAGAGAACAAGAGACAAAGGATTTGATTTCAAAGTTCACAAAACTCTAGCTACATCTCCAGATCTACAAACTTGTGAGATTGATGCCATAATTATGACGCAAAACTCATACATCAACATGGTCTTCCCTAGAGCTACAATTTGCTTCTCACTTCCACACTGTGATGACAAGAACTTGCTAGCAACATGTCTGTGCCTAGCTCCTTCATCACTTTTTACAATGCTAAGCAATAAAATTGCAACTCTTTCTCAATGGGCATTAAGCCTTTATAATAACGACATAAGGTCGTGAGAAAATACTCTCAAAAAAAGTTACTAAGTTGTTATCTCATAGTATGAGACCACTTAATTTTCTAGAGCATCCTCTCCTAAATTCCCCTCTATGAGAATTACAAAGGCTTATCAAATATCATTGTCCTTCCATGAGAAAATAATCCCCCTTTTATAGAACATTATTTCTTATTATGGCTCTAACCATAATTACCCAATTTTACTACTATCCTTGAAAATAATGGCCCTTATAATTTTTGTCTTACATTATAATGTCCCAAAAATATGAGAACCTATTCAAAGCTATATCCAAATAAATAATCTCCCTTTTGGCTTTTATAATTTTAAGTTGTACAAAATAAACCAACCCCTTAACAAACAAGGACACAAAGTGTCAAAGTTCCTACCTAAGTATAGTTTTTGCATATGACAAGTAGCAATTTAGATAGTGTTTTACACATTCGATATGCAATAGGATAAATCATACTATGCAATTTTCATTGTATTTCAATAATAATTTACATTAACAAAGCATCTACTCAATTATGTTATGCAACATGATAGAGCAAAAGTATGTCTTATAGCATATCAATGCATATACATTGTTTGATTACACACCTTTCTTTATATAGATTAGTATCTTTTGTAACTACCATTAATTATAGCTTAATATGTCATTATAGCTATCCATGATACCTGCAAATTCCATTTTGTGCATGTTAGTATATTGTAATTATGTCTCATAATAACTTGCTTTTCATATTTTAAATAAATGCTAATTTGTGAGTAGTCATGTTTACCTTTTGTTGTGAGAAATTGTTCAATCTCCATTTGTCATAACATGATTGATGGCATAACCATAAAGAAAGAAGAAATTGAGCGGGATGGGCAATTTTGAATCTGTTGGTTGGTAAGTAGGCGGGAAACTAGTCAGGGAGAATCTAGTAGGAGGTACAAACCCAGGAGGAACGGTAGGGGGTGCTAAGAAGAAGGGTGAGTCAGAACCTCTCGTCGATGTGGATGTTGGGAAGCTTTTGTGTGTATCTGCTGGAAAATCTTTGCGAGAATCTAATCCTTTCGGTGGGGTTTGTGTCCCACCATTGGATTCCTCTACTTTTCAAGTGTTGAGATAGGATCTCAAGAAGGAGAAAGATATTGTTCAACCCAACAAGGAAAAGTCCTCAGAAGGGCTGAAAGAAGGGTTCTCAAAAAGTAGGACTTGGTCTTCTCTGTTTGGCAAGAAACCTACTGGTAAATCTCTTTTCCCACCGGTGACTGTTAAGTCTTGCTAGGAGAAAGGTGAGTTTCAAGTTTTTATCCCAAATCCTTTAGTCAATTTTTCTGTCTCTTCCATGGATTCCACCTTAGTGGGTAAATTTCTATCGGCAAGACCAAATCTAGATTCTCTAAGAAATATGGTTAAGAGGAAATGGGTTATTTGAGGAGAGCTAGATATTGCACCTATGTCGAATGGTTTCTTCTCATTTTTCTTCAATTGTATGGAAGACCTAAATACGATTCTTTTTGGTGGATCATGGTCCTTTGGTAAAAGTTCTCTAACTATTAAAAAATGGGAGCCCAACATGGATCTCTCTGATTCTTTTTTCTTAACCACTCCCATTTGGGCTAGACTTCCTGGTCTCCCTCTTGAATTCTGGCATGAGGATATTTTTAAAGGTATTGCCAGTTCCTTTGGTAAACTTAAAGCTTTGGACAGTGCTATGACTTCTAGAACCAAACTTCATTGTGCCAGAATCTTTGTTAAAGTGGCTGACCTAAATCATCTTGTTGATAAGGTGGAACTTATATCCAAGCTAGGTAAAAAATATCAAGAGATTCTTTTTGAAGATCTGCCCAACTCTTGTTATGCTTGCAAGAAACAAGGGCATCTAGTTAGAAATTGTCCCTCCAAGAGTAAAAAGCTTCCAAGCAGTGTTTCAGTAGGGAAAAAACCCAAGGTTCACCAAAAGAAAGTTTGGAAACCCAAAGTTGTTCTTAGACAAGCTGAAAAGAATAATGAAGAGTCTATTGATCCTAATGTTGAGGTGGGAAAAGAACCTTCAGTTGAAGAATCTAATGCTCCATATGTTGAGTTGGGGAATGTACCCTCTTCTAAGATTGCTATCTTAGAGATAATAGGACATGGTGTGAATAGCGATTCCTCAGAACCTATACAAAGACTAGAGGATCTGACAAATCTATCAAAACAAATTGTTATCTATCAAAGGATAGAAGATGGATGGAGAGAGATGGAGGACAAAATTGAGCTAGAGGAAGGTAAATTCTTGGCTGATGATGGAAATATTCCTGAGGAGGGAGATCTTCTTTCTTCTCAAACTAGGGAGATCCAGGTGTCCTCTCAGGCTGATGTTGACTTTCCTTTGGATGAGTCTCTTTCCCTAGAAGTTGTGAAAGACTCTAGAGAAAACTCAAAGCTTATATTAAATCAAAGAAAAAGGACTGATAATAAGATTATCACAAAGGGAGTAGAAACTAGAAGTAGCAAAATTGAACAGAAATCTAAGAAGAATCCTCTTGCTTCTACTCTGAACAAATCTGGAAAAAGAGCGGAACAGCCTTCTAAGGTGAAACCAAATGTTGGTTTGTTGGACAAACGAGGAAGAAAACCCAATAAGAAAACCAGAGAATTGGAAAATATGCAGAATATTGCTGATGGTAGGCAGGCAACTATTCTAGATTTTACCCCTAAAAAATAGGATATGAAAATCATAACTTGGAATATTAGGGGGATGAATAGCATTTACAAATTGGATATTGTTAGGAATTTTGTTAGAGAACAAAAGCCTGATTTCTCTTGTTACAATAAACTAAGATTAGTAAAGAGAAGGTGGAACATATTAAAGCTTTTAAAAATTATTCTACAAAGGCCAGTAGTTCAGAAGGTGCATCAGGGGGAACTCTGATGTTATGGAAGAATAATTACTCTAGATCTATCCTAATTGAAAGAAAACATCTTATGATAGCCAAAATCACCAATGTTGACTAGAAGGGTGGATGTTATATAGTGAATATCTACGCTTCCAACACTAAGCGACTAAGGAAAAAGGTTTGGGAGATTGTTTCCAATTTTAAAAGTAAGGACTATTTTGGAAGATGGATTATAATGGGAGACTTCAATGTGCCTCTCTATGATCACAAAAAAATGGCAGGTAATGCTACCCAACTGGAAGGGAGATTGGATTTACTGGAATTTATAAATAAAGAGGGCTTAATGGATATGGACCTCCATGGAATTTAGTTTACCTGGAGTAATAAGAGAGTAGGTAATGAATGTATCTAGGCCAAGCTCAACCATGCTCTTATTTCTCCAAATTGGATTAAAGATTTTAGGTGCAAGATGGAAGCCAGTTAGAAAATTGGATCTGATCATTTCCCCCTCATGTTTTCAGCTACGAAGATTAATCTCAAGAAGAATTTTTCTTTTAGATTTGAGAAGATGTGGCTGCAACACCCTCAGTTTGAAAGTAAATTGGAAGAATGGTGGAGTATTGATATTGAAGGGACGACCCTTTATAGAGTTGCTTCTAAGCTCAAGAATGTTAAAAGGAATGTTAAAACCTGGAACAAGAACAATTTTGGGAACATCTTTGAGAACAAAACTATAATGAAGGAGGAAATTCTTATAACCCAGGAAAAAATTCAGAAGACTGGTTATACTCCTGATTTCCTCATTGAAGAAAATGAAAAATTGGCTCAATATCATGACATCATTACTAAAGAAGAAATCTACTAGAGACAGAGGTCAAGGCTATTATGGTTGAGTGAAGGTGATAAAAACACTAAATTTTTCCATCTCTCTACTCTTAAACATAGGGAAAAAATTCACATTTCACGCCTTAAAAAGGGAGATATGAAGATTATAGAGGACAATGCCATCATGGAAGAAATGGTGACTTTTTTCTCTTCTCTTATGACAGTTGATCATAACTTAAATCTGGAGAGTCGGGCTGAATTCCTTAGAGTGATTCCTCCTCTATTTTCGAAGGAACATAATAAAATGTTAAGCTCTATACCTAAGGATGATGAAATTTTCAAAGCTGTCAGCTCCCTAGGAGGAGATAAAGCTCCTGGGCCTGATGGTTTTCCCATGTTTTTCTTCCAAAAACTTTGGAAATTCGTGGGCAAAGATGTTTGTGATGCTGTGAAGGAATTCTATGGAGCCAAATAGATGCTTAAGGAAGTCAACTCCACCTTTCTGTACCTGATCCCTAAGAAAATTGGTGTTGATTCTCCTGATCTTTTCAAACCGATCAGCCTTTGTAATTCTTTCTACAAAATAATTTCCAAAGTTCTTACCTCTAGACTTATCCAAGTGATCCCTTTGATTATTTTTTATCAACAAAATGGCTTCATTCCTGGTAGGCAGATCCTTAACTCTATCATCTCTGCCCATGAGAATATTCATTCCTTATCTTATTCTAACAATCAGGGGTTCATTATGAAAGTGGATATAGCTAAGGCCTATGACAGAGTTGACTGGTCTTTCCTCTTAAAAATTCTTTCTGCTTTTGGTTTTGATCACAAGGTTGTAAGTCTTATTCATCAATTGTCTCTACCTCTTCTATTGCTATTCTGGTTAATGGTAGCTCATCTCAATTCTTTTATCCCTCTCGGGGTTTGAGACAAGGTGATCCTTTATCTCCCATCCTTTTTGTAATCATGGTTGATTGCTTGGGGAGGGATATTGGGGATTTGATCCATAGAGGCTTCATTAAGGGTTTACAACCTTCCTCCCATCCTCTTGTTTGCTCTCATGGATAATTTTTTGATGATACCATCTTCTTGGGTAAGGCTGAAGTTAAGGAAGCTAGAAATTTGAAGCAAGCTATTAAATTATATTCCTCTGGCTTTGGTCAATTGGTTAATTGGAATAAAATTATTGTGTACTTTATTAATACCCCTATCTAGAGACAAAACAAAATTGCTAAAATCCTTGGATGTTCTATAGGATCCCTCCCCTCTTCTTACTTAGGCCTCCCTCTAGGTCTGAAGATCCCTGATACCTTCTGGGAAGATATTATTAATAAATTCAGTAAGAAACTTGCAGGATGGAAAGGGAATCTTTTAAGCTAGGTAGGTAAGTTAACTCTTCTCAAAGCTTGTCTTCAAAGCATACCTACTTATGCTTTAAGTCTCTTTAGAATCCCTACAAAATATGTTGAGTCTATTGAAAAAATTCAAAGAAATTTCCTATGGACTAGTTCTGAGGAGAAACGAAGAATGCCTTTAATTGCTTGGGATAATGTTTGCAAACCATTAAGAGAAGGGGGTTTGGGAATCAGGAAAATCAAATGCATGAATGATGCTCTTTTAGCAAAACAAGGTTGGAGAGTCTATCATGATAACAAAGAGTGGAGCACCATATGGAAACAAAAATACCTCTTCAATGCTAAATCCCTTCCTGATTTCTTCTCTGCCCCTGATGTCTTTCATCCTTCCTCTATATGGAGGGCTGTTCAGGGGACCAAGAAAACTCTAGGAAAAGGAAGTTCATGGAAAATTGGTAATGGGCTTCAGGTGAAATTTTGGGAAGATGTTTGGTTAATGGATCATCCCTTATTTGAAGATGTCCGTGACAATGATCTTGTTGACTGATGCAAGAAAAGATTTGGAATATTAGTTAGTCATTATTGGCAGAATGATTCCTGGGTGAATTTAATTGATGTTGATCAAGGCTTCACCAATATCCAATTATCTCTCAATGTTGTTTCTCTGTATCCTAATCATGAGGATGAGGTTATTTGGCATGCTGACCCTAGTGGCCATTTTAAAGTCTCTTCTTTATTCACCTCAAAGGATAAGGGAAGTCAACCTCTTTGGTCTCATGCCTAGATTAAGGGTCTCATTCTTAAAATTAATATCTTCTTTTGGATTCTGCTTCAAAATAAAATTCTGACGCTAGATAATTTGCAAAAAAGAGGTATTAATGTGGTTAATAGGTGTATTTTAGGCAAAAATGGTTTTGAAGATAGAGACCATATGTTTTTGAATTTTTCCTACACCCAGCAATTCTGGACAAAGATTCTTAACTTCTGGGGTATAACACGGGTCCATCAAAACAATGTGGAGCTCTCTTTTAGAAGTTGGTTTTGCCCCTTTAAGGATCATGATGCTCTTTTTCTTTGGAAACTTACTCTCCCTCACCTTTGGTGGGGAATCTGGAAAGAAAGAACTAATCAAATTTTTAGGAGTAAAGATCTTCCGGGATGGGTGCTTGGTTAGAATATCATTAGAGCCATCAAGGAGAACTTTAAATCCTAGAGAATTTCTGAGCAAATTTTCCACTTTGAGAACCCTTTACGATCTGAAAGGTCCAATCTGAAAACTGATAATCCTAGATTGACTATAAAATGGAAGGCACCTCCTTTTGGATGGATCAAAGGGAACTTTGATGGAGCTACAAAGGGAAACTTGGGAAGAGTGAGATGTGAAGGGGTCCTGAGAGATGAGGTGGGTAATGTTATTAATGCTTTTGCTATCCCTATTGGTAAATCTAATAGCCACATTGCTGAAGCCACTGCTGCCCTCTATACTATTAAGCTAGCTATCGAGTTGGGGTATTCCAAATTATGGTTGGAAGGCGATTCTTTAAACATTATAAATACCCTAAATAATAAAAATGTTATCTCATGGTCTATTGAAGCTATAGTCAGGGATAACTTTAAGGAACCCCCCCCTCCCAAAATTTATAAAATTGTGGCGAATCACATGTCATTTAGGTGAAAAAAAATTAATAGTGTTGGCGAATTATGCATCAATGGATGGATATTTGGTGGCAAATTTTTTAATAGTGTAGACAATTTTTATTAAATAATGGTGATTATAATTTTTATTTTTAATAAAATTATTAATATTGATGGTGAATTATGTTTTGAAATATGGATATTGGTTGGCGAATATTTTAATAACCGATACCTTTTCTATAAAAAGGTGGTGAAATTATTTTCCAAATAATTGAATTAATTTATTTGTTATGGCGAATGGTTTTCAAAAAGTTATAGTTGGTATGGCTATTTTCAAAAGATGGGAAATAAGTAGCCTAATCTAACATACCAACTTACATAAATTATTGGCAACTGGCAAGTGATGGTTTAAAGACATGGTTGTTTGACTGTATATTATCGAAGCATAATCTTTGCCACTACCACTGTAATTATGTTAAATGTATTATTTGAGAACTCAGACCGTCTAATGATCCAAGATCAATGGCTGAGGTTTAATTTCGGCCATTATGTCTTGAAGGAAGAAGGATTGTCGAGGTAGTCACCGGAATGTTGACACGTATCAAGGTAAGTTGTATGCGGAGTACAATGCACTCAGAAATAATTAAATGCCATGTCAGTGATAGCGACATTATCTCACTAGTACACTACCAAACGTCTGGAATAAAGCCTCGACCTTGTTCAAGTGTCCGGAATGGTGACACGTTTCTGTCCAGCGTGTATCACTTAAGTTGTAGGAGATAGTATATTGATGTCTTGTCACTATTAATTACAATTTACAATTGGCCTTTTCCATCGGCTAAGTGACTTCGCACGCATTACAGGACATGACACAGTCCACTAGCAGTAGTATTATTAGTCTTAATTACAATTGGTCTTTTCCATCGGTTAAGTGGCTTCACATGCATTACAGGACAATGAACGGTATTAGTGTTTAATTACAATTGGCCTTTTCGGCACATACTTGCAATTATGTTCAAGATTTTAGAATATCTGTTAATTTAATGTAATTGAATTGGTAGTCGGATAGAAACAAATAAATAATCCCTGGCATCCTGCCCACCAAGCTTATTTATAGGCGATTGAGCTACTTCTTTCATCATTGCTCATCTCATTTTTGGTAGTCGATAGGTCTGGTTTGTTTGGTGTTAGTCTGCTAGAACTTAGAGTTTGAACTTTGCAATAAATATGGACAACCCTATTTGCCTGAGATGCACTTTGGAAGAGGAGCAGAAGGCTTTTCTAGGTTGCATTCCTGAGGAAAACCTCTTGTCAATTTGTAATGAGGTTGTTCCATGCTCTGGTGTGAAGTTTGTTATTGTTGCTGTCAAAATGGTTCTGGGGCGTGAGTTTTTGAAGAATGAGAATCGGTATCATGTCAACAGTGACATTACGTCATAATTTCTAGCCTACCTGCTTGACCTCAGAGAAGCAAGGGTCGAAATTGTGCTGCTCTTAAGGAAGATTTTTAAAGTAGGATATTTGGGCGATGACATTGAAATTGTCGCTCATGCAGTTTTAGGAGTGGGGATCCCTTGGGCGAGTGAAGTCCACAAGCTTCTGGAACTTGGCCAGAATGTGGTCTTGCAACCATTTTTACTAGGCTTGACTATTGGATAGTTGCAGCACCATAGGAAATGCGCAAGAATTGGGTTGAATTTTCTTTGGAAATGGTTTTTCTTAGATGAAGTGGAAGATGACAACCAATGGCTACAAGAATTCGCAACCATGGTCAATTCTGGTGGTTTCTACGATGAATAGTACAGTAGTTCTAGAGTCTAGGGTTTTACCCTGATTTTGTAAATTTGTAAATTTCAAATTTTCAAGAAATATCAATGAAATTTCTGGAGTTTCAGTTCCATATAAAATTGTATTTTATTGTTTTAACTTCTTATGCTTACTTATGCAACATTGCAATATTTTGCATTTTTGAATTTTCTATTGAATTGTTTATAAAAGCCTATGTGAATATAAAATATTATTAGTTTCTGCCTTTGGTAGGAAACTAATGGAATCACCTAGTTCCATATTAGTTCTATAATCTAAAAATTTCATTAATATACCAATGTTTGCAAAAGGTTTATTAATTTGCTTTTTTTTTTTAAATTGAAAAATAAAATTTTTTAAAAACTTTATTGGTTCATGATGAAAAAGGCAATGAAAAAATTCAATTTTCTTCATAAAAAATACAACTATTTTTTTCAACACCTCTATTAATGCAAGCATTAATTGCAACCTTATATTTTCTTGTGACAAGTGGATAAACTATTTTTTTAAATAATCATTTTTCTAACACCTCTATTAATGAATGCATTAATTTCAATTTTATCTTTTCCACATTTGTGACAAGTGGATAAACTTTTTTTTAAAAAAGACAATTAGTTTTAATTGATGTTTATCTTTGTACTTTGTAAAATGTTATTCAAATATAGATATTTTAATCAAATATAGACATTTTAACTCTTTTAAATTGTTAGTTTTCAAAAATTATTTTTTATATAGTTTAATTTCGTATTTATTTTAATTTTAATTTGTATATAAGTTTAAATTAGAATTTAATTATTTTTATTTTTACATATCTAAACCAATGCTTTTAATACATTTTCTTTTATTTTTTATTTATATATAGAATTTTATTGGATTATACATTTATTTAACATATATATAATTTTTACTATATTGATATTTTTAATTTATACTTTAATATACATAATATTAATTTTGTATCAATTTTCATAAAGTTCAAATTATTTAGCTTGGTATACTATCAACTTTATTTATTATAAGCGTGTTTGGTTTTTTTAAAGCATAAATGTTATTTTTAAATTAATTTATGTTTTTGTTTTTATGCATTATATTTAACCTTAAGAATATTGTCCAGCTTCTGCCATTGGATGAATTTATCACTTGAACAAGATATATCAAACAATTTAATAATTGAAATTAATCAATTTAACTCTCTTTTTAAAAAATTATACAATTTTATCTATATCTCATGTATAATTAGTTGATAAATATCTTTGGTATGATAAATGTTCTTTAGGCTGTCATCTAATTTTAATTTAGCATGATACTATAATGTTTATTTATATATTCTTTTACTATTTTAATTAATATACATCATTGCAGTTATATAATTTAATAATATACTAACTATACTCGTAATTTTATGGGAGTGGGACCTATGACCCATGGGGCCACCACACCATTCACCGGTGTTTTTGGATGTTTATAGATCAATGACCGAAGTTGAGTTTCGGGATGAAAGGAAAAAAACCATGTCATTTCAAATGTATCCCGGAATCATGACACGTGTCACTAAACTCCTTGGTCGACCAACAAATAACAATGTCCTTTCAATTTGGTGATGACGTGACATTGACACGTCTGACTCGTGATGTGAGTCATCTTGATACCTGACTAGCTTAGTTAATGGGAGTGGGACCCACGACCCACGGGGCCACCACACCATTCACCAGTGTCGTTGGATGTTTATAGATCAACGACTGAAGTTGAGTTTTCGGATGAAAGGAAAAAGAAACCCTATCATTTCAAACACGTCCTGAAATCATGACACGTGTCACTAAACTCCTCGGTCGACCAACAAATAACAATGTCATTTCAATTTGGTGATGATGTGACACTGACACGTCTGACTCATGATGTGAGTCATCCTGATGCCTGACTAGCTTAGTTAATGGGAGTGGGACCCATGATCCACGGGGCCACCACACCATTCACCGGTGTCATTGGATGTTTATAGATCAACGACTGAAGTTGAGTTTCGAGATGAAAGGAAAAAGAAACCCTATCATTTCAAATGCGTCCCATAATCATGACATGTGTCACTGCTTAGTTAAGACATTGACATAATCACATTCCACTTGTAGTTAACAGTGACATTATGAATGACATTAATACATTATGACGGGTTAGTTAACACGCGTGTCTAGTAACTACTAACTAGTGCTAGTGGTCTACGATTCCACTCACATTTAAATTGAAAGTGTACTGTGTGACAAGTGTGACGACTATAGGCTATAGAGTACAGATTGTACAATTTTGGCGCATTAAGTTTCTTTAATTTTGCAGTTATACATTGTCTGCAAATTTAGAAATTAGAAAGGGGTTACAAATTACAATTTACAAAGTTACAGATTCTTAATTTCTAAGTTGAGGATTATGGTCCAAGGAAAGAAACAAACTACAGTCTCTTAGCTCTCTACAAAAATTAAAACTAAGGGCAACGTGAATGTGAATGAGTAAGTGTAACTACTAAAATCTTGAAAATTTACGTCTCACATTTTAAATTTTACAACTTTACTATATATATTATATATAAAAAATTAGTTTGTAGGGTTTTAATTTTGAATCACCCATGTAGGCTTGTAGCTGTGTTTAAATATTTACCATGATGGGCAAAACAAAAACCAAGAATAACATGGGAAAAATAACAGAATTCCATAATATGCTTAAAACACCAGGTTTTAGTGATTTATTCCATGATATACATTATCCTATTATTCATGGAAATAAGGGTATAATGGAGATAAGATTTGCACTTGAAAACAAGTGGAACGATCCAAATAAGGCTTCAAAATTTTGTTCATTTAACCCTAGTGTAAATGCAACTGCAAATAAAATTGCACCGTGGGTAGCTAGGCCAGCACACATGGTGTTACCTCAAGTATTCCCTTGCTCAGAAATTGTTATGCTCTAGGCCAAAAATTATGATGAAAATAGAAAAGCAATTGTGAATAAAATTACTCAGGAGGAAATTTTGTCCATAACTAAGAGTGAATTTGCTAGTCTGTTGAACCTAGGGTTTCAACAACAACAGTCAAATGTACATATTGACCTGGGAAAGCTGGCAGATGATTATGAAAAATTAGATGCAGAATAGAGAGATTCTTATATCAGAGGAATAACAAGCGATTGTAGGCTGAGTCCAAATCACATGCCTCCTTATGATTTTGAATTTTTTGTGCCATGGGCATAGGACAATATTTCCTTGCTAGCATTTTGTTTGGGATTGGATAGTAACAAACAAGTGGATGCCAGCATTCTTGAAATGCTTTATCATATTTATTTTAAAAAAGAACCAGTAAGATATCGTTTTATTGAGTACATTGTTTGTTGCATGCAAGATCAATTACTAATGATTCAAAGAGGTTCAAAGACGACATTTAGATTCACAACCTACTTGTGCTATCTTCTCCTAGCAAAGCATTGTGAATTATTTGAGGCAAACAAGCTTTGCAGTCAGACTCAAGGCCAAAATCCAATATATGAGTGGACACCTCAGATAAGGATGATTGATAACAGAAGGAACTACAACAATTTTGTAGACTTCTTTTTGGCACCAATGTACCATAAAATTACAAGCACTCCAATGCCTAGATTGCCTGTTACTTGTAGAAATTGCATTCAACTCGAAAGTGAACTACAATTGGCTGACTGGTACTTAATGGAAGAGTACATTGTGTTAAGGTTTTATGGTTCATGGGTAGAACCCTACAAACTTCCAATACATGTAACAGAGAGGGTATTTGCATTGGAATATGTACAAAAAATGGAGAGCATAGATGTACTCTTTCATGGTCAGCAAAAGAAAATGATATTTCCCTCCTTGCCATTCTCCTTTGGAGGGTTCACATTTGAGAGAAGAGGATTCAAAGTGGCAGAAGCCTTTTTAAAAATTTTTCAATTTGATGTTGACAGTCACTGGCAGTATGATCCACTAAACATAATTGGAGCAAGGCTTAAGGGCATTAGGACTTCTGCAAGAAAATATCAACATGAAAGTATGCCTTTGATTGAAAAATTTAAAAACATGGACTCCTGGAAGGAGGTCAAAAAATAGATGGAGAAATATGCTGCTAAAAATAATATGTCAATACAGGAATTGTCATCACAAATAATGGCATTGCACAAACAGAAAGGAAAAGTGTAGGGCATGACATCATCCAATTTCTACAAGAAAGCTAATAAAGCATCTACAAAACCTATTCCAAAAGAGCTAATGAATGAATGTATAGGTGCTGGATGGAGTCGAAGCAAAATTTCTCAATTTTGGGAAATGAGGAAGAATCTCGGTGAGCCAAAGACCTCTTTAGATCGTGATGAGATTGAAGAGGATACAATATTTGATGAATTGCAGAATAAGGAGCATCCACCTAAAGCACATCACAGTGATATTGATGATGATTACGATGACCAGGATTCTTTGAATCCCTCATCCAGTATACAAATTCAGAGAGGAGTTGATGCATCCACCAAACTTCTATATAGAAAAGGGGCAGAAATTGTAGAAAAAATGGGCTACCAAGGTTCTGGTGATCTAGGTCCCAGTGGAGAAGGGGTTTGGTTACCACCTCAACCACCAGCTATAGCACCAAAACATGGTCAAAAACCAAGCCTTGGGCATGGAGATCAATCATCAAATTAGTCAATTCCATCCACATTGGATTCATCTTAGTTAATTAAATTTGTTCCTGCTTCATTTACAGTTCCACTTCCAAACACTCAGATTCAATCCGAATCAATTATCACTCCCACAACTATAGATATCATGGGTACAACTACAACTAGTGGTCCGAAAAGGACATTGTATATAGATGCAAAAAAATTTGGTCTTGGAGATCAAGAAAGTGTAAAGAAGTAGAAGGTTATGACAAGTATTAGTAGTATTGCTAGTACAACAATGCCAATGGTGACTGTGAGTCCAACAATTGCCCATCCTTCATGAAAAAACCCTCAGAACAATCCAAAAACCCTACTAATGGGTCTAGGTGTTGGTTATCCTCATGGTATTGGTACAAGCTCATACATCAAAGCAAGTGCTACTGCTATTTCACCGTTCAAACATTCAATTGTCTCACAAAATCCTAATTTTCGTTACAATGAATTTGTAACTAACTATGAAAAATCAAAAAAAAGAATAGACAAAATAGTAAGATAATGAAGATGGAAGCAATTGCTACAGTTCGTAATGTAGAACCTGCAACCAACAGGTTATTTCCCACATATGACCCAGATAAAGATATGATGAAATTCATGGTTGTTATGCCCCCAGCTAGAGATAACAATCCACTAGAGAGTCAGTTAGATCCATCTGAATTTCAAGTTAGCACCTTCCAAATGGATTTATCCAAAATTAAAAATGTGGACAAGATAAATGTGTCCAAAATGACCAACCAAGTGGTCTATAGTTTAGTGATGAAGTTGGAGAGAGAGAAAGGAAAGCTTCAGGGCACAATAGATAATTTAAAGGCAGACCTGGCAAATGTAAAGGCAAGTGAGAAAGTAGCAGTAAACAGGTGCAAAGAATTAGAGAAAAGGATAAAAAATTCATCCTCTAGCTCTAAAGAAGCAATTGAACAACAAGAACAAATGGACGCAGAACTGAAAACTCTGAGGAAAAATTTGAAAAAAATGGAAAAAAAAAACTTCAGGATGAAAAAGACTCTTCAACAAAGTTATACAAAAACTTAGAGAATGTTGCAAATGTAAACAATAAGTTAAATAAAGAATTGGAAAATGAGAGGGTAAAAACAAAAGAGTGGGAAGAGAAAGCAAAAGGGTGGGAAAATGAAGCAGAGCAAATAAGAAAACATAGTGAACACCAATACTCAGAAATGAAAGAATACCTAAAGAAGGCAAACGATACTATTAAAAAATATGAAAACAGCTTGAACGACCATGTAAATAATACAGTAAAGAAAATAAAAAATTACTTCTAGGGGCAAATAAAGACTTTTGCTGATAGGTTGTGTGATTGGTTCGAACTCTACGAAGCTCTTACAGATGTTTTTGGGAAGCTGAAAGAGCAACTTGAGGAGAACAAAAGTTTTGGTTAGAGACAGAAAATTGCAAAGCGAATTATGGAAGAAATCAACAGCACTGCTGATAGGCATTTGGCAAGCAAGGGAATTCAGGACCGCATTGGTTCAATAATAAAGGCGACCTCTGTATTTCATAAATGTCAAAAACTAACAGAAGCAGAAGAAGTTCTTGCTTTATTTGGGCCAAAGCTCACCAAGATGAACAATAAAACAACAAAATTGATATCTCTTGGTTTACCGAGTCCTGGACTTGATTCTCAACAATGGGTTTCGTTGGAAGAGAAGTTTACAAACAAAAGTTGGAGGACCAAATAACCTCTTATTTAGGCAACCTTGCTCAGGATAGAACTCATGAAGGCATTGCAAAATGGATCAAAACATTCACAAATTTGCATGCACTAGTGGAAGGAACATTCCTTGAAACTCGCTCTTCCAAGTATGGAATGCTGACGAGAATGCAGGTCATTTACCATAACATCAAAAAATTTTCCCTTTCAACTGAAGAAGAATGGAGCATGCTATAGAAACTTATAGTCTATATGTGAAAGTACTTTCAGTTTCAATCATCTCTATATCTTTACTATATATGAATATCTTTCATATTATCCTACATACTACAGTCTAGACTCTAGAATTGAGTTTAAAGTAACAAGTTTGAACCTTTTTTTTTTGAACAGGATCAATGTTGCAGTCTTGCAGATGCTATTGCCTATGCTAAAATTGCTAATTTACTAAATCGGCCTGTCAAATGTAGAAATGTACAACTAAAGTTGTAGAGATGTTATAGACTTGTAGATGTCTTACTGATTTATATTTTGAGACTTCACATTAGGAAAATTGACCTGAAGTTTTCGTTGCTCCCTTGTTTCTATAAAAGGGAATTCAGGGTCATTGGCTTACAAGAATTGTACCATATTAGCTGAATATTGCAAATGAAAACCATTAATAATTATTAATTGTGGAATTGAATCTATGATTCTATCTAATTTTCATGTTTTCCAATTCAATGTATGTTGAATAAATGAACAAAATAGAAAACAAAATTTCATTCAAAAATTTTAAATTCAAATATGAATGATCATTGATGACATGATATAAACTACACTCTATAGTAATAATACTCTTTGTTCTCAAATTTTAATGATGAAACATAATACATTGTAATTTCTTTCTTTTCTAAAATGAACATTGAATGATAAGATATCATATAGTAGTTAATAAGTTCAAAAAATACCTATTCGTTGCCACTACTAATTTAGCAAAAAATTTCTAAATTTTCCAATTCATCTCTATGTCATCATCATCATCCAATTCTAGTAGTCTAGTTGCTTCATTGTTCTCTTCATTTTCATTTGTGTCTTCTTCAACTTCAAGTTCACTCTGACCTCCACTTTTATGACTCCCAATCCCATGGCCAGTGCCACTGCCAACTGTACTTGTCCCACTTGGAGTCACTTTAGGAGATTGGTTAATGGTGTTGCCCAATCCCACCCCTCTTCTTTTGCATCTTTTCTTCCAGATTTCCATTGCTTTTTGAAAAGGAAAAGTATTGACATTATACCTAGATGTGTATACCCTCAAGCATGATTCCAAATTCTTGTCTAGTTTGTTTCTTAGCTTTGATTTTAGGAAGCCCAAAGCACTAAAAACTCTCTCATCCTCCACTGAACCCAATATCATGGTTTGACATAGATCAGCAAGCTTGAAGTACTCTGAAATTTCTTCACACAACAATGTGCTCTATTTTAGTTCTGTCCAAAGCTTTGTTGCCGAGCCCTCTTCATGTGGGTTACGCATTAATTGATAGTGATGCTTCATGGTCCTTGCAAAGGTACCTGATTGCTATCTAAGAAGACCCTCATATAATATTCCATTGATAGTCACTCCATTGAATTCTATAGATTTGCAAAATTCCTTTATCAAAATCAACAACCTTCTACGATAATCTTCCTTATTATTGAAGGACCAATATTGAGGAAACACAATTGCCATGGTCTCAAGCAGTTGATCATATGGGAATCGTGATATTATTTCAAAGGAAACTCTATAGGCTATGTCCCTTGCAATAGATGCTATAGACTCAACGATCTTGGTAAAATCTTCCCTTGTAACTCTTGTAGCTCGCTTCTTTGGGGTACTATAGTACATTGGTATCTAAAATCCCCTTACACAAACACATAAATCTCTATTTTCAATGATCTTTAAATAATTATCAAGATCATCCAAATCTATTAGTTTTTGCTAGTGATTAAATCTATCATCAGATAAATTTAGGTCAGTACAATAGAGACTATCGAGGGCTCAACATGACATTTTATGCAACTGAGCATATTCTGCAATATACATGGCTCTTTGCTGGGCTTTTTTCAATAATTAACCTCATTTCTTCTAGCATGGGAAGAAGAGATGCCAAAGTTAAAAGTGTCTCTATATTGCTTAACCTTCGAAGTAGGTCACCACATCTCTAATTTTTTGCATTGTCCCGATTTTTGTACATCAGTCCAATCAAAGATTGATATTCGAAAAATACTCAATGCGCTGGTCCATCCAAATAGATCCATCTGGTATCAACATCTTTTAGAAGCTTGTTTCCATCGGTAATTCCATCAAAAAAGTGATGAAATTCCCTAAAACACTTGGGACTTCGACAAAAATATGCATACAACTCTCTTAATAAATCTTCAACCTTGTTTACCGAAGGAAACTTCTTCACAACTCTAAAAGCAAGATTCATCCTGTGGGCCATACAGTGAATGGAAACAACATATGGTGAACAAGAAGCCTGCATCTTTGTGCAAAGACCATTCCTTTGACCTTGCATTACTGAAGCTCCATTCGCTCCAACACAGACCAACTTCTTCACTATTGTCAATTCATCCATAGCTCCATATTCAATTAAATTGCTCTTTACTAACTAAAATAAAGTTTATGCTGTCACATTGTCTCTCAATTTAGCAACAGATAGTAGATGTGGTTGGTGGATATTATTCTGTATAGTATAAACATGCATGCATACACATGACGTATTATCTATTGCCGTAACTTTGTCTAAGGACAATGCAATAAAGGTTGACTCTTTTATTTTTCTTTGTACATCCTCTATTTCAACCTGTACAATACAACTTGCCCATTCCCATCCACTTTTTATCGACCAATGATTGACAAGATAGTTAGGAACTTTCAGAAAGTGTAAAAAATCACTAATTTTTGGATAGTCTGTCATTGGACGCCCTCTGCTCAAAATATAGAAAACATTACTTAATTGAATAACTTTTCCACATTCTTCTACTTCACTTGCTTTTGCAAAAATAGCATTAATAGAACCTTGAACTTCACCAAGCTTCATCTAAAATTTTTGAAACATATAATAGTCTTCAGCATTCCTTTTATGTTGACATTGCTCCTTTGTTTTATATCTTACCACTTTTATTTCCTTACCATCTACAGTTGAGGTTTTGTAAATCTTACCAACATGTTTCTCTATGGTGTCTAGTTTAAGCTGTAACTGCTTTTCCTTTTTATACTTCCAACTACAAATTGCACATCTACATTCTACTGGTTTTCACCTACAATTGGATTGTCCACGGGCTCAATGAATAGATACTTTGTTGCCCAATCAAATTTAAATCTCCTGGCCATCTCCTAGTGACGATCAATTTTTTCTTTCAATTTTCCTCTCCCTTTACTGTCACTATTACTATTAATTGCACCATCATCATCACCAAAGTTGATTGATTCATCCTGGTACTGGTTATTTACTAGATATTCTTCTTCAAGGTCATCTTCATTAGAGATATCAGGTTCTGCAACTCCGTCACCAAATTTATTAGGCTCCCCAATTTGTTGAATGGACTCTTGTGTAGGTTGAGATTGTATAGGCTCCTCTGATGATGTACCTTCCTTACTTTGACCAACACTATTGCATCTAACCCCACCAAAGTATGAAGATATATTTTTGCATTTTGTTGGCCTCTCTTGGACATCTACACCTTCATTAGTCCTACTCCTCTTCCTATTTAAATTTGACTGTGACATCTTCATCAAATTAAGGCTGCAATAAAATACTATGGACTCGTAGTCGTAGTCATTCTAGTTCTCTAATAATCGCAATACTATGAAGAAGGCTCCTTCTTTTCACATGTTTCAATAATGAAACTCATATGTCTTAAATAGACAACTACAAATAAATTGTTTTCATTTTGGCAAATGGATCGACTGTTACATATGATAAGAACTAATATTTGGCGAAGCCCGCATAATTTTAAGTAATCGAGTGGGCGAATAGAGTGGGAATTTGGGACCCCATGTGTGTGATGCATGGTGAATTGGGTCCTAGGACAAATAAAAATTTCACATAGGAAAATGGGAATTTGGCGAATGATGATCGTCAAAAGAGACACTCAATTAATTCCGTAGCGAATAAGAGTAAACATTAAAGAGAAATATGGGCGAAGAACCCGACTACCAAACTGAAATTACATAATAATAGTAGCAAAAATTCCGACCACTATATGAGTATTTTATAAAATCTGGGTGAACCGGTCAACTAGTATACGGTGTTTTTTTCGCCAATTTCTATAGCTTGATTGGGACATATTCACCAACTGGCGACTAATCGCCACTAAAAAAATCCTTGGCTACAATTATGGAAATTAAAACCTTAATTCAAAAGTTTGATAAGGTGGTCATTTCCCATACATACCGTGAGGCCAATGGTGTTGCTGACTGGATAGCCAACTATGCTGTTCAAAAAGGGAATAAGGTGAGGTGGCATGAGGAATTAAAAAAGCATGTTGATCTTAAAATGATTATTAATTATGAAGCCATTCATTCCAAAGTGGGAAATATTTGTTTGGATTAGCAATTTAATGATTTTGTGGAGTGGCCTTACGACTATCAGATTACTTTCCCCGAGGAGGTACATTCATGTGAATGTTATGTGGTTTCAGCACGTATCTTCTAAAAAGAAACCTCTAAATCAGGTAATTAAAAATTGGTTTCCTTTCAAACTCTCCGTGTTTTGTATCTGGGTGTTTCTGGTTTTTTGTTTTCCTGGTAGATGGGGGGCGAGCCATGGAAACAAGAACCCAAAAAATGTGATGACTGGAAGGCTCATCAGGATGTTTGGAAGATTCTTCAGAAAGGGAAGGTGGTTAGTTATCTGGAGTGTTTGCATGGCTTCAAACCCCATATCACTACCACTTTCTTTAAAAATTGGGCTGATGATAGAGTCACTCTCCATGGAGTCATTGTGAAGCTTACTGAGGAATTCATTGCCGAGGTCACGAGGCTCCCCACGCATGGCATTAAGTTCTCAAAACAAACTAGTATCTCCAATGTGGCCTATAAAAAATTTTTGAAGACAGATGATGAGGAGAAGCAATTGGAAAAGAGTGGAGACTTCTTTGATGTGGAGCAGATTAAAGATATCTAGTGTGATGTGCTTTGTTGCATTTGTGAGTATTTTATCCTAGATGGTAGGAAAAAAAGAGTTCACAAATTTCATTTTGTTTTCCTCAACCATTTTAGATACAAGGATAGAATTTCTTTCCCTTTCTATCTGCATTTTTCGTTGCTTCAAAGTTTATTTTCCCATAGGAAGAAGGAGTCTCGACCTATTTTACATGAAGGTCTGATACTTCTTATTGAGGGCTTTTGTAAAAATAAGTCCATTGCTTCGACTCCTTCTTCTGATAAGAAGAAAGGTTCTTAGTCCAAGAAGTGTATGATGGATGAGAATGTTAAAGGGAAAGAAAAGGTTAAACCTAAACCCTCAAGTTCTCATAAACATATTGTTGAAATGGAGTCAAAGTCGAAGAGTTATGAGGGTTCTGAGAAGGATATCTTGGAGGAAGAGGAAGGGACAGATGTTGGGGAATTCAACTCAAATTTGGAGGGATATCCAGAAACAAAAGGAAAATATGATAAAGAAAAAGAGGAGGATACTTCAGAGGGTAACTCAGAATAGAGCATCTCTGACAACGAAGGTAATCACATTGTGTCTGAGGGGAGTGTTAAAGACAAAGATAACTTAACTGATGATCCAGTTACTATGAAGGATGTGGATCATATGGTTCTAGATTCTACTCCTACTACAGAGACTGGGGAACAACAAAAGGAGGATCCAGTTTAGCAAGAAGCCCCTGTTGAAAAAAGAGAGGAGGTCTAGATGGATAGGGAGGAACAAATGGATAAGGTTGATTCACCTTTACATGAGATTACTGATGACATTTATGATTCATCGCAGAGGGACAAAAATCTTTCCTTCTTACATTCTACAAAGCTCAAAGCGAACTCTATTCTCCAAGTCAATTCTTGGATCCATAATGAAATTATGGGGCTGAAGAAGAAAGTCGAAATAATGCAACACAACTAGGATGCTGATCGGGCCATAATTAATCACTTGGAGGTGCAAATGGGAGATATCCCTAAAAAACTTAAAGATTATGAGTTAAATCTGAGAATTCTTATCAAGGAAAGTGGTACAAAAATGGAGCAGGTAACATCAAGCATTTGTGCCACTATAGCTAGCCTTGGAAAAAGAGTAAATGAAGACACTATTTCTTCAGAGGGCCTGAGTAAGAGGACAAGGCAGAGTTCGAGGAAGAAAGCCTTGCAAGCTGCTGCAACTTTGGCTGCCACTTCCATTCAGAACACTACTACGATCGGGAGGGAGGCTGCCAAGATGATTATGGAACTGCAATAGAAGCTTTGGGTCTTCTGTGTTGTTTCTATTTATGTATAAGTCCTTTATCTGGTCTATGTTTTTGGTTCTGGTTTCTAGTTCTGGTCCTATTTTTTGGTAAAACTTTGTTTTAGGTTCCAGGTCCTTGTAAAACCTAGATACTTTTATTGAACTTTGCTAGTGGTTTTAGGTCTCTGTAAAACTTGATTTTCTTTTTGCTTCTCAGTAGGTTTTAGGACTTTTCCTGGTGGTCTTAATTGCCTATCTTTCTTGTTTTTGTTAAAGGGTTTTGGGGCCCCTTCAAAACCTTCTTTTACCATAATCTAAAACATGATTGATGGCATTGTTCCTGTTTAATGTGAATTGACCTTTCACGGTGAAATCTCGAGGGACAAAGATGAACTTTAATTTGTCCTGTCTATAGTCCTCAACTTTTGTGTCTTTCAGGCTTGGTAGTAGTGGTTCAACAATGCACTTGTCTATTGAACACTGGATGATTTGTTTGTTTTTAGTTGTGATGATAGTGTTTAGGTATAATGAATATACATATGGAACCTCTTGATTGCATCTATTGCAATGAGTTGTTTTGTCTTCTAGCATTCCATAATCCTCAAATTTTAAGTTGCATTGGGAACAAAATGCATTAAATGGATTTGTGAATGAGTTGGCTACTTTGAGAACCCCATCAACCTAAAAGATATGTTTTGATATTAATATAGCTTGTGTACGAATTAATTAATAGTTGAAGTGTTGAATTATCCAAGTTTGCTTACCTATAGAGTTGTTTGTAGAAATGCATTCAAGGCATCCAATGTTCTTTTGTCTTTTAGTGTATAGATGTATGTAGCAACCCCTGTGCAAAATATTCTGTCCATGTCATTTCATGGTACAATGTTTCTAAACAACATAGTAGGAGTCTCACCTCTTTTTAATTGGATTGTTATTTGCATGGATTCTTCTTGGAATGCAAAGTTGATTTGGAGCTAGTCATTGACAAGAGATTTTTATTTTCTACTTTTAGAACTCTGTACTCAATAGAAACATGACTACTGTACATGTTGCATAGAAAGAAGGGGTGTTTAGTGTGCTTTTTACCTATACTTTGTCATCATCATTATTTTTGTCTTTTATGTCCACAACATATTAGGTGTCTATATGTCATCTTGCAACTACTAGTGCACCTATTGTACCAATGGCATAGGTACTTGTGCTTGTGAGTAGCTATTTGATTGTGGAGCTTGGTATGAATTTGTATTCTTGGCAAAGTTGTAGTATAGTTTCAATTGTGCTTGAATCTTGGACCTTCAAGATGCAATCTGAATCTCCATGGCCAAAGGTTGTTTTATGTCCTATTTGAAATCCTGACACTATAATGGATGTTCCTAGAACTATCTTGTTTTTGTACTCTTGTACTAGTTTCCCTGTCACATTTAAAGTTACTGTCATTTCTCTTTTAAAGTTTGTCAATTCTGCATGTAGCACCTCTCAGGTTTTGTTTTCTCTATCCAATATTGCTATATATACAACAAGTATGTCTCCTTCAAAAGTGTCTCCTATTTTTCTTGCATTTAAGTCCTCAATTGATATTGCATTGGGGTTTCCTAGTTTTGACTTGCACAAAGTATTATGGTGTTAGTCTAGTATTGTAGTGGTTTGATATTTAACATTTCTTCAAATACTAAAAATTCATGTATTGATTTATCATTTTTCATGTGGGAATTCATGTCATTGGAGTTGAGAAAATCTCGGTACCTTTTTGTTGTTTTCTCCTACTTGACATTTGTTCCCTTTCCTATTCTTTTTCTTCCTTCCATTATTGTGCTGCACAAAAATGCAGAACATTGAAATATATACTATTAAATTAGAGTTATTATCTTTGATACATAAAACTCTTAGGTGTAAGATGTATTTGCATTCCTCTATGTGTTCTTCTATTTAATTTGTGTTTGGTCGTCTATGTATTAGCAATCTAGAATGGAGTATGGAACCTTATGAATGTAGCAAGGTGATTAGTCTAGTATGCTTCCACTTTATAACAACAACATATATTAATTGATTTTGTCCAAATGTGATCAATTGATGGATTGTATACATTTTGTGTTTTTTCTGTGATGTAATTCATGTTGTGGTATTGCATATATTTTTCAAGATTTTCTTTCCTAGCATTTTTTGTTGACATATCAATATTGAAATTCCCTACAATGTATAGATTAGTCATTGGTTTGACATATGCAGTGACTTGTTGAACAATAGTGGCATATTCTTCAATGGGTGTATTAGGTCTTGCATAAAGATTACATATATTTAGTTCATTGCTTTTGATCAAAGTTGTTATTGTAATAGATTCTATATTTGTTGTGTTGTATTGCTTTATCTTTGAAATGACTAGAGTTTTGTTGGCTAGTGTCATTATACCATGTATGTGGCAGGCATTGAAGTTATTGAAATGTTGGAATTCATCATTTATTTTAGGGATTTGCATGTACACTTCTTGAATGTAGATTATGTCAGATGACATTATATCATAGTCATTAGTTATGTTATTTATGTGAGGCTTTAAACTATGCATGTTTAGTGTGCATAATAGCATGGATGGTGTGTTATGAGAACATGTATTGTCATTCTCGAATTGCCATTTTGCACTTGATTGTAGGCGAGACATTTCAAGATGTATTCTCTCTTTGATTTTAAAATTTTTTGGTGTTAGATGTTTTAAAAGGAATAATGAGTCAATTGTTTTAGTTTGTGATAATGCTATGTATGTTAATCCATGTTGTCTAACGCTTGTGGGGTCGAAAGCCATTGCCTCCATTGTAAGCTCTTGTGACCTACGTATTGTTCTTGCACATGCTATCTGTATAAGGAAATATTTTCATACAATAATTTTATTTTTCACCGATGCCTTTTGGATAGGTCGAATAATGCGTAGTATCAATACCTAGTCATTTTCAATTTTTTATGTATAGCATTGTATGAGTTTCTTGTGTTGTTGCTATCTAATTGTATTAAATCTTATTCAAACTATGTCAAAATAATTATATTTTGTGTATGCTTTGAATATTCCATCTAATCCATTTACTAGACCATCTTTTGTGTTGTAGTTTCCTATATATAGTTCTACCAAAAAATTTGGTTTGAGATGAATTTGATGTGGAAGTGAAATTGTTTTTGATTAGATAAACAGGTTTTATAGGGAACTTGAAACCCGAAAGTTAGTACATAAGAAGGCTAATAATAAGCGTGATAGCCCAGCCAAAAAAGTTTAAGTTCAAAGGCTGATAATGAGCATTAAGCCCAGCCAAAGGAAAAAGTTCTGAGAAAAGACCAGGAAAAAGAAACAGACAAAGCTATGGCCAAAAGCTAGTACAAAAAGCCAAAATATAGCAAAAAACAAAGGAACAGGCAAGAGTTATTCCTCGTTCTTTTGCTCCAGATCCTGCATCACCTGAGCAGCCTCAAAGGCTTGTTGATTCTCCTCCATTTCCATTTGTTGCCCTCTTTGATTCCCCTGGTCTTGTGCAGGAGTGGATTTGTCCTTTGCAGGGTCATCCTCCGTTCTGGCCTCATCTCTGTCATTTCCATCCTCATCCTCGTGCATTTCTCTATCTTTGATCCAGCCCATGAGAGAGATGATGATGATGTTGATGTAGCTTAACAAGGAAAATATCTTGTTGGCAAGGTTATGATTGTTGTTTTTCAGATTGTGTATCCTCTGTTCCACCAAAGTGAGCCTATCGGCCGAGTTTGTCCTCCTATTGGCATCCTTTCCTTCCTTTGTTGTCTCAATGTGTTTCACCTGGTCTTTAACCTCCTCAAGCTCATGGAAGAGCCATTTGATTGATCTAAAATTATCAATCATGCTATTGTGAGCATTATTTAAGAGATTCATCCCTGTCTCCCTTGCTCTATCCGAAATAGCCACAATCGCCGGATCAATTAATTCTTCTAGCCACTACTCTTCTTGATTATCCACAAGGATTTGGGGATTCATGGCCTCCCTAAAGATTCCCATTTTTGTAATCTTGACATTGAAATTAATCCACGCTTTCCTCCTATCATTGGTTTGCACTTCCCCTTCCGCATACCCAGCTTTCTCCTCTTTCTAATCCTCAGGCTAGAGATGGACAGGAGAAAGGGGCAGCGCAGACATCTCCTCATAATGAGAGTGCACATCCTCCAGGCTCTCCCTCTTGCACTTCTTCCTTCCACTATTGACCTTTATTTCCTCTTGCATCTCCTTCACGACCTCCTCAGACTTCAAATCCTCCGTATCATCACTGCTACCCTCCTCAGCCTTCTCAGCCTGCTTCTGCCTGAGATCCCTAGGGCTTTTCCTGCTTGGGGTTATGGGGGAGGGGGATTTTTTAACAGTCGCAACTTTCCCTGAGGAGGAGACTCTGCCTTTCTCAGAACTGAGGCTTTGAATGTCATCCGAGTCCGAGGAGTAATTGGAACTTCCAAACTCCACAGTCTTAGTCTGAGGAGGGGCATTACCAATGGTTTGGGCTTTGGAGTGCTCATGGATAACAAGCAACAGCCCTTCATGCAGAGCCGGGTTTGCAAAGGGCTTCTTTTGAAGCTATCCATCACCTTACTCATAGAGGTTAACAGATAAAAAGGAAAAGAAATTTTGGCTTTCTTTCGAAAATGATTTAAAATAACAAAGTGGTGGGTGTGGGCTCTATCAAATCTTGGGTCCAAAGTAATATATTCAATGACAACTTTCAGCACATACCTCCACCTTTTCTTCATGGAGTCAGGGACATAGTAGGTGTCAAGATTTTTTAACACCTTCAATTCCTTCTCACTATCCACAAAATCCCTTACCGCATTGGCTGAGAGCTTCTTGTCCCTATAGAATTTGAAACCCTCGATTGGGATCTCTGTAACAGCCATGATAACCTCCTCCGTTATCTGAAAGTTGATGCCATTCACCTTAACCTTTCCTTCTTTCCATGACCCCACCATACTATTAGTCACCTCCTAATCATAACCGTGTAGCTTCATGAGATACTTGGTTACCCCACCCTCTTCCAGCTTTTCCCAAACTTTTGGCCTGCTTCTCCATTTCTCAAAGTCCCTCACCGGCTCCTTTCTGGATCTCTCGCCCACCATCTCCTCACTCTGTGCACCCGTTTTACTCATAAGCTCTTCATTGTGAGACTGGAAAGGATCGCCAAGATTAAGCAAGGAGCGGAGAAAAATAACTCTATTGTTGCCCCTAAAATGAATACAATGAAGAACCCACAAAGCATGGCAATTAATCATAGTAGGATATCTGCATTTATGAATACCCATTTTTTTATAATGAAAAGTACCCATATATCTTAACCCTTTCATATTCATAATTACATCTTGATATCCTCCATACTTCCTTGGATTTTCTCCAAGTCAATCAAACACTTGACGTCCACCGGCAAAGAAGTTTTGGGAAGCCATGTCATTTTTTGGTCTGTGCCGACCCCTATATTTGCCAACCTGTTGGCAATCGGGTTTGCTTCCCGAAAAGTATGGGTGACAAGGAATTTTTTGAATATGGAAAGTGTATCTCTCGTCTCATTGATAAGATTTGCAATCGTCCAAGAAGGATACAAATTTCCATTAATGCACTTAATAATGTTACTCGAGTCCCCCTCCAACCATAAATTGGTGACCCCAATTTCAAAAGCCAGCTTAACTGCATTGCACGTGGTGTTGGCTTCCGCAAAATGATCTGTTTGGAAACCCAACGAAAGAGAAAAAGCTGCAATATTGTCACCATTTTCATTTCTAACCACACCTCCACTACCCAAGGATCTAGGGTTGCCCTTAGAGGCTCCGTCGAAGTTGGCTTTGTGCCAGCCTTCAGGGGGGAGGTGCCATTTGGCTTCCTGTCTTTTTCTCATTTTGTCTTTTACCTTCTCCTTCTTCCTACCTCCTATCTGAAAAGCTCCCCCCTTTATCATGGAAATATTTTCCTTTATGTTACTAAAGATCTTCCTTCCAACAACCAAAGCTGGCTCCTCCCTATCTCTGAAAATCTAATTGTTTCTCTCCTTCCATATGCTCCAACAAAAATGGGGCAGGAGCCAGAAGTTGATTTCCTTCAAAGCAGTCCCATTGAACATTCCTTGCCATTGACAGAAGAAGTCCAAGAGGTTGGAAGGAATGCACTAGCTATGGTAAAGGTCTTGGGTGAGGAAGTCCGAGACTGTTCTTGAATAAGAGCAATGAACGAACAAATGATTTCCTGTCTCTGACTCGTCTTTGCATAAAACACATATGTTGGGCATGATATGACCTCTTTTAATGAGATTTTCCTGGGTGAGATTTTTGTCATGAAGTGCCAACCAAAAAAACATGTTGACTTTTGGCGTTAGGCTCGGGAGCCAGGCCCTTGACCAAGGGGGGGATGCATTTGTACTCCATAAAGCAGAGTACCCAGAGGCAACCGAATAGAGGCCATTGACATTATCCCTCCAAACTAGTTCATCCTTGTTAATGCTGAGGGATAAGGAGTTAAGCATGATCATAATTGGTTTGAGTTCCTTTGAGATGATAGAAAGGTCCTTCCATCCCTAATCAGTCCTGTAGTTAGTAACTTTGTGCCCAAAAAGGTTGATGCAATCATTAGCCCAAACACCATAGGCAGGGTTATTAATGAGTGGGCCCTGAGAAAGCCAATTGTCCGACCAGAAAAGAATGTTCTCCCCATTTCCTAGCTTCCAGGAGACCTTAGAGTTAGCCAAATCCTTGGCTTTTAAAAAGCCATTCCAAACAACTGAGCCTCTGGGTAAATCCTCACTGAAAAGAGTGAACTAAAAAGAGGGCCTTTTTATATACTTGTTCACCATAGTGTCTCTCCATTCCCCCATGCTACTAAAGATGTGCCAGATTTTCTTTGCCAGGAGGGCCTTGTTGATATGAGTGATCTTCCTGATCCCCAGACCCCCGTTCCTTTTAGGGAGACAAACTTTGTCCCAAGCAACAAGGGGGTACCTTTTATTCCTATCAGTACCCATCCATAAAAAATCCCTTTGGACTTTTTCCATTCTCTTGGCGTATTTACCAGGTATGGTGAAAAGGCTCAGGGCATATATAGGCAGGTTTTGAAGGATGGATTTAACCAGTTGACATTTTCCAGCTTGGCTGAGAGAGGATCCTTTCCAGCCAGCCAGCTTCTTATTGAACCTATCCAAGATCCCATTCCAGAAGGAATCATAAGGGTTCATGCCCAAGGGGAGACCAAGGTAGGAAGCAGGAAGCTTCCCCACCTAACAACCCAAGATTCTAGAGATTCTTTGTTATTTTCCCTCTGGAGTGTTGATAAAGAAAAGAGAGCTTTTGTCCCAATTTATAAGCTGCCTCGACCCTCTGGAATAGGTGTCCAAAGTTTCTTTCAAAGCCTTGGCTTTCTTGACCGAAGCCTCTCCTCCCATAATGGTGTCATCAACAAATTACTGATGCATGAAGGGAGTGCATTTGGAAGAAGGTTTAAAGCCTTTGATCCTCCCATCTTTCTTTTTCTTCTCCATAAGTCTACCAATACATTCTGCCAGGATGATGAAGAGAATTGATGATAGAGGGTCTCCCTGATGAAGGCCTCTAGTGGGTTTGAAGAAATTAGAGGGGGGTCCATTCACTAAAATAGCTAGCGAGGGGGTGGTGACCAGTTGGGAAATTAGCTTGCAAGATTTGGCATCAAAGCCAAAAGCCTTCAACACTAACTCCAAAAAGGACCAATCCACCCAGTCGTAAGATTTAGACATGTCAAGTTTGGGTAACATCCCTTCTCTCTTACCAGCTTCCATAGAGTGAATCACTTCATGCACCATGATAATCAAGTCTAAAATCTGTCTGCCTGGGACAAAACCAGATTGTTGTTGAGAGATGATCAAGGGGAGGAGCTTAAGCAGCCTCAAAGTGAGAACCTTCAAGATGATCTTATAAAATGAGTTGCATAAGCTGATGGGTCTAAACTTATCCAGAGTGTCAGCCCCTGGCACTTTGGGAATAAGAACTAAGAAAGTGGAGTTGATTTCCTTCAGGATGCATCTAGCTCCAAAGAACTCCTGAACCACCTTAACAACATCCTTCATAATGACAGGCCAGTACATTTGGAAAAAGAAGGTAGGAAAACCATCAGGTCCAGGTGACTTGTCTGCCAGAAGAGAAAAAAGAGCTTCTCTCACTTCATAATCAGAAGGAATGGCCCAGATCATATTATTATGGTGCGGTTGGAGGATCTGAGGGATGCAAGAGACAATATCATCCTGATCCACCTTAGAGAGAAAAGGATCCCAAGAAAGAAGGGAGGAGAAGAAAGAGACAACTTCTAGTGAAATATCATCTTCCTTAGTCAACACATCCTGGTCTTTTTTTAAGCCAAAAATCCTGTTGTTAGCTCTATGTTTAAGTGTGGATAAATGGAAGAACTTTGTGTTCTTGTCTCCTTCCTTGAGCCAATTGATTCTAGATCTCTGCCTCCAGAACTTTTCCTCTTTACTAATGATGTCATGTAAATCAGACAGGATGGACAGCTCTACATCTCTACTCGAGGCATCATACCCATTTTCCTGAATGGAGGCTTGGATGGAAGAGAGATTAGAAGAAAGATCCTCTTTCATAGAGAACAGATGACCAAAATTTGACTTATTCCATGCTTTTAACATCCTTTTTACATTACTGAGTTTCCTTGCTACCCTGAACATAGCAGTGCCTTCCACATCTATGCTCCACCAGCCCTTTAATCTCTCTAGTAGGTCGGGGTGGGAGGTCCACATTTTCTTGAAATAGAAAGGAGGAGGTCTGCGGGGGTCAAAAGGGACAATCGAGAGGGAAATGGGGGAGTGGTCGGACCCAATTCTAGGCAAAAGAGCTAATTTGCAAGAAGAGGACTGCAACCAATCAAGAGAAATGAGGGCTCTATCCAATCTAACCTGAATACACTCCTTACCTAAGCGTTTATTGGACCAAGTAAAGTTACAACCCATGAGGTCCAGATCCAAAAAGGCCAAATCATTGATGTAGTTTGAAAGATCATGCTTGCTATCCTAGTCTTGAGGTAGACCACCCTTCTTCTCCTTATCCAAAAGAGGGGTATTGAAGTCTCTCATAATGATGCCTTTTTTCAAGTTTCTATTTTGAACCATCCCTACTACTCTGGACCAGTAGGAATTTCTTTCTCTCTTGTTGTTAGGGGCATAAATGTTGAGCAAGAACCAAAAGTCATTGGAATGAATATTGTACACTTTACAAAATAGAATGTTACTAGCATTGGAAACTGATTCCAACCTAAAAAGATTAGACTTGTATAAAGTTAGCAGGCCCCTAGAGGCTCCATCTAAGTCTGCAGCCTCTTCGCTCATCATGTTACTGAACTCTATGTTTCTCAAAGAATCCTTTTTCATTTTTGTTTCTTGGATCATCAAAATATCTGGTCTCTGGTCTCTGATCAAATTCTTAATGATTTCTTGTTTATAGGTGCCATTTAGGCCCCCGATATTCCATGAGATGATCTTCATTTTTTAGTCTTGGAGAATTTCTTCAGAGTGCTTTGGCACCCATTCGCCAAACATCTTCTAGTCTCTTCTTCTCTGGACTCCCTTTCTAATTTCCTTCCTACTTTGGTTGTAGAGCCCACATCTGGTTTGCAACTGCTCTTGGTCGCTGCTAGAGAAGCCTTAGACAGATCTCTAATTTGATTCTTCCTTAGTATCTCTTCCTTCTTTGCGAACTTCAGGGATCTAGAAGCCTTATTAGCATTCCTTGGGGTGCTATGAGAATCAACTCTTTGGTTCTGATCTATCTCCTTATCCTCCTTATTTGCTGTTTGGATCGGTGCATCAATGGTGGAGACCAAGTTTTCCTCTGGATCCCAGAAGACGATAATTTCCCTATTATCTCTTTCCTTGATCTCCTCCATGGAGCCCAAAACCGGCTGCTCCTCTCTAGGGGGGAGGTCCAAACCATCCTCTTGAAGATCATTTTGCGAGACACCCTTAACTTCCTCTTCTCCAGGCTTGAGGGTCCTTTCCTTGACCTGATCATCCGCTAATGGCTGGGGTTCGGTTAAAGGTAGAGAGGAATTGGGAAACTCTCCTTCCTCACTAGTCTTTCCCTTAGGTGCTTAGTTTGACCTCTTTGGGGCTTCTGCTGCAACCTGGGTCCCCGAAGATAGGTCCTTCTGGCCTTGAGCCGTGGTCTTTTTTTTCCAAACTTTCTTCAACCTTTATTGAGAAGAAGAAGGGGGATTCTACTTACTAGTCATCTTAGCTTTTGGGCACTGAAATGCCTTATGACCGATTTTTAGGTAGTGAAAACACCCAAAAGGAACACTTTCAAAGTCCAGCTACTGGATATGGGTACCAAGTTTGGACTAAAAACAAACCACTTCGGGCATATCCTCCCCTTCCCTTACTCCAATGAAAATCCTCACATAAGTCAGCCTACTCTTCGAAGCAGTGATTGGGTCGATGGAGAGAAGCTCTCCAAAAGAGTTGGCCACTCCCTTGAAGACATCCTCATTCCAGAACTCCAAAAGTAGCTCCGGGAGTCTGACCCATACTGGAGCTTGTTGGAGGAAAGATTCATTTAAGTCTAATTGGGATGACCATCTCTAAAGCATGAGGGTGGCCCTTCCAAAGCTCTAGGGACTATCACACAGAATCTTAGCCATATCCTCATGACAGGAGAACTCAAAAGAAAGGAAACCCTTAGCCATTGCAGTGACAGAGACCTGACCTTTCAAGCTCCATTTTTTTAGAGTATAGGCCTGGACCACATCAATATTTGGTCTAGGGCCAATAAAATTTTTGACGAGTGTTGAGGCCATAGAGGCAATGCTATGATCAACAATCCCGTCTGGAATAGTGATTGTGCAAGATCCCTTTTCCAGACCTGACACAACCTTAACCGGAGGGAAAGAGGATTTACCTGATGGCTTGACTCCAAAGAGTGAGGCCCAACACTTTGGAAGAATCCCTTGAATGTCCTCACATGGGTTCCCATCGCCTGACTCCTCCCCGATGCCTGCCTGGATCCCCTCCTACGTGCTTGGTCATCAAGGTCTGCCTCCCTGTGAATTCTCACCTATCTCTAGATTTGAAATTTGAACTTGCGCTCCCACTCCTTTCATGTTTTTTCTATGAGATGCAAATTTAAAAAAAAAATTAACCCTTGGCTGTAAAATTTTTTACTAACCCTTGGTTGTAAGCACTACAGGCAAGAAGCCCCACTATTTCACCAAGTGTCAATGGAAAAACATTCTCAATTAAGATCCACAGTAGAGAATGGCCCTATGGGGACTTGAACCTTGGTTGTAGGCCCTATAGGCAAGAAGCCCCACAATTTCACTAAAGGTAGTGAAATTGTTCTTGTGTATAGGCGTAATGCATTGTTATTTTCATCATGTTTGTCAATGGCATTTAGGACGGTCATTTCACCAAGAACTATTGCAAGCATTTTTTTATTTTGAGCATTGACATCGATTCTTCTATAAAAAAGGAATGGTAGTGTTGGGTCCAATGGTGGTTTTCTCATGCATTGTTTGCTGATATAGTGCAAATCTTCATTTGTTTGCATGTGTATTCATATTTTATTGAGAAAATTAATGAATTTTTCATCCTTTTGCCTTACTGTACGTGTTAACAAATAACATTTAACATTGTCTATCCAAAAATTGTAAGGCATCAATTCTGACATAGTTGCTTTATTTTCAAATACAACTACATCAAGTATTGGTTGTGCTTAGTACAAGTCTCCACATAAAATTATATCGATGTTTCCAAAGTATACAGTAGGAATTTTCATTATCTCACGTAATCATTTGTCAATATAATGTAAGAATGTGGCACCAACTAATGATATTTCATCAATGAGAAGTACACATAACTGATGATAGTGCTTTGACATTGAATCTAGTATGTCACTATTAAGTGGCAAGAAATCAGATGTGATAAAATGTATGTGGAATGCTGAATGTAATGTGAATCCACCTATGTTGTGAAGCCATTATTAGGCCCTTTGGTTTGTTGGGATCATTGTCGATGTACTTATTGTAGATCTGAAGGAGAGCTTGGTATATAACTTTTGTAGTGAAAGTCTTTCCAGTTTCGGCTCTGCCTATCAAGAATAGATGTAATGTATTGTTGTTGTTATTTTTTTTTAACAATATCTTTGATGATTACTTGTTGTTCTCTATTTAGCATCTACCTCAATTTGTGGTACTCATTATTGTCCATAATTTGTGGATGGTGGTTGATTTCAAATGTGTTGTGTTATATGTCTTTGTGTATGTCATATTGTTCAATTTTCTTGTCTTTGTTGACTGTGAGGGTTTGGCCATCCATGCCGTCATTTTTAGTATCTAGATCCTTGACTATTTTTTCCATGTCACCCCATGCAAGAGCTATGTTATGATTAAACTTTTCTTGATTTGTTGTGATTATTTTTTGATATTATAAATGTGCTTGTCCCCATTATGTAAAACTTTGTTTCAATGTGCTCTCATTGATTGTAAATGACACATAAAGTATTAGTTGTTCTCTACAATAGTTTTCTAGGTCCATGTGTTTGTTGCAGTTGATAAATTGTATTATACTTAGTTTTTCTTTTTGTGTGTATTTTGTGCCCTTTTTGGTGTATTTAGAGACAAATTCTACAAGGCATATGCTGTGAAGGATTGGAAGTCGACTTAAATAATAGTCCACTAAGGATTTCAAGAGGACATTTTCTAACTCATCAGGTTCTTTACATAATTCTTTATTAATTTTTAGTATAAATGTATGATTGTGACCATCTCTTGTGTCTATGAATATGAACTTTCTTGAGCTATGATTTAGTGGCAGTGATAGAACTATGTGTGCTACTTGTTGTGATGAGATTTGTTGTAAATTTAGTAGCACATTTCCTCTTTTTTTTATCATTCATATTGCATCGATTCTATCTTGTTTGTGGTCATTACGTATTCTTTTAAATGTATTTGTCATTGTATTGTCCACTTTTGTCATGTATGAGCTACAATACATTGATGCATCATATGCATTTAGTACAAATTGTGCATTAGTATTGGCTCTTCATAGTTGTGGAATTCTCTTCGTAGAGCTATTGTTCCAAATTTCTGATGATTTTCATCACAAAAAGAGCATTGATCATCATAGAGTTGATCTTAGAGCCAAGATATATTCTTTTTCACTAGTTCCAATTTCATCTAAGAACATTTGAAATGTGTATGACAGGTCATAGTTTACCTTTTCTAATATTGCAAAGATACTTATTGCTTTTGAAATTACTACTTCATTCTTCTTTGACATTGGTTCAAGTATTATTGTCCTTTGGAGGGGTGGAAAAGGAAAATTGTATCTGCATGAAATCTTTCTTAGTCTTCTACATCGCTTTGTGTGGTGGTGCTTGTGAATTGTACAAAGACTAGGCTCTATATGTTTAGTTGTACAAGAAATGTACTTGTCAATAAAGTCTATGATGGATGTATTGCTATCTATTCCATATATTGGTGCATTTTTTACCCAGAGTAGGAAATGATCATGTTCATTTCCTCGATTCTGGAATTCAGTTACTGAGAAGTAATCCACAACATTTCCAAAGAACGATTCATCAGTTAAAATTAATTTCTTCATTGCATCTATTCTGTGCCTATAGTATCATGCACAAGTCACTAAGCCTTTCTTTATCAGATTGAATTTGTCACCTTTTGTTTCATACTCTTATTATTGTTCAATTTTTTATTGATGCACATTGTGCAATTGTTCGAGTGCATTTAATAGTGGATCCCAATTTTGTTCTGCACTAGTAAAAGTAACAAAAAAGGTTGGAGGCCCTAGTTGGCATATCATTGTGAAAAAATTCTTCTTAAGTTGGTGTACGTAGTCTAGTGATATTCTTATTCTTTTGAAATCAACAGATCCAATGTCTGATTTGAGAATTCTTTCCAAGTTGGGTTTTTGCTTAACATCTTTCGCTTGCAATTTGTGTCCTTTCGATTGTCCCTTTTGTATTCTTATCCAAATTGTACAGAGTACCTATTGTACCAATATCTTGATAGTCTTGAAGAAGATATTTGTCATATGGTATGCAAAGTACCTTTTTTATTGTAGGAGTTCCTATTGTGTAATCTTTTGGTAAGAAAATCTTTGAATGATGTCTTTGTCACGTGGTTTTCCAAAGAATAATGTGGGAAAATTCATTTCCTCGGCATATTTGTCTTTAAATATTCCAATTGGGTGGTGCTCTTGTGTAGGTGCGACATCAATTATCTTGTCTTGCATTTTATGTATGGATCTAGATTCGGTGAATCCATGTGCCAAGGTTTCTAAAGGCTCATTATGTTCTTCGTCATCATCTGAATGTGTTGCATTTTCATTGAATGGAGAGGATCACTAGTAGAATTTTCAGAAATAAATGACCATATGACTAAAAAAATTTGCAACAAGACTAAATTTTTTGATCACATGACTAAAAATGATCAAATTCTATTAATGCTTTACAATTTATAAGTGACTAAATAAATGACTAATTTGGTAATTGGGTGAAATTACAATGTTAGACAAAGATAAGTGACTAAGTAAATGATCAATTAAATGACTAGATAATTCGTCAATAATAACTAGTCACCCAAACAAATGATCAAATGAATGCTCAATGAAATTTTGTACCATATTAATAAATTTTGTAACTTTCTTATAACTTTTAATACTCACCAATTGATTTTTGTCCTATCAAGAAATCTTTAGCAAATAACTTCCTCTAGTGTCCTCTCATCTAATATTCAACCAGAAATAAACTAAAAATTACCCTTATAATGTCAACATATAATTGATATTAATCTCATGCAATAATATGTATGATTTAAATAATATTTATTTTGGAGGATGCATTTTTTATTTGGGGAGAAGGAGCTAAACTTTAGAATCTAACAGCCCAAATTGTTTTAAAAGCAATGCACTTCTATTGAATTGTCATGAGTCACCAATCTTTTTCCATCTATTTTATTATATGTTATATTTTGAATGATATTTTTAGTGTTTCTTCATTCTTTTTCTTTACCCACCATTTTAATTTCATCAAATCTTTTTTTTAAGGTATGACCATTTAGATTTTGTTATGATAAAAGCCCAATAAGTTTCTATTTACATTATCTCTTTAACTACATTTACATTCTCTATTTATTAATAAATATAATTGATTTAGAATATTTGGTAGACATAATATTTAAATAAACATTTAGAAATTAAAGAAGAAGTTTGGAATTTTTAATAACTATTTGTTATTTTAAGATAAGTTCATAATATAATTATTACATGAGTCATGTTTTAATTTATATGAACAAAGACATTTTATTAAAAAAAGTAGTCATTTTAAATATTAATAAAAACAAATATTTAAGTGGAGAAAGTCCTTACAACCAAAGTTCTTAATATGTTTTAGGATTTAGTTTAATTAATATACTTTATAATGTTTAGAATTAGAATTTCATTGATTTTTTTCCTCTATTTCATTGTCCATTACCAAAATTTATTTCTAATCTAGCTTGTGAATTATAGCGTACGCATAAAGTTTCTAGTTACAAACTTCAGTTTTAATTTGAGGGTTTCGATGTAGAGACTCGAGACAAATGGAAAGAAGTAGGTATTTTCCAACCTTCATTTCAGACAACCATTTCTTATTAAAGCATTTTTGCCAAATCGTGTCATTCTTTTATTCATGTTTCTGAATCACCAAGCTTCTCTTCTGTCTGGCTTCAGATTTTGTCCATATTATGTCCAAGGAGAGTTATTTAGATTGTTGAAGTGTGCCAATGCATATCTTTCTTTCAATTTAACAATTTTATTACAAAGAGTGAAAGGGTTTTTAACTTTCCCTTTTTCACCATGGCAGCTTATTTTGCCCTTTGTCAAGATTTTCAAGCTTCTAGATCAATTTTTGCTCAAATTGGTGTTGAAACTTTTCACTCATTTCAGGAGTTTCTAGATCAAATTTTGCAAGAATTGATGTTGGAACCATTTGTTCATTTCATGGTTTTTTTCATAAGATTTCTCAATTTAGAAACAACATTTTTTACTTAGACACTATCTTAGTGTACCATTGATTTTAATATTTTGAGGGCATCACGAGGGTTTCCAATGTTATTTCTCTCTTCTGATTTATCATAAACATAGAAACTCAGAGACCCACTTAAGTAGATCTTGCAAATTTAGCCATAAACACCCTGAAGTGACCAATCAAATCTAATTATGAAAAAGCCACATTATACACATTCTCTTACCCCACCTTCTCTCCCAAAACCACCATATTGGCACTAGCTAATGATTTCACCCCTATAACCACAAACTCTTTTGCCTGATTGGAAAGAGACCTTGCATTAGCTTCCTAAACACCAACAATGTCGAGATCCCTTGACTTCCAATGTCCCTCAAACCAAGCGGAATACACCTCATTCAAAGGCACCACACTGCCCTGCACGGTACCATGAGCAGAGTTTAGGAGGTGAGCATCACTGCCATGCCCAAACTGGTTGCAATACATGACCACCAATTTCAACTGACTTGCATTGGCATAAATGGCCAGGCAAACCCCTTCACTGTTGCCATATTCTAATCTCCACCTAGGCAACTACCAAAAGTCTACAAAGACAAGAAAGCTCTAGGAACCATAGGAGCATGTAATGTTGATATTGCATAGGTGTCACATCGATATTGGAATGTTTGAATATGGGAAATATTTCAACTGTTCATCTCGGGTACCCTTCACACCAATTCTTATCCTGGTTGTGTGCAAATGTTATATTATAAATGCTTGTGTTCAGGTGTTTTGATCCCATCACATACGCTTATAGACACTCAATGTTTTCTTTTTTGTAGTCAACCCCTACATGTGATTTCTTCTACAGACTCTACCAATGGAGCAGAATAATTTTATTTCATGTTCATGTTCATTTGGTAGTAGTTGTTTCAAAATAACATTTTGAAATTGCCTCTTCTTGCTTTGGGGTTTTATGTTGTATATTTCTATTTATAATGGGTTTACAAGAATTGAACCCCAAATCAATGGCTGCTTCAAACCTCCAAAATTAGTAATTATGTTGGATAAGCCTTGCCTAGCCTCTAGGATGCTAATGGCTATGATATCATTTTGATTTGCTTTCCATTATGAACTAGAGAAGATATCTGAAAGAAACTTAAGGATTTTGTTTTAGCTTTCTAGCCAAATGACAGATCGATTTCTTATCAGTGCTCTATTTTTTTCACCATTCCTCTGTTATTAGTTGGAGACATATGATGGTGCAATCAGATATCAAAAATCAAAATGGATGACTATTTTCCTTTCACTAGAGTCACACAACACATTATTGCTAGGTCAATAACATCCAAAGCATTAAATTATATGTTTATAGTATTCGAGTATATTAATAACAGACCCATATTTTATGCTTTAAGGACATAACTTTTAACAGTAAAAATAGTTCTGTTTTGAGCCAAAAAGACATCACTATTGCTGAATGAGGAAACAATGGCAAAGAAACTATTCTAGGCATAGATTTTGAAGGGTAGAAATAGAACTACATATTTTAAGGGTAGAAATAGAACTATGTATTTTGGCAAACCTAGTGCATTTTATGAGTTGGCATGCTGAAATTGTGAAACATTTATTTTGAGACTAAACACCATTACAAGCTATCATTAAACATGCTAGCAATACATACAGCCAATCCACCAGGTATTTAACAACTCTATCAATTAATATAACTATGATTTTGGTTCTATTAATCATCATAATTACATTAGGATTATCTTAAAATCAATATCATTGTAATTATATATGTTCACACTTCAATACATGTTCAATTCATGTTTATTTTTTCTCTTTTCTGTAACAGGAAATTCTAACTCCAAAAGAGTTCCTCGAATTATACAATGTATAACCAAAGAGATTCTAAGGTAAGCTTTATTTCTGAAAATTTTGCCACCTATAACACACCTCTTTCATATCACAATAAATGCACTTATGTTAGACTCGTTCTTTTTACTTCTCATACATACAATCTGACAACAAGAGCATGTTATGCAAGTTGTTCCACAATATACACCGATAAATACTCCTCCACGGGCAATAGAAAAATCACTCTCCAGTTGTTCGGCCATAACTTCCAGCATAATCTTTGGTTAATGAGTCTTGTGTTGAGGTCCTCAAGATATTGTTCTAATGCATTGTACAATTAATATAAGGAAGGACTCCCAATAGTAGGAACTTGTTCCAATAAATATGCATAAAAAAAATTTTTAACCTCAATGTCCTTCTTTCTGTCCACTTGTTAGATTTTATTTTTCTTATGTTTCTACCAAGTTGTCGTTATGCTATCCCAAATCAGCACTTTGTAGCATTCAGTCAATCAATCCCATTTCCCAATCTACAAGCAACACTAACATGGCAGGAACTATGACACTTTGCGTCCCTTGTTTCAATTAAACTTTACAAAAGCTTTATGAAAAGGAAATACATGAGAATCCATTTTAAACTGTACTTCAAAAATTTGGAGTTTGAGAATTTTAAGGTTTATCGCCCTAATTTCAAAAGACATTTCATCTTGAATAATTTTTTATGAAACATCTAGAGAGGCAGTCAAGCATCTAGGGTTCAATGAGAAATTGATGGTTCTGTAGATTCTAAGACTCTATGCATTGATTTTGAGCAAAAATCTTCTTCATTGCAAGGTATGTGAACTTCGCCATGGTTTTTTTGGGTCTTTTGTGACTTTAACTTTTGCAAATGAAAAGAAGTCTTTGTTGGCGCTAATTATAGGAATTTTATGTATATTATATGTGATAAAGAGGACTCATTTTATGTACTCTTGTAGTGAACAACATCCTTGTAATTCATTTTATGTACTCTAGTAGTGAACAACATCCTTTACATCTTGCACATATCCTCTACTACAGGATATTTCTTCCAGTGAGCTTCATGGGTGTTTTGATAAGTCATTGTGCTCTAGGCTCCTTATGTGCACATTGGCACCACAAGTATTTAGTATCCTTAATGATATTTTTTGCAAAGATTATAGATATTCCTTAATGGCCCCCTACCAAGAGCATTTTTCTCTACTTCACTTCCCTTCCTGTTCATACTAATCTTTGTTAAGGGTTTCATAAATATTCACCACAGTGCTCTTGTGGTTTGATGGTTATTTCTTTGACTCTTTTAATTTTTCTTTTGGACTGGCTACTCTTCCTTTTAGACTTGAAACTCCCACAATAAACTAGGTTTCTCTATTTGCAAGATATTGAAATATTATTTTTCTTTTATTTCTCTGTTTGTCTTCATTTGCTACTGTATCCTGTTAAAATGTGTTTTGCTGGGAACTCTTTTATACTCTCTTTTTATACTTTTTTTTTACAAATATGGAGCTGAAAATTTTGCAAAACCGCTTCAATTTTAGGAATTAACTCTCTCTAGCTACTGGCATGCCATAAGCTATAGCTTACACTTCCTACTTCTACAACTTATTTGGTTGCGAAACTATGCATTCTTGTCATTTAGGGCTATCGGATCTTTGGCATTCTCTTTTGTCATATCCCTAAGATTCTTGTTAGAATATATTGTTTGGCTATAGCTTCCTCCATATTAGCTATGTTCATTGTACTGAAGTTTGTTTATGTTTATATCATGGTTATGCATACTTCTGGTACTTGGATATTCTATAATATGATAAGGATCTTTATGTTTCATTCCCTCTATTGTAGCTTCAGAGTGGCTTTTACTGACATTTAAACATATTTGCAAACATATTTTGTTTATTTTATGCACAAACTAGGCTCTTTAAAAAATATGAGTGCTTGTTGCCTTGTTTTGGATGTATAGTTATGGCTTCTAGCTTCTATGTTGTTCTCAGTTGATCAAATCTCATCTTGATTTAAGAACATATTGACATGGATCTAAATAGAGGGATTTCTATATTATGTTGTGGACCTCTGTTGTGAGTTTTCCTATAATCTCTTGTGCTCTCTATTATGAAAATGGATATACTATGATTTTTCTCTATTATGCACTATGTCTCCATTTTAAAATGATCTTTGTATACTCTAAGCACCATCTGGGCTCTTCATTACTACCACTGTCCATTTTGTATCACAAGGATTTTCATGTAAATGATTATAGTCTAGAAAAAAGAATCTGCTCTAATCTCTAAGAAAGTCTGTAAAACATTGGCATTTTTCTTTTCTCGCAACTAGAAATGTATTTAATATTCTTGGATTGAATATAATAACCTCTATTTGAATTAAAGAATTCTTTATTCCCTATTGAAGCAAAGTGTTTTTGCGGCTTCAAGTTTTCTAACTCCATTTAAAATTTTAGACAAACCCAGTTTATGGTTTGGGAGAAATAGAAAAAACACGATAAGTTATCAATTCTATGTTGCATTGTTTCATTTATTAAAAATTGGAAATTGCTCTGTTAATTACCTTGTTAAATCATTGAATTCTAGCATTGTGTGAAGCTCCTGAAAGTATGTAAGTTCCTCTATGATTATTTTTCCCTTATCTGGTGCTTTGTTTTTAATCCATGTTGTCATGTTTCCCTTAATGCTCTTGGATGCTTTGCTAAACATACCATGACTTTTGATTTCATTCTAGTCTGCAAATTCAAAAGATTTTATTTTTGTAAGTATTTATTAAATTGCAGCTACCATGGCTTTCCACTTGAATTTTGCTACTATTTTTACTGATTTTCTGAAGTTGAATACTGATCCATGTTGAATTTCCAATGTTTTCATATTGCTCCTCCATATGATAATTGTTCATTGCCCAGCTGATTGCCTCATTTAGTTATCACTCAATGCATATTCGTTGGCTATAAATTGGTCACAGTTGACATCATAGTAATTTTATCTTTACGATGCTTGATGTATATATCTATTTGTATGTTTATAAGTAGACATATATTCCAATTATTTTATGCATTAGTAATTAGTATTGATGCATTTCTATGTTTCTATTTAGAATTGTCATACTTAACTTTAAGCTAACATAAGGTATATTTATTCTATGTATTTATTTATTTATTTTTCATCTATCCCATTAGACTCGCACTTCTGGAGGGTTCATTCTGGTCAAGGAGTTGGAATGGTTGAGTAATTGTACATTATTGGTGTATAGATGCTCAACAATAAGCGATTTGGTTTGGTAAAGCAAATGTATCTTGTCCAAAGTTGTTTGTTTCTATTTTTTTTTTTTATTATTATATTTGTACTATTTCAATCTGAATAATTAATTATCCATCTATCCATTAGTTCTGAATTAAATAATATGGTTAATTTGAAATTTTTGATATAATGTATTTTTTCACATGTCCACATTTTAATGTTAGGGTTGTTGTCATGTTAAGATCAAAATCCTTTAAGTCTGTTGTCTAATTATCTACTCATTTGTAGGCATCCGATCGTTTAAAATTGGCTTATATAGCTCCTTGAAGAAGGATTACTTATGTTATGAATGGATCATTGGATGACTACGTTGAATCTAAGAGCATATCTAAGTTGGTCTATAATTCTTGGGTAAAACATATTGTCTTAGTTGATGCCACTCATAGGTGTGAGAGCCCTCTAGTGAAAGAATTGCTAACAATTTTTTTAAACATAGTGGCCCAGTGTTGATTCAATATTGTCAAGTATGAACAATCAGGATGCTCTTGTGAAGTAACTGGGTCCAAGTATGATATTGGAAAAAATATATAGAATAAATTCAAAGGCTTGAATTTATAGTGCATTCTCTTAAATTTAATGATATAGCCTATTCAAATAGTGTGTGAGGATTCAAAAGATATGGAACTAAATGAAGCTTCAGTTGACTACCTTGCTTTGTACAAGGTTTTGATTGATAAAGCTTTCACATGGCCTATGGAAACCTTAGGTCTATTATTAGAGGAGGTGACTCATTTAATATACTTCTAATTATTCCTACAAGTTCTTTACTCATATCAAATCACTATATTCATATGTTGATGTCTAAACTAGTGCAAGGTGGTTGTCTTGATAAGAGATCTTTTCTTATGCTAGTATAGAAAGCTCCGTTCTGATTCTTTTTGCATGCCTAGTATTCTAACTATCATTTTAGTTTAGACCTCAATTTTTTTTTATACCTTATCTCTATGCTATGTTCTCTCTTAATAGTCGTAAGAATACTCATCCAATAGTCTAGTTTTCTCATCCTTTTATCAATCTCACACACCCAAGAAGTTGTCCAAATTATGATGTGATCTTGCTAGTAATAATATCGTTTATTTCTTGTAACGAGCATAGGTGGTACACACACACAAACACTCTTTTCTTAACCCTTCCTTGGATATATTATATATTCTCTCATTCCTTTATGATCTTTTGTATGTGACTGGTATTAAATGTATTTTATAATCTCTGGTTCCATGAATTAAATAATGATTTTCTAATCCTTTTGGTCATCTTCATCCATATCCAATTCCTTGTTGACCCTTTAGTGTGTGTAAAATATATATTTTTGTCTCATTTCTTCTATCTTCCAAACACCCCTCTTAATCTCTTCTTATGCCTCAATATATTTAGAGAATGGCGACTTTATGTTTTTCTGTCTCCTATCTTCTATCTTCCAAACACCCCTCTTAATCTCTTCTTATGCCTTAATATATTTAGAGAATGGTGACTTTATGGAGGGAGATGTTCATTCAATGATTCATGTCTTTTAATAACTAATTTCCTAAATTAAGACCACACCTTATGGTAGCTTAATTATTGTTGTGCCTTCTACCACACTCGCTGATCATAACATGAACATTTGTTTGTCCTTTTCTAAACATCTCTTCTATGCTCCATAATTATTGAAGCGTAGTTAATAATTGTATAAAAAAGTTGTTTTGCCTCTTTCTTATTCTTCTAATTTTGTAGTCTTTCACATCTTAACTCTAAAAGCTTTACATTAGTGACATGAACTTTGGCACATTATGTCTCTAAGATAATGTTCTTTGAATGCAACTACTTTTTTTTTAAAAAGTTTAGTAATTTTTCTCTCAAATAAATTAGGATTGTACTTTATCCTTAAGCTAAAAAACCTCTTATGTTCTTCACTTGCATCTTATTTGTCTCCATTTGAAGGTTGGAGGGGTGACATATGATATATGATATGTTTATTTGTTAAAGGGCACTAGCTCAATGGAAGAGCACTTGCTTTACATGTAGGAGGATGGTGGTTCAATTCCATCATGCCCTAATATGATTAAATTAATTATTAAATAAACTACCAAATATACTATGGAATAAACTACCAAATATATTACCAAATAAAATACCAAATATACTATCAAATAAACTACCAAATATACTACCAAATCAACTACCAAACATATTACCAAATATACTATCAAATCAAATACCAAATCAATTACCAAATAAACTACCAAACAACAACAATAAATAACCAAATCCATGACCAAATTAATGATTAAAATAGTTTAGTCATAAATTTGGTTGCCAGGTTAATGATAAAAAATAAACTACCAATGGTCACATGATCAAAATTGGTCATATATCTACAAATTTTAATAGTTTATTTAGTCATATATTGTTGTTTTTGTACTAGTGGATGTTTGATCTTCAGAACTTGCATATGTCCTTTCATTCTCAACATTAATCTCAAGAGCTTCTTTTATTTTAACATTTTCCATTATGTATAGTGGTGTACTTGTGAGTTTTGAGAGTGCTTGCATCACTACATTTGGCCGCACTATTCCTATTTGAAATACATTTTTGTATTCTAGGAAACTTTTCAGAGCAACGACAATAGTTGTTGTGCTATTGGTTGTTTGTGGTAGTGCATTTTGTATGATATTCATGTTTATAGGAACATTGATAATAGAATTTGTTAGTCCCACTTGTGATCTTTTGTATCCCAGTTCCCATATTTGAGCAAATGTAATTCTCACTGACACTAGTCATTCTTCCAGTTGTGACAGGATTTTGCACATCTTGTATTGGTTCATTAATTCTAATATTTTTTGGTGTACTATATGTTGGGAGCTTGGAGTGTTTCAATGCAAACAAGCATGTTCGACAGATGAAATTATTTGGCGCTTCATATTTTATTTGTGTCAAAGTATAAAAATTGTTCTTTTCCTTTTGTTTCATTGGTCTGATTTCTTTCATAAAACACAATAGTTGACAAATTGAGCATGTGTGTTTTGGTGTATCTTGGATTGTTGTTTCAAATATCTCTATTGGTGACAATCTAGTTTTTGTTTTTTTAGTAGACGACACTATCCTACCTCTTTTTTTGTTCTTTGGATTCTAGATGTGCATGTTGACTTATTTTGAGTGTTCTTGCTTTGATTTGCATCATTCGTTGTATTATTTTGTGTATCTCTAATAAATTTCTTAAGATGACATAGTCGAAGTGCATTTGTTGTATTTTTTCTAGTATTACTTGAATAATCTTTGATAAATCTCTTGAGGCAACATAGTCAAAGTACATGCTTTCTATTAGGGCTCTCTAGTTTGATATTTTTAATGTGCATCTTGTCATGTCCTATATTATTTTTGTTTGCAAATTCTGCAATTTGTTGTGCATTATGCTCTTTTATAAATCTCTTCAGTTTGTTGTATCACATTTGTGCTCAATGAATGACTCTTTCTAACTGTAATCTTAGTAGTGGTTCAAAGTGACCAGCAATAGGATTTGTATCATGAAAGAGAATTGAGTATGCTTCTTCTTCTATTGATTCATTGAAGTGCAAGTACTTTCTTCCTGTTGTCATTGACCAAATGCATATTTGTATTTTTAACCAATGAATGCAGAATATATCTCCCCATAGTTTGACTTTTCCATTGTGTATGTTTTTCTTTGCAGAAAGTCACATTCCACACAAATATGTTTCTAGATCATGTACTCGATGTAGTTCATATAGAGTCTGTGGATGAAGTTTTGTACTATACGAATGCAATGCTTCTGATTCACCTTCTTGTTTTCATTGTAAAAGTAAACAATGGTTCCATTTCTTAGCTTAAGTGATGCATATCTATAATTTAGTAGGAATTCTAAGGAGTCAAATAAGTTGTCTCCTATATTGTACTTGAATGTTGGTACTCTGCATAGTCCTTCATTCTCTTGTACAATGTCAATACTGCAAGTTCTATCTTGACCTGTTGGCTTGTAATGCTCTAGGCCTATAATTTCTATTTCATTTTGTATCATTTTATGTTTTAGGAAGGACTAGCACCACCTTGGTTTTCTTGTAACTTGTGATGGTAACTTCCTCTTTGGTATCAAATGTTCCTAGCCATTTTTGCTTTTGTTGTATAGGATTCCACACTTGTGCAACATAACGACCGCTTGAATGTTTCCTAACACCTCGATATGACTTTTCTTTTGGATAGATTTTAGATCCATTGCAAAATGATATATTTCCTTTGTTTTCTTCAACTTTATTAGAAAGTTTTTGCAATTCAAACAATTTCATGTATTTAGTTTTCTTCCTATTTGTCTCATTACATTTGAGATCTAAGTGTTTTGCATATTGGAAGATTGATTATGAGGTGTATAGTTGACATGGCAAAATTTGGTGTATGCATTACTGCCTCTCATTAATATGTTGGCCATATCATATGTAAAGGCTTCTTGTTCTACTATGTTAAATGTTCCTAGCCATTTTGTCTTTGTAGCTTGGGCAATGTTATCTCTACTAAAAATCAACCAGATGCTTTCTTGCAAACACCCTTGTATGTCTTCTCCATTTCTTCTTTTTTGTTTCTATAACACAATCAAATTTTTGCTAAGACATGTCTCAATACACACATATTTACATTACATTACAAATGACCAATCCTCTCAAACAACAATTTCAATTATAAAGAAATGAAAACGATATGCAATTCCAAAAAATAGTAGCTCAAAAATGACTATTGTCATGTTGTTCATAATCATCTTTTGTCAATAGTTACTTGTAGCTTATCTCCATTATAAACATTATTTCCATACTATGATCAATTAGAACACTACCAACCGATAAATACTAAATGTCATTACTATTGTCATGACTAGTGACATTACTATTATTGTACATTGCTTGATTACATGCCAAATGCATATAATATGGCTAACGTACACACTACAATTAATGTTACAAACCATGGAGTATTGTCCACTATGAAGAATAGTGTAAAACCTACCAATGTTATCAGGATTAGTGCCATCCATGCTTTTATTACAAGTTCATCATAGGTAGGCACATGCTCAATTTTGTTCTCAACCAACTTAGTCATCATGTTATGTGGATATGCTCCATTCACTACAAGGGGGTCAGCAATCCAAAGACATTGTTCAAAAAGTGGAAAAAAAATTCTTTGACTATGGGTGGTCTTGACCTACAAATGTATATATGTGTTCTAATATATTCTATGAGGTTCTGATTGTAGATTTTGTAGTCAAGAAGACAATACAATTAGTAATTTTGCATCTCTAAGATCTATTCAAGCACACTATTTCAACTTCTTTTGTTGGCAATCATTACTTTGAACACAGAAACTTATGCCAATAGAGATCTTATGAAATGCTAACATGGATCTTAAGGAAATAATACAAAAAGAAACAAGCAGATTTTGGAAACTTATAACTTTGAAATTTCTAGATTCTAATCAAATGTATAACTTACTATTTTTTTCTTCACTCAATTGCCAAGCTTGTGTATTTGATCCTTGTTGATTTTCCTGCTTTGCAATCAAAGCGTCATATTAAGAAAAGCATAATTAAACCTTCACAACATTAGATGTAATTAATTAGATCACTAGTTTTTATTCTACATATGTGAAAAATAATCTATTTTGTGGCATAATCATTGTGTACACATTAAACATAGTAGATCAAACTTTTACTAGTTCTTAGTCAACTTTGCAAAAAAATGGTTAGCTAAACAAAGCTATCTACATGTTTGCAAGTCAAAGTTCAAAACAACTTCTAAGATATTATAAAGTGAGATGGAGATTACTAGATACATATTGTAATACATTTTTTGAAGCCTCAAGGGATACTTCACTAAGAAGCAAATGACATTGAAATGACCAAATACATATTATACTATATCATAGTGAAAAATATTATAGCTTTTACATGCAAGTTGTGAACTTTCATTATAGTAAGCATAAGCTTATACATCATCACTATATTCTTGTGGTGATTTTCATCTTGTAATTATAATTAGTTCATCAATAAAGAAAGTGCCATCTCCCAATATCTGCTACAAGATGAATGCCAAGTGGCTCAAAATTATTCTCAAATACAAACAAAAAATGACATGAGTAATGGTGCTTTATGGTCTTAGCTGCCAACGCTCTCGTATCATTATCATACCATTGCCCAAGAATTTTTGTGTTGTCATGTCTTATAATCCATTCAAGTGAAAACATTAGATATGTTACCATAAGGTTTATTATGAATAAAAGTGTTTCATATTTAGCAACCGTGCTAAATGGTGATAGTTCACAGAATAGTGTCTTGCATGCTAGATTGAAAATGGTTGTTGATTCTTGTGCAGTGTGATTTCTAGGAGGGAAATGTCTTATGATATCTTCACAATGAGCTATGACATGAGCTTCCCTATATTGCCACACTAGATGTTTTAAGTAAATCAATTCACCATTAGTCATGAATGGGGATAGAACATGAATTTGATTAGTGTGTGGTATTGGCTGAATGTCTCCCCATCCATCATATCTGGACATGACAATATGCTTATCATAAAAATATCTTTCCAATATTTTCCTTTGGAATTCTTCTGGAAGTTCTAGAATTTTTTCAAGAATACAAGATTCTAGACTTTCAAATAGGTGATCTGTATCACGATCTAACGAAACAAATGCATCAAGAAAATCTATTCTTGTGTAATATGGAGATGAAAATCTTGTTTGCAATGAAGAACATTTCTTAGAATTTACCGAGCATCAGTTAGTTCTAAGATATATCTTCCACTTAGTGTCATTCTTTTGTCGATATACTTTTCATGGCAATAATCATACAAATATCATTAATATAAATGATTCCATACATACTATTCAATAAATGTACAATGGATGACTATCAATTACAATGTTTAATTTTCCATCAATGGATTCCACTATTCATTACATGTTAATAGTATACTATTCAATAAATGTGCAATGGATGACTATTAATTACAATGTTTAATTTTGCATCAATACATTCCACTATTCATTGCATCTTAATAGTATAATTAGTATTCAAGTTCTAAAGTTCTCTATAGTAATTATAGTATCATAAGTTTACAACCATTATATTCATAAAAAAGCTAGAAGGGAGATTACTTTAATAATATTTTTATTCATATATCAATACAATATTCACATTACTTGTACATACTTGTTCATTCATAGGATAAAGTGCCTAGATAGAGCACCTAGTCTCTGTAGTATTCTCCATACTTTGTAGATACATGTGACAATAGGCAAAGCATTATAGTCTTTGTGCTATTTTTCACACTTCATACATACACCATAGGACAAGGATGATGTGATAATTGAACTTTGAGATTAGTACTTCCAATTTATGAGAAAAAGTTAATTTATAGTACTAGTAGACAATCAAACAGTTCATGAAGAACTTGTAGTTGAAAGAATTGGAGCAGTCAAGTCTATAGTTGGAGCAGTCAGATTTGCTTCAGTTGGGAGTTGTTTGTCACTTGGATGCTTCTGTTCACATGGAACACTAGTTTCCTTGGGTAGATTTGTGTACAAAGACATGAATGCATTATACAAATTTTTCACTCTTGTCACAAGATGTTCACCCAAATGAGCAGTGCATGCATTTAACACATGAACTAGAAAAAGATCACATTCATTAGTAATAGCTAGACACACAACACTATAAATGCATGATGCAACCTCACACTCTTCAACTGCATTATTGGAAAAGAGGCTACTAGTGATAGATGCATGTGGAGTTCCTCGATATGCACAAAGTGCTTCATAGTATCCTATCGGTGGCACAAAGTACTCTCGTACATAAGCATTTGCTAGTTTCTCAATGACTATTGTTTCTTGTACAAAGTCCATATAATTTGACAACAATCATGAAACAATATCAGCATAGAAAAAATTTCCTAAAGCATTTTTTAGAAAGTCCTCACCTATCAGTGTCCTTAGAGATTGCTCGACACATGAACAGTCAAATATGAAGATATGTCACATTGTGGTTGATTCAATTGGTCCTATAATGGGATAGTCCCATTGCAGCCTTGGAATACATACTGGCTTATCCATTTTCAAGTTGTAAAGTCTGTTATCAACTTTTCAATTGTTAGATTCTACAGTCTTTTAAATTTCTAAAGCTAATTATATTAGTCACTAGTATAATTCTCCTAGTAGAGAAAGCAATTGCTCAAGGTTTTGAAAAATATGTTGCAAGTATTGTCTATAGCACAAGTTTTCTTGATTGAAAAGAAAAATCAACAAGATACACAACCATACTATTTAGTTTTGTGTTATTTTGTTATGTTTTATTTATTATACCAATCAATCAACATTCAAGATGCAATACATGAAAATATGGGCTTGTAGGTTTACTTTCAAAAAAAAAAAATCAATATTAAAATTTTCATTATGATTTTTTTTAAAGAAATTTGGTCAAAGTTTGTATTCATAAATAAATCAAATATTCTCTTTTACCAATGAGATATTCTAATGATGGAAAATATAATAAGAAAGTTATTAAGTGGGAAATGTTGTTTTATTCATAGATTGGTTGTAACATGAAATATGATTATGATCAATGTCTTTCTTTCCATTATACCCTATGAATATATTGGTCCCACTCTGTATTCCCTCGTCTTCTTCAACATTAATGCTTCTTTCTAAGTGAAATCTGTGATGACTCTATTTTAAGTTAATCAATATCAAAATTGGTAATATTGCAACCATGATATGCACATTAGATCTAGGGGGTTCAATTTGTTGAATGTTTGTGTAACTTTTCTAAATGTGAATTAGAAACATACAAACTAATTGTAACATTTCAAAAAAATTGATGTAGAAATCAAAAAACAATATTTAAAGAGGAAAACTTCATTTAATTAAAGTCTTAAAAAGTCCAAACAAGCAAATATAATCTAAGTTTCACTACCACAAATTTCCACTCTTCTGTGAGTGCCATTTCAAGGTCTCTTGTGGGGCTTTTTACATCACTATTTTTGTCCACTCTCCAAACACCAAAGATGTCACATGTAGACAATGCAATATATTCTCATTAAGGCTTTGTTTCCTAGATTCTCTTTTTCACATTCTAGTATTCCTCAATGGTTTCAAGATAAATAAATGGCATTAGATACATCATAAGATGCTTAAATATAAACATGTACTTGGTTGTGTAATAAAAAATAGTAGAAAGGTCTTAAAAAGTCCAAACAAGCAAATAATCTATAATAATAAATGATAAATATAAAATGTAGGAAAAATCCTTAATATATTTAACATAATGCAATTAAAATACAAAAAAACACAAATATATAATAATAATAAAATATAATTTTCACTACCACAAATTGCCACTCTTGTGTGAGTGCTATTTCAAGGTCTCTTGTAGGGCCTTTTACATCACCATTTTTGTCCTCTCTCCAAACACCAATAGAATGTGACCCTAGAAGGAACTAAATCATGGAAACCCCTCCACATAAATCTTGAGGAGAATGTGGGCATCAGTTCATCAAAATGCATGAATATCTGCTTTCGAGACTTATCAGGCTACTACTATCCCAATCCATAATTGGCTTATCTCACAATTTTAACTATATAGAATAGTAGACAAACTCTTTTGTATTTATCTCACCTTCTATCCCAATCTAAGATATGATAATAGATAAAATGTCATGTTCTCAAATGGGAAAAATAAATTATAAACTCAAGCATAGTTAGGTGGAAAGTCTTCCCCACCATACAACAGGTTGGTTGTACACAAGCAAGATGGTCCTGACTCCTACTCATACCTGGGTTTGGTACAATGTTGTAAACCTTGATAATTGTCAATATTACTTAATTACTTATACAAGTACCATAGTTGCTTCATTATAAACTCCATATTTAGGAATGGAACAAGATCTAATACTAATATACTAACCACAAGCTACAACCCAAGACATTAATAGTAGCACACGAGTGAAAAAACTCTATCAAAAAGTCCAGCTTATACCACCACTGCTAGAAATACAAGATGGGAGAAGTCTTCATAATGTGGCACAAAAATGTCAACCTTATAGTACAATTCTATGCACTTAGTAAAGTATGTATTTGTAAATGGATGGTGTTAGGATGAGACTGAAATGCATTTAATAAACTAAGAATTATATTGCCTAGTTTTGTACTCATCTGAGTGACAATTTAATTGATGAGAAAAGGGATGTGTATTTGGAGGAAAAAGAGTCATCTATAAGGAAATCCTGAAAGGGGAGTAATTGACTCATTATCATACTGCCATGTAGACCAAGAATTGATAGAGAGAGAAAGAACATATATCAATGCAGGGGAATAACTCTTCATTAATTTGAAGATTACTGCATGAGACTCCAAAGAGAGGAGAAGTGTACCCAATTCATGGAGAACATGAAAAATTATCATTGGCAATATTTTTAAATGTGAAGTGGGTAATTAAATGACAACAACTTTCCTCATTCACCATTCCCAACACCATGGCTTAAGCATGCATGTACATATACAACAACTAGCAAAGTAGAGGTCAACTTGCACTGGAACAATTCAATAGAATACTGATTTTCTTAGATAGCTAAGTTATTAGGGCACCAGTATTATTGTGGGTGCATATAGGATCTACCAACTCTTTATGGATCCATGGTTCAATATGGCCCATTCCTGTACAAAATATATAGATAAATATGATAAAATAAATTTAGCCATAACTTCCATGTAATAAAGTTAAAAATCTAACAAAAGAAATACAGTCAAAAAAATAGATTCTCGCCCCTTCCCCCCATCCTTTTTTTGTGTATGTATGTGTGTGTAGATGCTTGATCTCAAACTCTAGAATCAGGAGCTTGAAGAATTATTGAGTTTTACCTAGCGTTTATCATTTGGCTGTATATGCTAAGGCAGTGGTCCTATGGAACGAGAATTATATTCAAAAAAATTATTCTCTATTTGGAGATAAATTGTTTTATAGTTCCCTCTTCTTGGCTTGGATCTGAAAGAATTATTTAGAATCTTGCCTAGCATTTCTTATTGGACAATGGAAGAAGCAACATGCAATATCTTTGTCTATCCTACTACTTTCACATTCATTGTTGTTGATAAATTTGATTTCTTATTAAATGTGCTTGTAGCCTTTTTTCATTTTCCACTCCTATTTCTAAGACAAAAGAATAGATTTGCTTAAAATTAAACCATCCCACATCTTTGATTCAACTTACCTTGTGATACAGGGGTGTCCACGACTGATGATCATCAGCACCATTTCAAATCAACCCTTCAAAAACTTGCTGGAATTAGAGACATTCAAACTCATATTGACAAAAGTAGGTGACTAATGGACAACAACCAATTTTGAGCATTTGGGCATATTTGTTGGAGGGAGGTAGTCTATGCCAAGATTGAGCTTGTGGGTGTTGTGAAAAATATATGTAAGAGGAGCCATGTGTAGTTGGGTGGAGGTGGAGCTAGACATGGAAGAAGAAATACTCCATATGATGTCCTTGGTGATGATTTTAGAGCCTTGAGAAGGGAAGTTTAAGCCTTACAAGAAGGCATTAGAAGAGGCTTTGCTTGAGGAAGATAATTTGAGAGAAAAGAAGACGAAGTTACAAAAAATTACAATGATACAAGTGGTGAAGAAGATGTAGCAGCAACAACAGTTGTGAATGATTATTTGGTGAGGATATTGTGATGAATAGTAAAGAAAACAAAGATTGATCTCCCTACATTAAATGACCAAATTTGAATCCCAAAGAGTTGATTGGATAAAAATGTGGAACGTTATTTTGAATTTGAAAAAGTTGAAGATCTTGACAAAGTGAGATCTGCAATGATTAGATTGAAAATAATATGCCTTCATTTAGTGGAAAGAGGTGTATCTTGAAAGAATGATCAAAGGTGTTGTGGTTAATGGGTGCCAAAGAAAAATGGTGTGCAAGAGATGTTCATTGTTTCTTCTTTTAGCTATCTATAAATCTAGAATGGTCAATTTGTTCAATTACCTTATAGAAAATGGATCTGTTGGATGCTAAAAGAATGGAAACCAACCATTTGAGCTTGCTTACCATGGTTAGTTTGATGAATCACAACCCAAAAATGACAAGCCTATTATAGGAAGGTATGCTACAAAGAGCAAGTATAATTAAAGTTTCATTTCAACTTTTCCACTCTTTTCAAATCCTTCTTATTTAGTGTAAATCATAGTAAAGAAGTTAACATACATCGTATCTATAGTGACATAAGAAAGGCAATATATTGTGTCCTAAATGGTCAACCAATCAATTCTACCCAAAAACCAAGATATGCAAAACTAAAAGCTCACTTGAAACTTATTCTATTTTTTTGTATCAAATTGAACTCATAATTATGTTGAATATGTGGATGGACTTGCATAATTTTCCCTAACAAAATATTATGTTCTACTTTTAGTGTTGGATGCAGCATCAAGTGGCACCCTAGCCAAAATGCATAATTATACTAGGCCTGTATTTGATTGTACAAACATATATTCTCTTGGAATGAGAGCAATAGCTACTTATATTACTACTTTTTATGGGATATATTTGATGGAGAGAGATAATTGATGGGTTTGTTGAATTGTTCACTATAGTGCTTTGTGTGCTTCCATTGTCAAGTGGTAAGAAATACTAGGAGTAGCAAAAATATATGAACATCAGCTATATGAAGTTTGGATAAAAAAGAAGAAAAGGTGAGACTTTAATCCATAATGAGATGGTAATTATTAATTAAATCTAGAACTCATTTACATAAAATTATGGTTAATGTGAGTTTTTGTAGCATTGAGGTATATTTATTTTGTTAGTTTAATCTATATTAATCTTCCATATTTTATTTATTTTGCTATGGATGCCTATGGCTAGGGTTTGTAGAATGCAAAATGTATATAGTGAAAATATGAATCACAAGGAGAAAATTCCATTCCTCAAACCTTGAATTTCCTTTCCTCACTATTAAATTATTTATGTGAATCCAAACTATGTAGATAGCTTTGGAAAGAATGAAGCAAATGTTTTTGACAATGAAATTTTATGGGAAACTTTTCCTTGTGGAAATTTGTAGTGTTTGAATTATGTTCCTTACATACTTTACTTTAGAAGCTTCGGAAGAGAATGTGATTTAGGGTGTAGTTTGTTCAAACCATGCTTTGATTAGAGATCATTGTCATTCAAGATTAGTACTCAAAGTATGCCTAAGGAAGAGGGGGAGTGCCAAGAATCTAGTACAATTGGTCCTTGAGATAAAGACATAGTAATATGGACGGATTTGGTTTCCTTATTTTCTCACGTATACTCCATAACCCATTTTCTAATCTAATTAGGTGATCAAATTAATTTGTGTATTTATCTTAAAGGGCTACACTTGTTGTATTGCATAATTTCATTAGAATTATGGTCTTGATAGAATTGAGGGCACTCTTTCCCGATAATTTTCACAATAACTCAATATAAAATAGAGGACTACCTACTTTGAGACACATATTGGTTTGATTGTCAATGGATATATCGCAACATTGACCTTATTTTCTTCCAAATGAACTTGGAAGAAGCGAAGAATACTAGAATACCCCCTTACCAGCAGCATAGAAGCTTTGCATGCATCATTTCTTTAATCGGCTAGACTTTTAATTATTTAACTTAGCCAGACTTAAGATTCCACTCACACCATCAAATACAAAGCCTAGGATGCTAGAATAGGAATAGGACATAAATGAGTTGTTTGAGGAAATGCTCAAAATAGAGCTTGAGGTGTTGATTTATGAATGTGGATATGGTAAACATTATCAATGCATGTGAATCATTTGACTGTATTCCATCTTTGAATGATAAATGAACAGTTTAGCATAGCAAAAAAGAGTTGCATATTGGGGAATGGCTTAATGTTGTCTGAATTTAAAACTATAGACAAGACACTTCATTATCGAGCCTTTGTAGTCTTGATGATGATGATGAATGGCATTCAACACTGCCATGACAGTGTTTAAAGTTTTAAAAATGGTGATTTACAAGATACAAAGCAGTGTTCAAGAATGAAAAAGCATGACAATGGTGCAAGATTTTGTCACATATAGTAGTGATGTCCATGGAGAAAGGTCAATGAGAAAGAGAATACCATCATGATAGTAAGCATTTTTTTCAATGAAATAAAAAAAATAGAGGTTTGATATTGCAATGACAACCAAAACACATTGATATTGCATTGTACATGATGGTGGAGAGAATTTGTTACTTGACAAAGATGCAACATAAAATTTCCAATTTTGGGCTCTATGCTTTTCCATCAAAGGTGGAAGGAAAGGATTGGTGAAAATTTGGTGTTTTGGCAGACATATGCAATATACTATAGTAGAAGATCAAAACAACTGATTGTAACAATCAGTTTTCTACCAATCCATTTGCCCAAGTACAGGTTCAATTGTGCAGGCAGGATTCATTTCCACAAACATGTATCCCGTACATTTCTACATTTGTGGACTTGGTCTTGCCAGGTACATCCAAACTTAAGATCCATCAAACAGTTCTTAACCATGCCAGATTAAAAAATTTAAAATATTGATCGGAGAAACTTGCTAGGTACACATGTTATCAGGAATGGCATGGAACAACCATTATATATCAAGAATATACGTTTCATCTCTAGAAACTTTGATCAAAATGGATATCCAACTAATTTCTACCCACCACTCAATAAGAAAATGAATGATAGAAGAAACTATCCCAGACCCAAGAAAAAAGAAATTGGCTAGCAGGCAATCATACATCCAACTAATAGGAGGGAGGTGAACCTACAAATAGAGGATGATGACACAAAGATGAGATTATATATACTAGGTTAGAAAATTTGATAACTTCAAATATGTTTCCAAGCTAGAGCAATTAGAAGTACCATGGGAAGACACCATAGCTATTGAGCAAGCTTTCGAACATTGAATACTTGTGAAAGAAATTGTAAATAGAGATAGTTCTAAAACTATGCCACTGAATATGTTGTGTGCAAAAGCCGTAGATTGTTTGAAATAGAAATTCAATCGATACTCTTGTTACTTAATGGAGGCTACAGAGAGGTGTCAAGAATATGCAACAAAAAGTGAAACTAAGGATTTGGGCACAACAAGCTATCTTCTCTTATGAACTCTAGAACACTAGATTAAATGAAAAAGTTCTTATACAATGGTATTTCATTCACAATCCCTTTTAGTAGTAGACAAATTTTAACTCAGCTACCAAGCTCATGAAGTGATGATATCGCATTTGATAATTTCACAAGGGTTAGCTCAATATTACAATAAAGGCAAAAACTATTATTTGGAAAATAAGAGTATTATTGCCAAACCTAGTTCTCTATAAACAAAAATAGAAGTAAACTAAAGTAAACTAAGTATGCTCCTTTTGTAGGAAGCCAAATGTAGTTTTCAATGCATAGACAAAGTAAAGAAGTTAATTTGGACAGTAGTAGACTTGGTATGTACACATCCATCAGGAGGATCGAAAGGAGCATTCATATTTATGAAACTGACCAAATTTGTTATCAAGGGATTGATCATATCTGCAAAGCTATTAGGACAATTTATTTTCAATATTTCAATCCTAAGTCTAGCATTGTATCAATGTGTATTACAAGCCTTGATAAATGATGACTGTATCCGACTGTCAAATGATTTTATTAAAGAAAATATTAGGGATCATATTTACCCTCATAAATCCAACAAAGAAGCTGTTAAATATTTAGGAAAAGGAAAAATGCAATATGGGACTGAAGTTAAAGAGAAACACTGATAGAAGAATGGGACAACACAACAAATGTTGTTGTTTTTTTTTGCAAAGAATCCTTCAAAATGCTCTAAGGGATATTATGCAGTGGTTGATTGGTGGGAGCTTAGTTTCATTGCCCCAGGTTTTATTTTTTCTAGTCTTGTAGCTTTATATTGTTTAGGAAAGTTAAAATTAACACATTTTCCTTGACACTGTATTTTATACAAGGGATTTCAAACTAATGTTGGCATTACATAAAGAGGAACATATCTATATTTATCCCCAATCATTAACATTCAAAACAATGAAACCTAATAGTGGAAATGACAATATATTTCAGTTCTATTTCTATAAGGTAGAGTACAAGACCTTTATCATATTGAAGCTTATTAGTTAAAATTAAAACATCAAACATGGTCAAAAAAATGATTGAAAAAGGACAATTTTTAGAATATTTCCACTAAACAAACCCTACAAATCTCCACTAAAAAAACCCTCGAAGCCTTATACATTTGAACCCTATCTCCACTAAACAAACCCTCGAAGCCTTATACACCTAAAATTATGTACAAATTACTCATACCCAGAAAATTTATAACCACAAGTAAATTTGAACCTACAAATTCTCCGTTAAACAAACCCCCAAAAGCCTTATACACCTAAAATTTTATAACCTAAAAGTAAAGAACCTCCACTCAATCTATACTTCAAGCTTTTTGAAACTGTCAACAAAAACAAAAGAAATAAGGGTGTTTGTTTTAAAAGCAAAAGGAGTTATGAACTTACAAGAAAATGTTGGAGAGGCAGAGGAAGAAGGGAGAAGTTGTTGGGAAGGAGTGAATGAGCAACCTATAAGGTTTTCAATTGCATAGACCTCACTTTTAAATGTGAACCTCATTATAGGTCAAATTTAAGGCACAATACTCTTCTGTTCATTATGTATTAACAACCATTAATTTTGATCTTGTTTGTTGTACTAAGTAGTGGAATGTAGAATCCAACTATTCGCAAGTCAACATATTATTATTATTTCCTATTGTCATAACTTGGTTCTTGACCAATCGTATTCAATTGATTTAACTACACTAATTGTGATGGGTCATCCATATTCCTATGAATCATTTAATGGAACAAATATTAAGTAATGAGATGTAGAATCCAACTATTCACAAGTTAGCATCTGGTTATTATTTCCTATTGTCATAGCTTGGTTCTTTTGATACAACTATCATGTCATCAAATATAAGTCTAAAGCATTTTTTTTTATAAGTATTTCAATAGCACAATATATGACTTTAATAAAACCTTGAACAATCTTGATGATTAATTCACAACACTAATAGATTAAATATATAAGTTTATAATCCAAATTCTTTGTTAAAAAAATACAAAATTATGTTGTATTTAAACCAGTTTATGTTTGAAGGCTCTAAAATTCATTTTTAATTTTGGTTCTATTCCTCAATTTCAATTTATTTATGTATTTTATTTGAAAAATAATTTATTTCATATTTATTAGACTACAAAACTCCACAAGCCTATTACTGTATAACTTTTGTATCTTATAGAAAATGATCTACTCTTTCATTCAAACCTTATTACCATAAAACTTGGAGATCTTTCTAATGGAAAATAGTCATGAGCCATAATGTTCCAGTGGAAACAATCACAAACATACTAGAATCACAATAAGCTACTAGTGATGCTATGTTAGTTCATTGAGTTTGGCTTTACCCCCTTTCTTAAGGGAGTTTTCCCAACAATTTGACAAGATCCATGTTTGATTGTGTTTTGGTAAACTCCAGAACCATTTTGTGGATTAAATTATAGAAATCATTGGGAACATGCATCTCAAGGTTACTAAGGTTCATTCTACAACTAGCAAGCTCATATATTTCAAAAGCTTCAAGGCTTTTTCTAACAAGATCCTTTGTATTACCTACTTTGAAACTACTTTTGTGCAACACATCATTTCTCAACAATTTGGGTGGCTGGGATAGTTGGGATGGAGATGATAATTCAAATTTGGCAGGATGGTGACATGGCCTTTGAAATGGTGAAGAAAATGGTAAATCTGAATCTCTCCCCCAAGAAACACAAAGAGAACAAAGTTACATAAACAACACTAAACATCAAAAACCCTAATCACAAACCGTACTCAAATTTTCAATATAATTTTCCACAATAATCAAAAGCCATATATTAATCACATTATATTGTTCTAAATTTTATCCGTGAACAAAATTATTATGATCTAAAATATCTGCATAGATCTTCACAAGAAAAACTCAATTCTTTACAAAAAAACTTGATTCTACACAATAGATCATAAATCTCAAATTTTGACAAATGGATCTCACATTTTCAAACAAAAAACTCAATTCTTTTACAACAAAATTGATTCTAAACAATAGATCTGGACAAGCTTCCATAAATAGATTTCATGTGAATATGATAATCACAAAAAATAATACAACTACAACACAATATGTTATAAACAATAAATTTGGACAAGATTCATGTAAATATGATTATCACAAAAAATAATACAACTAGAACATAATATAATCTCAAATAAAAGGAATAGAGAAATATTTGACATACCTTGTACTCTAGTAGGAAGAGATGAAAGCCTTTAGAAATGTGAATTAATAGTAACAAACCAATGCTATAAATAAGGAAACAACAATTCTAGAGGATTCCATAATCAATGCTCAATAGGACAAATGTTGACCTAAAAATAATTTATAAGCCACAACTATAGAGAAAAATATTCCCTGGCATCCATAATCAATGCTCAGTAAAGGACAAATGTTGACCTAAAAATAATTTATAAGCCACAACTATAAAGAAAAATATCCCCTAACATCCTTTCCAAGAAAACTTATGCAACTCAACAATAATAAACGACAAGATATGTCATCTCTCTAATTGCTTATCATGTTGTATTGTTTTGTTTGTTTGTGTTGATTCATTAGAAATGAAATACAACTATAACCACAACAATAATAAACAACAAGAAATGTCATCTTTATAATTGCTTATCATGTTGTCTTGTTTTGTTTGTTTGTGTTGATTTTTTTTTTTTAAATGGAATACAAATGTAATCATAATCTATAAATATTTGACAATATGTTTCATTATTATTATTATTCTTAGTATTGATATCTAAAGTTTGGAAAAAGAAAAAAAAAAAAAATTTGTGTGCAAAAAACAAAAATGAAAAACTTTCAAACTCATGAGTGGAGCACACATAAACCAGTCAAATTGAATGAAAATAAGTTTCACTAAATTTGCAAAAATGTCAAAAAAAGATATGTCTATAGTGGAAAATGGATAAAAATAAATTAAAGCCCCTGATTGGACAAACTAATAAGATCACTCACTTTTAATGAATGCATAAGTTTCCAAACATGGTAGGAACTAATAACAATATATATTCCCATAATAATATATGGTTCATATTAACCACATATTATATTTAGGAGTATATGTTATTTTAAAACTTGTTATATTATTAAGAGCATGAAATGAGGATGATGACATCATGGTGATGTCATCAAAACTTGCAATTTTCCTCCAATTTTAATTGACCAAAACTTTCACATATGAACTCCATTTTCAATGAAATGAATGTTGTTGGAAAGCTCTCGACAAGCTCTTTAATTTAAAACCCATTGTTGACCACTTTGGAGATGATCAAATTTCACTTTTTTAGTCAACCTATTTGACCAAGCATATCTTGAGAAAATGGACTCCTTTTGACATACTTCAAATTGTGTTAGGAACATTTTGCTGTGCTCTATACATTGACGCTAATTTTGGGAGATTCTAAGTGGGCTGAATTTTTAGGGTCTTCAAGATCCACCTAGATCATTCCTCCCCACTAAAGGAAATTTTGGAGCTCCAAAAGGTTCTTAATCAGACACTAAGTGAGAGAAACACTTTCCCACTTCTCCAATATCTGTCAACCTTATTTTTGCACCTGCTTCACCAAAAAGTTATACAATAATTATGAAAATTGTAATCACATTGCTACCCATTTGCATTTTTCCACATCTTTCTATATTCATTACCCTAGCTACTATCCTTGTACAACACATTAGCATCACTAACAAATACAAATATGATAATGACAATGAGCTAACAATACTCTTAATCCTCGTAATAGGTTTCCACAACAAATCCTCATGTTGTGGCATTGATGATCCCTGAAGCACATGATAGTTAGGCATACAATCAACTACATATTTTTCATGCTTTGAATCATCTTGTTTTCCCACCTTTGCAGATATAAGTGAAGAAGTTTTTCTCACATAAATGAGCCTCTTCATTTGCCCAGTGTTCACCAACAAAGAATCAATTGCAATCTTCTTGTACTTCTTTGGGCAAAGCTTTGGACGAAGCTTCCAATAGTTAGCTTGTTGATGTCTACCTTTCTAGCAGTAAGAGCAAGGTGTTTTCAACATCTAACCTTTCTTGCCCTTCTGTTTTTTCTAATTTGGAGATGGGTCTTGATGCATTGTCTCTTTACTAGTTGACTTGACCTTCCTGTACAAAGCCATTCTTTTCCAACACTTGGCAACACTATGATTATTCAACCCAAAAAATGTGCATGGTTTTCTAAACCATAAAATTTCTACTATGCCAATTTTATTATAATCAAAAGAAACATTGGATTTTCCAGGCCTGCAATACCTTTGATGGCCACCCTTGGTGCATGCATGCCGAGAAGAATTTGTGTTTGCTCTTCTCTTAGACATCTTGCATGTGTCACCACTGTCAAAAGATGATGTGTCATTTTCTCTCTCTCTCAAATTGTTCTTCATCTGGAGAATTATTTGCATCCACTCCATGGGAGCATTCTCCTTCACCAACCCTGAATCTTGTATAAAGAAGTCTAGCTTTCAGCTTCAGAGGTTCAACCATATGAACTCTGAGGCCCTTTCCTTTCTTGCCTATCTTGGTTGACAACCTTATTCCAAAATTTTGAGATTATGTTAAGCATATGTCTAGGGATATTGAAGGTTTTGATTGAAGGTTTAAGGATTTCAAAATAGTTGCAAGTTTTTTCAATTGATGATTTCATGCTTCTCAGTTAGAGATTTAAGGGGGGTTTTTTTTTAAAGTTTTCAATTGAATATTTTTAAATATTTTAGATTCTTAGATGAATATTTGAAGGTTTCAAAATAATAATTATTGATTTTTATTGAATATTTTATTGTAAATCAAAAAAGCTTCTTTCTAATAAAAGATGTTTTCTATAAGTCAATTTATAGGCATTGGCTTACAGTGGAATGACTATTGCTTTTCTTTGTAATAGAAAGATCTTGTGTTCAATTCCTCAAATGGGAGGTTAAATAAATTTAATTAAAAAGAAGTAGTAAATTTATGATATTTTTATCAAGGTTTAACTATTTAGTTTCAGTCAAACTCATTGATCCATGTTTCATGATGAGTGGTTCAAAAGAAGCGTAGAGAATTCTCTACAAGTCACCCATGTGAATTGTAACATTATAGAATTAATTCAATATTCAAACCTAGATTAATATGATATCATTCAAGATGACATCTTTAGAAATACCACAAATAGAAACTTACTCACTTCTCACATTAAAAACTTTTTACTCCAAAATATGACTCCAAAATTTAGGAAGATTATATATAATTTGTAAAAACCTTTTTTGATGTGAAGATTCTCTACACCAATGAGGAGGATGTTGGCATGTCAAGCATTTTGCGCCTCCCTTTATGTTATCCCTATCGAGCCAATGAATGAGGCCTATGCATCACCATGCAGGCGAGGACCAATCATTGTTAGAATTTTTAACTATTGTTCACATCAACTATGAATGGTGGTTTGGTACCTTACCCCTCTTATTTTGTTCTACATAACATAATTTGATACATTTATTCAACTATTATTCTTGCTCTTTTTTCAAGGGTCTTTGCAAGCTGGGTAACTCTAATGACACCCATCGTTAGTCCATTTATTGTGCAAAGTTTGTGGATAACAACTCTAAAGCAAGCGCATCGGTCGTGGATTCAATTATTCAATTGCACTACTAAGACTAAGTGGCTCGATGATAAATAATTCATTGATGGCATAAGCTCTTCACGAGAGCGAATCTCCAAGCTTGTAGCTATCAGAAATGCTAGGGTTATTGTACTTCCTTTTTAATTTGCTTAAGATTTGGTCAAATTTGAGTGATTTTAGTAAACAAATTAACTTATTGTAATTTTAAAATAACTATATGGCTATACTAATCTTAAAGATTTATTTTCCATGAGTAGAGTAATTAAATTTTTCCATATTTTGATCAATCTACACTTGGACATGGAATGAGAATTTAAGAGATGAATTGTTTTAATTTTTTATATAAGAAGAAAAAATTATTAAATATAGAAATAATAGTGCATAATGAAGCCACTCATTGGAGAAGGTTGGTAGGCCAAGCTTTGATTTTCATCTCATTTGTTGTCAATTTGGGAGATTTTTATTTTTTCCAATGTGTTTGTGGCAATTACTAAAAAATGAGGTTCTACAATTAGAAGGGTGATACATTCATTACATATTCTTTCTCATATATATACACACACACACACACACACACACACACACACACACACACATACATATATACATATATATATGTATATACATATATAAATATATATATATACATATATATATGTACATGTACATATACATGTATACATATATATACATATATATGCATATATAGATACATATATGTATATGTACATACATATGTATACATATATATGTATAGATATGTATATATACATATACATATATGTATCTATATATGCATATATACGTATATATATGTATACATGTATATGTACATGTACATGTACATATATATATATATATATATATATATATATATATATATATATATATGTATATGTATATGTATATGTATATGTATATGTATATGTATATGTATATGTATACATCTGTACATGTACATATAGATATGTACATGTACAAATACATATAGATATATGTATATGTACATGTACATGTACATGTACATATACATATATCTATATGTACATGTACATATATGTATATGCACACACACACACACACACACACACACACACACACACACACACACACACACATAAGTAATTCTAAGCCTTGCAGTAGATTACATAGCTTTTTGTGATCCATAAACTCTAATTTTATTGATTAGTAAAATTTTTGCAAGTCGAGCATAAGATATAATTTACTCTTGAGAAATACAATCAAACCTTCAAACCCTAAGAAACAAAGAAGTAAAAAAGCACATTCTAATACTTTGCAAATTCAAACACAACACATCCAACCTTGGGCAAGTGTTTATGAAATTATATTAATTGTAAAACAGCAAAAAATGGCTACAATTTTTTTCCAACAAAGAAACTCATATTTATGTCCTAGTATCCCATCCATGCCACAAAAATGAGACAATAAATTGAAAAAAATGAAAACCCTCTCTACAAAGACACACTCTTATCATGTTTGCCTTACGTGGGGAAGTTTGAGTCATGTCTAGAAAAGTAGTTAATGGTCATGTAGCGTATTTTATATGGGAAGTTTGAAAATATTTAATAGAATTTAGTAAAGATTTTATTTTTGTAAATAATAATACAATTTAATAAAATGATTCCCTTCATTGTTTAATAAGTAGTTGGTCCTGAAGAAAAAATTCAAATGTATAGAATAGTTAAATATTTTAATAGGAATTTAATGCTTTTATCAACTAAAAATAAGCATAAACATTTTTTTTGAAATTGTGAATAGTTGAATATCTTTTTCATTTTTGTCAAACAAAAATAAAAAGAAAAGTGCTTAAAAGGAGGAGAAAAACAACCCAAAAGAAAAAGGAAAAGTGATTAAAAGGAGGGAAAAACAACCCAAAAAAACACATGGACAAGGGAAAGAGACAAAGAAAACCAACCCAAGAAGTGGAGAAGGGAACAAGTGAACATTTTAAACTAAATCAAGTCATTTAAAAAAATCCCAATATTTTTCTAGTTACTGATTTATCTTCAATGTTTGCCAAGAATATGTTTTTATGCCTCACCAATAAGTGGTAGAGGACGAGATTTTGAATGGTTGATCTATCTTATCCTTCACATCTAAACAAACTTCTTTTAATATCTTTCTTCTCTATATGAAAAGGTGTGACTTTCCACTATATGGCAATGTCGTTAAATGGTTTTGCAAATGTTATGAACAAATACTTAAATGGCCAAATATTACAAAAGCCTCACAATTATTATCACTTTATTTTAAATATTAAAAAAGATTCACAAATATTAGCATATATAGCAACATACACATAATGTATAATTACTCATATTATATTCCTATCGGTGTACCCCTTGCAGCTCCTTTCGATGCAAGTGCTAGTATAACCATATTACATAACCACAAGGCTGGCATGTAAATTCACCTAAGAGATGACATATAAATTAACATTGAACAAAATTTAATTCCTTTAATTTGAGTTTTCAGGAAAAGAACTGTTAGTAGTATGAATTGTATACCTTAGTATTTTTTAATAAGGTAAGAAGAGATTTTGTATGGGCCTAGGCCATTCTACAAACAGAAAGATAAGCATTTAGTATTGCACAAAAAAAAAAAAAAAAACCAAAAGGAATAGCAACAAAACCAGAGAAGGCTAAAAATAACTAAACCTTACAAAATACCAACCCAAATTTAAGGTTGGTTTGGAAACAAATTGTTCCATTGATTTTCCCATTTGTTTTGCAGAATTGGACTAGAATTGGAATATGCAAAATTGGGTTTAGTGAAATTTGGCATTTGGGTCAAAAATCTTAAAATGGAATTAGAATTCCAATCTTCTAATTTTGGCCAAAAGTGAGGATACTAGTCTTTCATCGAAATAGCAAGAATTGGGAATTGAATCCAAGGTTTGAGTTTTTGAGGAGTGGCAAGAAATTATAATGTAATAATTTTTCAAGTCCGGTGACTTGTAACCTAATTTTTTTTACCCTTCATACCATTCAAAGTTACCCTTTTACATCATTTTTACCTCTATGTGTTTTGTTCTTGTCATGTTTGGTACAAAAGTAGGTAACAATGAGTCATTTTCATTACTTATAATTCTTGGCTTCTAACAGTATCCACAACTAAGCCATGGTGAGACCCTGTATAGGCATTTTGCATTCCAGGCTTGAAGCAGAGGCAGAGATTTCTATTTCCACAGGTCTTAGGTATGTTGTGTGTTTGGCTGCTCTCACTATTTCATTTCTCATCTCTTCATTTCTTCACAACTACCTCTATTTTTCATTCCAAAGTTAAGATTATCAAAGAAATTGTGAAAACCCTAAAACAGGTCAAAATATTTGCATCATATTTAAGAACATTAGGTTTTGCAGAGACTATTGGAATATTCATCAATGCACTCCATTCTTTTCTCCTACTCAATCCAATTTATTTTTCCTATTTTATTAGTGTGGCTGCAACCTCATCCTTAGCATGCTTTTTCTAGTGGAACAAACCTATGTCAAAAGGATTAATACTGGAAAATAAAAATCTTGATTTCATCATATTCAAATTTAATAAATCTTTTTTTCAAAATCAAGTTTCAAAATTAAAAACCTGATTTTGACAAAACTAGGTTTTGAATCAAAACCAGTTTTGCTAATTTGCCGAAACAAACAGGCCCTATAGTGTTTTTTAAGGGGTAAATGCTTTTGACATGCAACTATGAGTAAGTGAGGTCACAAATGTGGGGACCTAGTCCACATTTAACTATTCAAAAATAGCACCCTGTACATAATTTCATTGTGCTAGAAAATAATATTCAAAAATAATTTGTGTGCCATATGATTTCTATAGATTTGTGTATGAAGTCATCTTGAAGAAGCTTTTATCACTTTAGTTTTATCATTATACTAATTCTACCAATTTCTTGGTCATGGTCCCTTTCAAGTTGGGACTTTGATATTCAATAAAACTTTAATCACATGAATGGAAAGATACATGTTATGTACTATCTCTTTGAAGTATTGTATGTGCCAAGCCTAGAAAAAATTCTCCTATATGTTAATCAATTTCTTGATCACAACCTAAGGACCAAATTCAATAAAAATCAATATATAAAGTTATGTCTCATCAAAGATAAGTCTAAAAATGAAAACATTGTTGCAAGTGCTACAAAAATTGGTAGATGTCTATGCTTGATACAACTGTCAATGATCAAGCCTCGATGACTAAAGATAGCGATCTAGCTTTGTTATGGAAATGGGCATCACCAATTTAAAAAGAGCATGGTCAAAATTTTCTCAATGTACTATTGTTCCAGTTGTATTGCCAAAAAACATCGTCAAGCACCTTTCTATCTGAGTAACTATTCCACAACCTAACCATTGCAGATGGTGCATACTGATCTATGTGGGCCTATGGCACCTAGTCACTCTGTAGTTAAGCACGCTCAAGATGGAGTATTACTAGGACGGGTAACCTCCTGGGAAATCTTGATGCTTCACCTTTGTGAGCGTCACCTAGATCCAATGCATGTTAAGTGTTCCATTCAATCTCATGAGATATAAGCTTTGGAACCACTACTCATGAAACATGCGATCAATGAATTTGACTCAAAAAACTACATAGTTGAATCTTGATAGCAATATAACAACATAGGATTGTCAAATTGATCCACACAAGGACATAAGAAGGCTTTTCATCAACTTGGTTGCACCAGGAGTAGAAATAGGGACTTCGTCCACTCATCTACACAAGGACTAGTTGACCCGACCTAAGGTTGTCCAATCAATCTACATGAGGACACTATTAGATTATGGTGACTAATCAAGAAAGTACTGTACATACTTCATAATTAGTGGGGTTCGGGCTCGACGTTGTAGCTGACATATTATGGCCGACATATGGTCGACATGTTGAAACCCTAAAATGGATAAAATACTTGTATAAAAGGGTTTAGGGTTAGGTATTTTCATGATGTTGTGATGCGAAATTGTTTCTTGTAGTGGTATTGAGCTGTAAGGGATTACAGACTGTAATCAAGTTGTAATCACTGGATTGTAATAAAATTGGACTTGCTGTTTGGTGGACGTAGCCCAAGGATTGGGTGAACCACATTAAATCTTGGTGCCTTGTGTTCATTTCTATGTGATCTATTATATTTCTGTTATTGGTTATATTTGCATGTAGTTTTTATTTTTGTCCGTGGTTTATCCTAACAGACACATATGTGTATCATCATTTTGGTCTACACCAATCACTGGAATCAAAAAAAATCAAAAGCACAAAGAAAGAGTTGCAGACAAATCCACTCCAAAAGACACACACACATGCAAGACGAGAAAACACAACCATAAGCCCCAAAAGTAAACCGCTCAATTGGCCACTTTTCCAAGAGCATGGATTCCCATGGAATCCATCACACATCTTGTAAGAACACAAGGATGACTCATAATGGTAAAAAATGACCACAAACCCAATTTCCAACATAATCCAATAAGAAGTACAGATCTATAAATTAACATCAAATGGGCATATTTGGCACAATGGTCAAAAACCACCACAAACCCAAATTTTGACAAAATCCAATGATTAAAAATAAACAAATTAGCATCCAATGGGCATATTATGATTGTGACAAAAGATTATCAAAATGTCCTACAATCATCTCATCTTTGCGATCCTACAACAAACATGGAAGACTACCAAAATCACTAATTCGTTCATGCCCAACAAGGTATGAGACATACTCTAGAACATTTAACTAAATCATTTTATGACTATTCTAAGCATAAATCAATGACAACAAATAATTGATATATCCAACAATATAACAGGCATAATGATCAAGGTGTCCAATAACACCATCCTAATATATAATCAATAGTCTCGACTCTCAAATGCAAAATACACCAAATATCATCATTGGGCATCATGTCACATCACTAGCATCATCATGCAAATATGATCTAAATGAAACATAACACAATCTATCCATGTATCAGAATTAAGATGTCGACAACCAAAATAATGAATTGTCATCGATGCATCTCATCATGCAGACCATCAAATATAATAGACAATAGTATCTTTAGATCAAAACAACCATGCAACAAAATGCAAACACGAGAGGCAATAGACTCCACAAGATTCAACCTTGAGAACTTTTACACTAATACTAGGGCAATTACTATGCCAAAAGCCCAAATTGATGGTAAATAGAACCTGCCAACATTATGGGTGGGGTTTTTGTTCACTAAAGTTCCAACAAAGGCTAGTCCCTCATGAACCTGTGTTCTATGGGGCCACATTCTCTACCCTGGAACCCCTTCTCCCATCCTGGGTAAGAAATGAGGATGCAAGAACAAGATTTCAACATCTCCTTTCTGTCCCTTTATTGTCAAAATTTAAGGATGTTTTTGAAATGTCATTTTCAAGGTCAAAAGAAACTTGGGGACAACGTTGGGTATGTAGACAATCGAGCCAGCCCCCAATTATGCCCAATGCACAACGCCATCCCCTATATATCAACATGTAAAAATGTCCAAAGTTTTTTTTTAAGGGATTTTTTTATTTTTTATTGATTATTATAGATATATGATAATTATTTACTATTAAGTATTTTAGTTGGACTTCTCTTTATGTCATTTTGATCTCATGCAAGAAAATTGAAGCCTTTCGGCATTTTTGCCATATTTACACCACATTTTTATAATGAAAGTATTTGAGTTTTAATAATTTGCTATGTATTCATGCCTTAGATACCGATTCTCTCCCAGAACATCCAGATACTAATGAATATGTGTTTTGTTGCTCTGGTGCTTTTGGATGCTACCCAGAACGTGCAACCCAAATGCATCCAAGCAACATCTAGATGCAAACAAGGCTCAACCTCAAGACCTTGGCTCTAATACCAAGCAAGGCAACCACTATGCCAAAAGCCCAAATTGATGGTCTAGTACTATATTTTCCAATTTTATTGTTGGAAAACATCAAACACTTTCTATCCAAGTGAATGCCATGCCACACAACCTTTATAGCTAATGCATACATAAAGAGTTGACCCATGACACCTAGTCACAATGGATTCAAATATTTTCAATATTTTTTTTATGATCACAAAAGAAAAAATTTGGATAGATATCTTACAAACTAAAAATGAAGCATTTTCCTACTTCAAAGAGTTTTTCACTATTGTGGGGAAAGATATAAATCATTTAATTTGTGTATGCTTAAATTGAGAGGGGAATGATGTAGCATAGAATTCCTCTACATACTTGAAGAAAAATGGTATTCAATGTCAACTAATTGCAACATACACACCTTAGCAAAAAGTTGTTGAATAATGTAACAACATCATAATGGAAATGGTACATAACATGTTGAAAGATACTCAATTAGGGCATGCATATTGGGTTAAGGCCATGTTTATAGCTTCTAAATTATACACCAACCAAAGCATTTGATAGCATCATATGAGAAGCCTAGACAAGAGTAAAGTCATCGATGTCTCATCTTTGTGTATTTGGGAGCACAACAAATATTTACATTCCTAAGCAACAAAGAAAGATCCTTGATGAAAAATCTGCAAAAAGATCCATCATAGTTATTGAAGTGAGTCTAAGCCATGTCATCTCATAGATTCTACCACAATTAAGATATATATTAGTAGAGATGTCATTTTTGTGAGAAGGAATGTAAGTTCCACCTGCCACATCATCACCCACTCCACAGAGTTATCCTATTTTCAACATGGATGATTATGTTGATAGTCAATCTATAACAACAAATAGAAATGTTACAAGACTTCTCCTAAGTAGTCTACTAGTACAATTTGTGATGCAAAGCTAGTTGGTATTCCAAACACTTAAATTTCAAGTCCAAAAGTGCAGCTCACAATGAGATAAATCTACCATTAATGAGTTCAAATGTTAATTATTTTGAACTATGTGATGTTTGGGAAGCACAAGAATCAAAGCCTTAAAAGAGGCTATGGATGCACTATATCAATCTCTAATGAATAATAGAGACATAGGAGCTTGTTGATTTACTACCTACTAGGAAAGCAATTATATGTAAATGGATATTCAAAATAAAGTATAAGGTAGATGATAATATACAATCTAGATAAATACATGGCTGGACTTGTAGCTAAACATTATGCCCCAAAAGAAGGGTTTAACTATGAGAAAACCTTCACTTCAACAACAAAACCTAAAAAAGGAATTTTAACAAATGGATGTAAAAAGTGCATCTCTTAATGAAGATCTTAAGGAGGTGATTGATTTGCTGACGTAAATTAGACTAGATATAAGTTTTGTTGTTAATTATCTTTCACAAATCATTCAGGTACGAAAGATGTGTCATTGGAAAGTAGCAAAACACATTTTAAGGTATACACATGGTATAATGAATCATGCAACTGATGTGTATTGATCTATGTAGGCTCATGGCAACTAATTACAATGGTTTAGGCACTTTCATCTTTTTATTGATGATCACAAAAGGAAGATTGTAGGTATATTTATTAAAAACTAAAAATGAAGCAGTTCCCTACTTCAAAGAGTTTTGCATTGTTGTAGAGAGAAATAAAAAGCATAAGATCCATGTCCTCCACTCAGATTGAGAGGGGAATACATGAACATAGAATATGTTTTTGCACGTTCCTAAGCAACAGAGAAATAAGCTTGATGAAGAGTCTATATAAAATATTCTTCTTAATAGTGAGGCTAAGGCATATTATTTCATGGGTACTTCCACAAATAAGATATGCAATAGAAGAACTAGAATTTTAATGACAAGAGTGAGTTAGTTCCATCTTCCACATCTTTAGCTCCTCCAAATGTTTCTCCTATTTTCAACTTGGGTGAAAATGTTAATAATCAATCTTATTCAAGACCTACAAATATCACAACTGTTAATTGTACAAATGGAATACCTCCCTATGTAGAAAATATTGGTAGTCTAATGATGTTCTAAAACAATCTAATCATCTCATTAGCTTCCAACAAAGGTTGTGCATAAGGTTATGTAACAAGTGTAAATTAAACCTCATAATAAAACTCTTCCAAACTTCTACATAAATGTAGAATGAGTTTGTCGCCTTGTTAGTGGAAGGGCTATCTATTTGCAATACATTCTAAACTCATTGCATGTGTACAAAGTTATCGTACAATTCCTTCAAATTCATCAACCAAAACAAGGTTGTCATTGCCACTAAATTTAATCATTTTAAACTTAGAAAGAGGCACACAAAAAAAAATGAATGAAAACAAGAAACCTTTGTACACATTTTAATAACAATAATATATGATTTTGTACAGCTCAAAAAAAGAGCAGCTTTTAAGGTTGGAAAAAGTTAAAAGAACGAGATTTAAATGTTTAAAGCCTCGTCAAAGACTAGTTGGCAATTGACTTATTGTCGGTAAATGCCTTGTCACTCTAAATTCAAATGTTTGAGATAACCCTATAAGCCCATAAACACAACTAAACACTCACAACAAACAGATGGGAGGCACAATTACACCAAACACATCTCTATATTTTAGAGTTATAGCTCGCTCTCATAAGATATGCAGTAAATGAAAAACCAGTGTGATTTTAACCAGAAAGCAAAGGAAGGAAGCAAACATGCACAATGAGCAATAAAATAAACTATCTCTAAACAAGATAATGAATGAATTTTTGTTTATGGGATTGATTGTGTAACAGTTTTTTACCATCAACATTTTAGATCATACTACATAATCCATCATCAAGATGTAAGAGAGCCAAAGAAAACAAAATGGTAGATCATGTAGTATGATCCAAAACGTTGATGGTAAAAAACTATTACACAATCGATTCCATAAAAAAAAAATCATTATTATGGATTGTGAAAATTTGATATCATAGTAATGAATATAAATGAAACAAAGTTTATTTTGAAATTTGTATGAATAACTTTCTATAATGTAAACAAGGGAGATAAATTTTGAAATGCTCATAAATTGTTATTCAAACATAACACAACTTTGATAATTATCTAAAAATAATCCACATAAAGCATTGAAACAAATGCCCAAAGAATGGTAGCACAAAATTTTGATATTGCATTCATATGAAAAACCAAAAAAGATCACATATTTTACATTGCCAAATAAAACTAGAATTATGCCTTTTCTCTCCCCCCCCCCCGCTCCTTCTATTTATAAGAACCATGCCCCTTTCTATTTACAAGAAACATGCTTATGTAACACTAACTACCCTTTCTGACAATGACATATACAAAAAGAAAATGAAATGGCCTTGTTTTTGTTATCAAGAAAACATAACGTCCTAGATTCCATCTAGGTCCACTTCTAGGTTTTCTTCATCTTCCACTCCTTCCTCTTCATCCACACTCACATGCAATCGGTTGAGAAGGTACATAAAAAAGTCCAAGGCTCATTCTTCTTGCACTTCAGCCAACATAAAGACAAATTCGGCATAGACCCTTTCTCCCTCAACCTCAAAAATGTCACTCTAATAACGGGTGTGGTTGGTTCTCAAATCCCAAGCAATAGTGAACATACTAGAGATGATGTCAAATTGTTCCATTTCAAGCTTGAGTTCTTCAGTATTGTATCCCTTTTGAAGAGGGATTCCCATCACAATGGGAGAGTATTAGCGGCTAGCATAACTTGCAAGATGATCATCACAAAATAAGGTGGTCAAAGAATGATTTTGCAGTTTATTTATAACTACTCCAATCAGCTTACTAAAGAAGGTGGCGCATGAGAAATTTAAACCTTGTGCTTTTCCACGTCATGACAAGGCGTGTTGTACACCCAATTCAAAAAGATGTCCCTTTACATGATTACACCATCATTACTTTATTAAATGCAAGGTAACATCATGATGATTGTGCTTTGAGAAACCCATCATCATGGAGACACTTACTTCCTAAAGTTTTAAGCTTTGGTCGGAAGTTATCAATTTTGGGAAAGGGGTGACTAAGCGGCAATGTCGCCAGGTCATGGGAACACAAAAGTGCTAAAGGTGCAGTTACATCTTGCGGGCTTTGTAAAATCCACGATAATGCAATTATGCAAGGTTGTGAAGTCAAACAAAACAATGATCGAGAAACTTGAGGGATGTTGGGATTATTGAAGTGGAAAGTTTTGAAATTGGGGAGTGCATAAATTGTTGCTAACACTAACTCTGAACACAGATGAGGACTGGAAAGGGTGAACAGAACCCAAAACTAAAGGAAAAAAAGCTTAGTGTCTTATCTATTGGGTGCCAATTCAATGCAAGAAAGGACGAGTTGCAGAGGAAATGACGACAAAACACGTAACACAAAACTTGTTAATTTTTTATCAAATTTATACGAAATAAAAATTTCAAAATTTTAATCATTATTCTCCAAATGTATGTGTAGATTCCATATGATATATTGTTGTAACATGTAATAGCACTTACTAATTTCCATGTGTTTCAAGTTAATCTTCCAATGAATATGTATATGATATAAAGAGGCATGTCTCTCGTAGAGACATGGCTCTTGTTAATATCCAAACTCACATTAGTTATTGCTTTTACATGTATCACAAATGATATATGCTCAATGTATTATTGCGATTATAATATATGACAATAATTTATACACACACACACGCACACACACACATATAGATAATGTGTATATGAATACACTCAATAATTTATTATACATAATAATAATGCTCCATGAAAACAATAATGAAGGATAAATATCAAATGTTTAAGGTTGATAGGCCATTTAAACATTTGATTTCATCGATTGGAATCATCTAATCGAAGTTGCAAATAAACAACACAATGTACTATTATTATCTAAAAGTAACATCAAGAGTATTGTATGCCCAAGAATATCAACCATAAGATATTCACCATACTCATATATTTTCTTGGTATGTACACTAACATCGCATCTTATGATGTCTACCAGAGAAGATATATGTTAATGGTTTCTCCACTAATCCTTCATCTCATAGTATCTAACATGCCATATCTTAGTAATGCAACTTATAGTAGTATGAACACTACTTAGTTACATAAGAGATATGCACTATCATGATCTCCACAGACATCATTCATGTGACATCCATCATGATAGCAGGTTAAACTATTGTTAAGATTATCACCATACAATAGTAACCACAAGTAAACTTTACTAAAAATGTTTCACCTCTTAAGAAGTTCTCACAAGATCATGTAATAACACACGACATCCACCTTGAACTATATTAGAGGGTAGATCCACCATGAATATACCCAGAGGGTGGAACAAGGGTTTTCACCTCAAACTTCTCTCTCATAGAGAAGGATGCACTAAGGTACATCTCAAGTAATCATTGATGTTAAGGCTCCCTTTTAGTAAGAACTTTGATCCATAACTCCAAGCTTGTATTCAGTAATGTACAAGCTTCACTTTGGTAGAAGGCTTTGGAGTAGATATCAATTGTCAAATCTTTAGGGATGATGTACTCTATATGAATAGCATTTCAAGTATCCATGTATGGTTTAGGCATTCGCATAACGGCCTTTCAGTCTACACATGGAAGTTCATCTCATGAACTTTAGTCCTCTGACTGCTATGATTTCTCGATCACTACAAAATCCATCTCAACATGGTCTACTCCCTCTGAATAAATATGGCCAAGATCTCAAAGCTCAACTAAAGCATATCGTCTATCTGCTCCCTTTGTCACAGAAGCATACCTTGATTCATAGAAACATGTTTGAATGTACTAACTATGGATTTCTCCTGAGGCTTGGTAATTCCAGACATTAAAGATAATGAGGTTCCCTTCTAAAGCTTCGCATACATGCATCAACCTCCTTATTTCTTTGTCCAAGGTTTCTACTAATGAAATGTTAGGCTCCCTCTTGTTATAGAAGGATACTCATAATTCCAATCATAGAAGATATGTTTCTCTAGTAGCCTAACTCTATCTAGCATAATCAACATATGACTAATGAATCCTTGATCCAGAACTAATTTGGAGCTATTGTCATAAGATTGAGTCCTGCACAATATTTTGGTAGCATGCCTAATGTTCCATTCTTCTTTTCCTGCAAGAACATCCCTGAAGAGAAAAGATCAAAGCAAATATCTCTTATAGAACATATAGAAAAACAAATAGGAGGTTCACAACAAAGAACAAATAAAGATAACATTTAGAAAATACTTATCTCATTATTCAGAAGCAAACACATATCAACATTCTTCCTAATGTAAGCTGCTCCAATGGTGATCATATCACCTTGGCAACTTAAGACTAATTCAAATTCACTTTTATTCTTCCATAGTAGACAAATCCAATGTATGGCATAATAACTAGTGATATGACAGGGGAACTTGTGACTCTGAAACAAGAGGGTGACCTAGAGATTTCTCTCTCTCTCTCATTCTTTATTGCTTTATTTAGTTCCATCCAATTCCAATATTATTCTATGCACCTCATCCTTCATAATATGGTTCTTGGTATAGAGAAGCTGAGCTCTCCTTCTAAGCTCTTATGTGGTCATTGAAGATGGCTCATATTAGTTATAGCCTCTGAACATCAAAATTATTTATTATTTCTCAAAAAGAGAGAGAAGATGGGTGTGAAAGTCTATCCTTCGCAATTTGTAATGAAGATCAATACATTCTCTTCATCCAACTCTCCAAGTCAAATACGTAATTGGTTATGCCATATCCCAAACTTCAGTAGCAATATATTGGTTAGCCATATATTGCAAATATATTTCTTACTATATTTTGTAGTAAACTCGTTGTTTAACATAAGATCATGTGTTATGCTTTACCATCTAAATCTTGATGTGAATTTCGCTGGCCTGCAGAGAACTGCTTGTCATGACCATTGTGATCTATGATAAGTGTGTGATGATTATTGTTGTATTTCTCTGCCGAAGACATGCATGTGTGTGTGTCTATATATATATATATATATATATTTGTAATGATATTGCATAAATAAATGGCATTCTACTGTATATTCTCCAATCATGGGATCCCACTTCAAATATTCTTGAATTGCTACTATTGTTGTGGCTTAGACTAGTTCAGCAACGGTCTTGCTTGTTATAGGGATTATCAATCCTTGTAGTCCTTAGTCATCCACTCGCATTTTCCCGAGTCTTCACCCATGGCCATGGGCGCCTGATGGAGTATCCAACTACAGAATTTATCTTGTGTTTACATGATTTTCTTTCACATAAAATCAACATGTGACGAGCACAAAGCCATCATTTTCTTGTCTTTACTACACCTATCCACCTATTTTCTGCAACATATACTTGGTCTTTGTCATGGATCACTATCTCTAATACGCAATGTGTATTTACCTTCAATGTTATTGTTGATTCCAACTATCCCAATTATATATCATGGGCATATCGTTGTTCTTATTAGCAATATTGCTATTGCATATGATGTTTCTTTCCAACAGTCATGAGTAATTTCAGACTCAAACCTACTACCATCTATAAAGGTATACAAAGTCTATATCAGCATTGGCTCCTTCAGAAAATATTGGCTATCAATATCTTTGCATATTAACGAAGAATCAGACTTTATAAAATGAGGAAGTCTGGTGTGAAAGTGTCTATATATCGCACTGATAATATATTTCTTTGATAATAAAAGACCCATCTTATATTATAGTGCCCAAGAGAAATAAATGCTTTAGTCTCAATGTATTCCATAAGAAATATGTCCTGCTATTCCTAATGAATTGTCTATATCAAGTGGTACATTTTATCTGAGATTATAGCTTTATGAACTTTACTTAGTGATCACTACTCATATCATTTCTTCCTCCAGTGCGAAGCACTGATAACTTCACTATATTTGTTGTCTTCAACATAATCTTACGATTTCTTTATATACACTTTAATATATTTTGTTTAATATGTATGATGTAGACAATGTTTTCAGCTCCACATATTTGTATTTGCACCATTAAAACTTATCCATTCTCTCGAGACAGTTTCATGCTCAAGCGAAACAAAATCGACATAAATAAAGCTGAAATCTACAACCACATTTATAAATATTCCCCTTGTTACGCCAATGTAGGAGCTTTATGATGGTAATTTCATCCCAATGAAAAGGAATGAAATGATTGTAGGAAGCGCACAAGATAAAGAAATCCCTCAAAGCATTAGTTGTCACACCAGATTTAACCATTATTAGCATTGATAACACCATTTACTAATTAAATGATAGATCACAATTATTAGCCCGAGTGACATATCGGTTCTATAGTGGATTTCTTGATGTATTATATCTCGCTGAGTCCATTATGTTAAGTTAAATAATAATCTATAACCGCTCAATCTGATATGACCCCGTCATAAATTTCAATTATTGTTTTGAATCCCTTACTATTTGTACTCCGCACATCAATGCATCTCAATGGAGCAACATCATTGGTTACTGTTGAGACTTAAGTGGTAAGCATTGCCAAATCTATCTTGAACAGTGGTTTTAGTTGTTCATAGTTCTGCCTCAGATCTTGCCACCACTCTATAAGTAGAACTATGTCATTTATTTTTAACGTAAAGTCCTTGATAAATGAACCAATGGTTATTGTATATTTACAATGTCCGAAAGCCAAGCCACTACCATTTCTTCTATCTTGTCTGCAAATATCTCTATTCTTTCATGGCATCAGAAAACAATATCTGCAAATACTTTGTAATATTTAGAGTGGCCACGATATTAGTTCTCCTTCCATTAAAACTGCCTCAGAAGACTGACCTGCTTTGTTACTGTTACCACACTCATATTTTTCTCGTGTCCTAAGGCGTTTCAGTTGTGAGTCATTTCTTAATCATGAAGTTGAACTTGAAGTCTCAATTAACTTCAAGTTCAAGTTCACATTCCCTACTATCTTTCATGTGACAAGTCCGCATATGCTACCTGAGTTAGTCTTGATGAAGTCGAAGTCGAAGTTGAAGCCCGATCATCTCAAACTTCAACTTCAACTTCAATATCGCCTTTGTATACTAACATTGTGTTTCCATGTAGGCATTCAATTTTTGAAATAAAAAGGGAAGTGGGCCCCAATAAAGACATTTCCCAAGGGCATGCGAGATAATAAATAAGAATATTGAGGTGGCACGTGTTTTGATACGGCAAGATTTGGCAAAAGGGCAAATTTTTCATTTCATGATGACATGGATCATTAATAGGCATGTGGATTTGATGGGCATTTATAACAAATCACTCAAAGGGTCTTTTCTGATGGGTGGCACACAAATAGTAATTATTATATTTACTTGCTATATCTATAGTGCGATTTCCTTCATAAGTTATCCCTTAAATGCATTTATTTAGCCATTTCATTGCTCATTTTGCCATTTGCAAAAGAAATTTCGGCGTCATCTAGTAGGGAGAACAAGTCGCAAGATATAGCTCTACCAAACTGTAAGTGCACTGCCATTACCCTCTGCAATTTTTATTGTGCTTGCTTTTGTTTTGAAATATTTCCATTTGTGTCTTTTAGACTCTATTATCCCATAGCAAGCCATGACATTGTTTTGCCCCAAAATGCCCAAATTTGAAAAGCCATGTCTCCTTAGCTCTTTACCTGAAATTCATAACACATTTCTGGTTAGTAAAAATTTGACCGATGTCATTGAAAGAGCCAGAAATACCCAATCAGGTCCCATATACTAGAGACTGGTTAATAGTGGGTTGCTTGAAGCTGCTGCATTTCCTGCAGTAATTACATCCCCAAAGCTAGTTATTGAATGCGCAAACCATTATGATCCTAGCACAAGGTGTATCAAGAAAATTTCAGGGGAAGTGATAGTTAAGATCAACAGAACCAGTGTTTGTTCAACTTTTAAGATCCCTCACAAAGAACCCTATGAACCGTGGACATTTGAGGAGACAAAATGCCTGTATGCTAAAAGAAAAAGCAATTATGACAATAAAGTAGCCTAGTCTTGGCTCTTAAAACTAGTAGAGAGTGGTTCAAGGTTGCCCAAACCGTTAACCATTGAACATTTCATCAAGGAAATTGCAGATATTGTACTTCTGTTGAATGGAATCAAAGGAAATGAACATAAATTTCATTGGGAGACATGGATGTATTTCTTCATCCAAAAGATTGTTGAAGGGGATAAATTCATTGACTAGGCTAACCTAATTACTGACAATTTACACAAGGGTTTAGTGGCCATAAACAATTTTGGCCTTCCACATTTGCCATGGATAGATGAAATGCCCATTTACCAATATTATGTACAATGACCTTCAAGAAACCACTTTGTGTAAAGAGTTCAAAAGAGTAAATGATGTCTTTCTGGGAAGGCTAGTCTTTGAACTTCAAGGTCACGAAAACAATAGATTGTCTGAGGAAGCTATGCAAGCTATACAAGTCTATGGCTGCTTTTACATCAATTCTCTAAGTTCACATATCTTAGGATGGGTGGTTTTTCAAGTGAACCATTGAAGTTACCTCATTACTTCTTAGACTCTATTATTTTATCTAAAATGTGTAGACAATTCGTCTCTGTGATAGAGTCTTTTGAGATTTCTAAGAGGTCTTCTTATGTATTCTTTCCTATTGAAATCGACCACTATAGATGTCCTAGTCTAAAGCAAGCCATGTTAACAAAAGCATCTTTGACCCATTGTGCTTTAAGCCCTTCTCCCCTCAAGAAGATTTTGATTATATAGGATTCGTCAAGAATAATGTTAAAATGCAGTCTCTCTTGTTCACATTCCACAATTAGAAGACTACTGAGCAAATTGTCCTAATGAGTTTGAAGTAAGGAAAAGACTGTGGTCGAGGCTAACAGTTAAACAAATCAATATGTTTAATGTGGATCTTGATACATGCAGGCCGAAGGAGGAAGATTCGGAAGAGGTGCTTGACCCATTTTACATTGACCAGATTGAGTGCATGCCTATTCCCGAAATTGATTGGGGAAGAAGAGAAGAGGATGTTGTATTCTCTTGCACTAAGGATGTGTTGGCTAGGACTAAATATTGGATAAAATCAAAATTTGTTGCCACCCTTGACCAGACTAGGAAGTCTGCAAAAACCAAAAGTAAAATGGCCCCTCAAAAGCAAAAATTTATCACTAATCAAGATATTCATGGTCCTTTTGCAAGTTCGGTTGAAGTTGAAGTTGAAGCAGTTCCACAACCACTTCAACTTCAAGTTCAAGCAAGGACCCCTAAAGCTAAAAGGGCAACCCGTTCAAGCATGAAGAAGGCATCAACAACCAAAGGCAAGAGTACAGTGACAGTTGATCTTGAGGTTGCAGAAGAACCACCTATGGTGGACAGTGTACCTGAACCCCAAAAGTCACCAATGAATACTAAGAGCTAGGAGAGTTATCTCACCTTGGCTAAGTTCTCCCCTACCACCGATAAAGAACCAGTCACACCTTAATGGTTGGAGACTTCCGTTGAAAAGAAGCAGAACATGGTTCCCCTTTCGATGCCAATTGATGATTTAGCTAGTAAATGCTTGGGAAAAACACCCAAGGTGAAGAAACCAAGACATAATCAAGGATCAAATTTGATAAAAACTCAGGGCATTGGTTGGCTGAAATAGCCATGCCGCTGGATGGAAGCTCACGCGAATCCTTGGCTCCTCAAGACTATCAGATAACAAAGGTCGATTTAGGTAAAGGAAATCGTGAAGTGGATATGAAATTCTTCAAAGCCTCTAATAAAAAAATTGCACACACGGTGTGGAAGGATGGATAGGATAAACAAGAGATGGAGACAATAAAGAGTATGGCACAGTATATCAACACCATCCTTCATCCTGAAGAAAAACCTATTAGTGAGATGTCAATGATTGTTGATGTGTCCTCTACAACCAACCAACAATCTCTTAATAACTTGCAAAAGTGCAAAGCGGTCACAAAGACAGTAGGGGAATGGGTGCAAGGCGTCCTAGATGACACTATGAAACACATAGGTCTCCTAGATAAGGCTTCAAAAGAAATCTCCACCATCACTAAAAAGGTAGAACCAAGCAATGAAGGATATGAGAAAGAAAGAAACAATTGGGCAAATGTAGTGATATGGCTAGAAGATATCCAAGAGTTTGGACTTCAGAAATTTCAAGCCGAATGTCCTGTGGCAGGCTTAGATGAGAAAGCCTTGTATGTAATCAAAGATTGTATTGAATGGAGGAATGAAGCATTAATACAAGGCATAACTAAAATCAGAGAAACCCTACAAGAACTTAAGGTCATACACCAAATAATTGAGGGGGACCTCAAATGGTTTGTCAAGCATTTCATAGGTAAAGAAAAAGACTCTGTTGCCCAATCTAAGGAAGTGATCAAAGAGGTTCAGAAGAAATTCCAAGAACTTCAAGACAAGAAGACACCAACTAAGCAAGACCTTTTGCATGTAGCACACACTGAAGCCATGCTGATAATTAATTTGAAACACTTGGAAATGCATGAAGAAAAGATAGCAAAATTGAAGAAGGAAAAAGAAATCTGGAAGTAGTAACTTGCCTACATCAGTTTGCCCCATCAATCCATTATTTCAGCATTTTCAACTGCCTACAAAGGGTGGAAAGTGGCAAGAAACATGGCTAGCGTGGATGGTGCTACCTGATCAAAATATATAGTTATAGATAGTCGCTTAGCTGTTCTTTTCTGTTGTTTTACTTTTTTTGCATTTTGGTTAACGCAATTGTGTTAACCAAAAGACTATTTTACTCCTGGTGGGGTAATTTTGGCAACTGTCCAGTCCCATACCTTATAAATATGTAATAATTAATATGGTATAGGGTTAATCTCCAACAGACTGATAGACAAAACTATTTTTGTTTTAGGTTTAATCTTAAGATTTAGAAGTAGCATTTCATATTTTCAGCAAATACAAAGAAAACTCTACAGTTTGATTTTGTTAAAAGCTTTGGAGGTAGATACTACTATTTGCTTGTTTGAATCAGTATTTCTGAAGATACTATTTATATAAAAAGCTTTTGTTGTATTTGTCATCAATTTTGAAATTGCCAATTCAAAATTTGAGAAGCTATGAGAAGTGAGTTTTATTGAATCTGCCTACTTGATTACTTAACTTTCAATTATGTGGATAATATTGATAGTTAAGATTGAGTGGTTCTTTAGCATTAAAATCTATTTTATATTGATGAGGTAGAATAAGTTGATTCAACATTGTCAACAAATTGTATTTTGAAAAGATCTTTCTATTGAGTTAAAGATTTAAAAATCATTAATTTGCAATAAAGGTAGCTGGGCCTGTTCTACTGAAGAAACTTTAAGCAAAGAATTCCTTAGCACTTTATAGGAATTCATTTGTTGGTATACATTTTTCTCTATTTTGAATATAAAACTGTTTACTAACAGTTACCATCTTAAAAATTATCAAATTTATAGGAAATAGGAATTTCAAAATTTTAATCATTGGTCTCCAAATATATGTGTAGATTTCATATGATATGTTGCTGCTGTAACTTGTAACATCAATTATTGATTTCTGTGTGTTTCAAGTTAATCTTCCAATGAATATGTATACGATATGATAGATTCCTCCATGTCTCCCATAAAGATACATCTCTTTTTAATATCTTAACTCACATTAGTTATTGCTTTAACATGTATCACAGATGATATTTTCTCAATGTACTATCATGATTATAATATATGATAATAATACACACACACACACACACTTAATAGTTTAATATCAATAACAATAATGCTGCATGATAATAATAGTGAAGGATAGATGCCAAATGTTTAAGGCTGATAGGCCATTCAGACATTTGATTTCATCAATTGGAATATTCTAATCTATGCTACAATCATTAACAAAATCAAAACGAAGCACACCGAAAGGCATATGTACAAATTTATAGAAAGGATAAGTGGTTTACCTTCATACAAACCCATTTACAAGCTGTGAGAAAAATGATCCTTTCCTCCATAGGTGCATGTATTCATGATCCAGTAAGCTTTGTAGAAGGGACTTACCAAAGATGAATTTCATATCACTTGTAATGCCCATGCCTAGCCATTTATTGTGAAGAGTCTTTGATTGCTTACCTTTATACTCATCAACAATAAGGTAGCTTGTAAATGAGCAAAAACCGGCCTTTTCTAGGAGGGGAGCACTTCTTTCCTCAATTGAAAAAAAAATTGAAGACATTGAATCCTGCTTTCATCATTTCTCCAATGCATGAGTTGCCCAAACTTTTTGGTTCTACCAGAAAGAAGCTCTTTTCAGTAAGAGGATTATCAATGATTGCAAACCTAATAAGCACAACAAGGCTAACAATAGCATCTTGGACACCATTTGGCAAAAACTCGACGGACCTGTATTCTTTCTAGACCTATTTTTTAATATTAACGTTGGCCATTAATTTACATATGCTACTTTCTCCAAGCATGGGGTTGAGTTGCTCAAAAGAGGGAGGAGATGTGTCATTTCTCTCATTTCCTAGGTAAGAGCACTCCCAAAAAGAGAAATCTCCTCTTTGGGTGCTCTAGATTTCTTCCTGTGGCTCTTTCTTTGTGGTGTTTGTAAAAGAGAGGTGAGCACACAATTGACTTCTCAACATGACTCTAGGAAACTTTATCCGAGAATTTGGATTTCCATGGTTCAAGGTCTTGTAGGTAGCAGAGTCTTTGCTTTAAGCATTTCAAGAGCGAGCTTGATTGATAATCCTCAAAAGGCTGCAAAATTTAGGCTCTTGGCTTCAATTATGCTCTCTTTTAATGTGTTCCAACATTACTAAAGCGCCTTATCATTTATACTACTGATCTCTTCAGTAGTTTAACTCCCTTATGTAAGATATGCAATGAATGATAAACCAATGCATTTTTAACCAAAAAGCAAAGGAAGCCAACATGCACAATGAGCAATAAAATAAAATATCTCTAAACTAGATAACGAATATGAATGAAACATAGTTCCTTTACATATAACTTTCTGTAATGCAAATAGGGGAGATAAATCTTGAAATGCTCATCAATCATTATTCAAAGATAACATAACACACAACTTTGATGACTATCTAATAATAATCCAGACAAAGCATTGAAACAAGGGCCTAGAGAATAATAGCGCAAAATTTCAATATTGCATTCATATGAAAAAACAAAAAAGATCAGTCTTTTACATTGGCAAATAAAACCAAAATTATGCCTTTTCTCTATTCATTCCCCCCTCCCCCCTTTCTATTTACAAGAACCATGCTTAGATAACACTAACTACCCTTTCTAACGGCAACAATTATAAAAGAAAAATGGAAAAATCTTTGTTTCCATTATCAAAAAAAGATAATCTCCTAGATTCTATCCAAATCCACTTCCACATTTTATTCATCTTCCCCTCCTTCCGTACAGCCTGAGTTGGCCTAGTGGTGGAGAACTTGTACTCTTGAAAGAGAGGTCACAAGTTCAAATCCCACTGGGGGGTAGGGTATGTACGCCTCGTTTGTAGCACGAAGTGCCTCTTGAAAAAGAGTACGAGATAGTCCCATTTCACTGTCACCATATGTAAACCCAAAAACTATGGCATAGTGTCGTGGACTATAAAACCACCTTACCTTACCTTTTATGCAGCAAGTTGAGGATGTCCAGGGCTTTTCTTCTTCCACTTTGGCCAGTATAAAGACAAATTCGGCGCAGTCCCTTTCTCCCTCCAGCTTGAAAATGTTGCTCTCATAACAAGCGTAGATGGTTCTCAAATCCCAAGCAGCAATTTACATGCTGGAGAAATGCCAATTGGTTCCATTTTTGCTTCTATGAGATCAGGCTGCAACACAAGCTAGGGTTCTTCATTATAGTATCCCTCTACAACAGGAATCCTCATCTCAACAAGAGAGAATTAGCAGTTGGCATAACTTGCAAGATGATCATTAGAGAATTAGGTAGGTGAAGAATGAATTTGTACTTCATTTATAACCACTCCAATTAGCTTATTAAAGAGGGTGGTACAAGATGTGCTTTACACCCGATTCAAAAAGATGTCCTTTTACAAGATTATGCCAGGATTGCTTCATTAAATGCAAGATAACATCATGATGACTATGCTTTGAGAAACCCACCATTGAGCAGATGCTTACTTCCCAAAGTTTTGAAGCTTTGGTTGGAAATTTTGTTCACCTCAGAACCACGTGTGCTGCAGTGGGAGCTCACTGCAAACATGTCTACCTATTATTAACTATACTTCCCTATCTCATTTTACTCGTCTGGAAATTAAAATTGATTTTTAGAGAAATAAATTAAAATGTGACTAAGCAATAGAAAAAAATACAAAATCTGATTTATATGATCTTAAACATCAATTTTCTCCACTGTCCATGACATTTGTTTGATCTTAATAATCTATTTGCAATGGCTAAGGAAACTTAAAATCTCAAATAGATCTGGCAATTGACATTCTCAATACCTTATTTTCCTAATGGACAATTGAAGCAGCATGTTTCTCATGAATTTTTTCTGCCACAACATTTAACAAACTTGTAATAGTCACTTTTTCCTTTTTTTTCTACATTTAGAAAAACAGTCCACAGACTCGAATGCGCAGTGCTGAATAAACCATATAATTTGATTGAAAAAGCCAAATTTGAAAAAGAAGGGGAGAATGCTTAATTGAATATAATCATAACATATTAATTGCCAAAACAAGAGATAAATATTTGTTTGTGTCCATTATAACAGCTATTTTCCTTGCAGAGTGGAAGGCAGATCTAGTAAATTGCTAAGATGGGATTTTATTTCAGGTTGACCCATGAATTTGAAAATTAATTAATTAATAATTGACTTGTGAAATGGAGCTTAATATATCAATTTGGCACCTCCATGAGCAGTGGAAAAAGGTCCTCCGCCTTGAATCTTTAAATAGATTTACCCCATTTATCATGTTCCTCAAAAGAATTCTGAAGATCAAATTTGTAGTAAGATATGTGAGCTCCTGTGCGCGTTTGAGCCTGCGTTCCTGCGAGGATTTCTTCTTCGCTGCCCGTTTTTCTTGCCTCTGCGACGCCTCCTTCTTCTTCCCATTGCCAGCCATTTCACGGATCTCTATACAGCGATCTACAAAGCAGGAATTGGAAATTTTCGCATATGTTCGCACAAATTGGAAATTTTCGAGATTCGTTTGAGTAAAAGCGATGTGATTTTGAGAGTCTTCAAAGAAAGAGTTACCTAGTATTTATATATTTAGAAATCGCTTTTGAGTGACTTGAATACAAACTTAAGAAACGGCGCCCTATTCGGTGGAGTCAAAAGTCAATCTTTAAATCTGATAATCATATTGTGTAATTAATCATTATTTTCTTATGGAGGACAATTATTCTATACTTCGATTGACCTTGAGATTTATATATTTTCATTATTAGATATTAATGCATTTTTTTCATTTAATTAATGTCAAAATATCAACTAATCATTATTCAAAATTAGATATCATTAGAGAATGCAATAGTAAATGTAAACTTAATTACAAATGAAATAGTAAATGTAAACTTAATTACAAATGAAAACTTGTCAAAAAGTGTTAACTTGCGACTGGTCCATCAAAACCCTAATTTCTTTTCTTTCAGGAATGTAGAGGCAAATACCAACAATGGGTAGGCTAGGTGCTCAAATAGTTTCAATGCCCTAGCTCATCTCACAAGCAATTCATGTGGGGCAAATGTCAATCCAAGATACACAAATTAAGACAAAAATGGTAGAACCCCAAGAGCTAGAAATTTTCCCTCATTACTCCAATGCATATAGGTCCCCACTTGGCTGGAAGAAAGAGATGTTGATCACACATTCGAAGCAAGGGAAACCTTTGACTACAAATGTTGGGGTCCAACATCACTATGTTAGTGAAAATAGTTGGATTATCATGCATAATAATTAAGTGATGAAAGCCCTTATCCCTATGAATAAGATGGATAAAAGGAAAATGTAGATAATCCCTATTACTGGTGAAATTCAACAAGAGGTGACAAGGGCAAATAGGGTTCCACTAGGATACCCTGGATTAGATTCATCCACAATGTATAGGGCATGTATTCCATCAAGTAGATCCCTGATTTTATTTGAACCTAGGTCAAAGAGTTTAAGGGAGGTAAAGAAAAGCAAGCTCGCACCGAGAAAAACCTCATCTCATCAATGGTTTGGAATCAACAATCTCAAATATGGGGTTCTTGATAATGATGTATATAACAAATCTTATGTGCAAAAACCCTCGAAGATATTCAACAAGGATAATCTACATAATATATCTCAAGACCACAGAAAGCCCACGGTTTCTCCATTTGGCAAATTAGGGAGTGAGAAATGCCTTATCCTTAAGATGGAGTACGATGCTATGATTATGAGCAATGGATACTCAAACAACCTCTAGGATTATTGCAAGGATCATGTGGAGTTTATGTTATATGAGGCAGTAACAACGTCTCTAATTTTGATTTCTCCAAATGGTTGCTAAAGTCATACAAGGACTAGGTAAGTACTACTGCCCTCAATAATTTTTTTTTCACTATTGATTGTTAAGATATTTCCTTAAAAGAAAAATCTATGAAAGGTCTGATTTTTTTTGTAAAGGTTTTTCTATTAAAAAAATTCAAATGGTCTCCTAATTTGGACCCCTCTAAGGTTAAACTCTTAATAGTTTTTAGATGGATTAACAATTCATCTTTCCAGTTCACAGTAATATTCGAAGGATTAAAGGAAGATTTCATGAATTTTGATTATTGGTTGATTATTTCATGATCCAGGAATTGAAAGCAATTAAATTAATTACAAAGAACTCTTTATACATTTTAAAATTAGAATTTTATTCTAGCACAATCAAAAGTAAAATTATTGTCAAAAACCCTAGGGCAACATCTAAATATTATGATAATAGCAATATGAACTCAGTAGTTATCAAACCTAAGGTAAATAATAACTTAGTTCTATCAAACTAAACTCTGAGATCAGAGGCTTTTGATTCGCCACTTAAGAAATAATAACAAACTAGGTGTTCTCCCCTCTACAACAATCAAAAAAGGGGAAATTGTAGAGGTCGATAAAGATTATAAGAATGTATCCAATATTAATAACAAGGATTAGGGTAGTAATAACCTCCTTAAGGTTATGAATCTAAACTCAAAGCAATTGAGTCCTCCTAGCAATACAAAGGATAACCTAAGTTATATTCCACTTATTAACCTTGGTACCGCAGAGGTAGGTCATATACTTCCCTTTGCTTCCCAAATAGATAAAGATTTATTAGATCACTCTTTCATGGACCTCAATCTTTGTATGGCTCCCTCAACTCCATCTTTTAACAACATATCTAATGAATAGTTAAAAGATATTGATAACATTCATTCCAATAAAAGGAAACAAGAAGAATTGCGGATGGAAGCCAAAATGAAAATTCTAAGTGAACTTCTTGGTGAAATAATGATGGTACATGATGAGGTCATAAATGAACTAATAGCATGTTATAAATTATAAGAACAATCAACTACAGAAGACACAAACATTATCGCTAATAATGTGAATACTATGAGCAAACCCGAAAATGATAATCTAATAATTCCTAGAGAAAAATTTGGTGTCATGCCCCCTCTCAATGAATGTTGAATTCCCCTAGGATTAGAATTTATTTTTGATATGATGGGCATCAATCAAGACTTCAAAGATAATGAGGTAAGAGTTGAAAAAATAATTGAATGAAACTAACAATACTTTTTTTCTAAACTTATTACCTAAAGATAATGAGGAAAATAAATTAATGAGATAGATGGTGTGAACCAAACTATATTGTGAAATTCTCATAATATTACAAAAACTTAGAATTAACCCCCACTATAAAGGATTTGATGCTCCCAATCATGGAAAAATGCTAAAAAAGCAAGGCGGGAAATCCCTCATAGAACTTAGAAAGAAAGATGGTGAAGTAGAAAA